>CM017562.1:41996869-42194477 GCA_007844125.1 Sinonovacula constricta
TATAATTATAACTAGTAAAAAAGTGAATGGCAAATTTACATTTTGACTTCTTAAGATGATGTTTTTCCTGTCTTAAAAAGACGTTTCTCATGTATATATACACACATTTATTAATTTTGTTCCCCACTCTCTTGCTTGTTCCCTGCTAATATATGTATTATATAGCCTTATGAAAAGTTTGCATCATTACCAGACAGCCACAACATGTACATGGATCGAAATGTGTCCCCTTATTAATGATTATGCAATCAGCTGTCTTAAGTCTGATATTATTCTAGTAATGAATATAACTAACACAGTAGATGTGTATATAATGTATATTGTCTTGTTGATCTAACTTAAAGTTTTTGTTTATTTCTTTTTTAATGTGTGGACAATGGTTCGTATTTTTAATGATGAACTCTGATTTTCTTTTTTATGAGATTAAAACTAAGTATCTTACTTAACGTTTTATGGTCATCTATGTTCCTCTAGTTCAATGAATATTGTTCATGTATAGATCTGTATAATATATAATAATGTATCTTTAATATATACGTGTATAATAAAAAACATTTTTTGCCAAATTCTATCTATTAAATCTTCGAGGACACACTTGCTTACAATTGCAACAGGACTTGTGTCTTAAAAGCATGACCACGAATTGCACACATTTAGCAATCATTTAACTTGAATCTTTATTGCTTAAGGCAATGAAGGAATCGATCAGCAACTTCACTTACTTACAGTAAGTACAATTTTGTTTGATTTATTTTACATAGCAGTTTTCAACAGAACATGTATTTACATACTTTTATTGATGCGTTTGTACCTTATGACATCAACATACATGTAATGGTTAGACATCATCACTATGACATCAAGTACATAAAATGATAAGACATCATCACTTTGATCTCAACATACATGTAATGATAAGACATCATCACTTTGATCTCAACGTACATGTAATGATAAGACATCATCACTTTGATCTCAACGTACATGTAATAAGACATCATCACTTTGATCTCAACATACATGTCATGATATGACATCATCACTTTGATCTCAACGTACATGTAATAAGACATCATCACTTTGATCTCAACATACATGTCATGATAAGACATCATCACTTTGATCTCAACATACATGTCATGATAAGACATCATCGCTTTGACATCAACATACATGTAATGATAAGACACCATCACTTTGATCTCAACATACATGTAATGATAAGACATCATCGCTATGACATCAACATACATAATAAGACATCATCACTATGACATCAACATACATGTAATAATAAGACATCATCGCTATGACATCAACATACATAATAAGACATCATCACTATGACATCAACATACATGTAATAATAAGACATCATCGCTATGACATCAACATACATGTAATGATAAGACATCATCGCTATGACATCAACATATATGTAATAATAAGACATCATCACTATGACATCAACATACATGTAATAATAAGACATTATCGCTATGACATCAACATACATGTAATAATAAGACATCATCGCTATGACATCAACATACATGTAGTAATAAGACATATTAACTATGACATCAACATACATATAATAATAAGACATCATCGCTATGACATCAACATACATGTAATAATAAGACATCATCGCTATGACATCAACATACATGTAATAATAAGACATCATCGCCATAACATCAACATACATGTAATAATAAGACATCATCGCCATAACATCAACATACATGTAATAATAAGACATCATCACTATGACATAGACATACATGTAATAATAAGACATCATCACTATGACATCGACATACATGTAATAATAAGACATCATCGCTATGACATCAACATACATGTAATAATAAGACATCATCGCCATAACATCAACATACATGTAATAATAAGACATCATCGCTATGACATCAACATACATATAATAATAAGACATCATCGCTATGACATCAACATACATGTAATAATAAGACATATTCACTATGATCTCAACATACATGTAATAATAAGACATCATCGCTATAACATCAACATACATGTAATAATAAGACATCATCGCTATGACATCAACATACATGTAATAATAAGACATCATCGCTATAACATCAACATACATGTAATAATAAGACATCATCAGTATGACACTAAGTACAGGTCATGATAAGACATCATCGCTATGACATCAACATACATGTAATAATAAGACATATTCACTATGATCTCAACATACATGTAATAATAAGACATCATCGCTATGACATCAACATACATGTAATAATAAGACATCATCGCTATGACATCACCATACATGTAATAATAAGACATATTCACTATGATCTCAACATACATGTAATAATGAGATATTATCGCTATAACATCAACAAACATGTAATAATAAGACATCATCGCTATGACATCAACATACATGTAATAATAAGACATCATCGCTATGACATCAACATACATGTAATAATAAGACATCATCACTTTGATCTCAACATACATGTAATGATAAGACATCATCGCTATGACATCAGCATACACGCTATGACCTTCACATACATGTACCTAATTTGACATAAAGTTAAGCAGCAACATGCATGTTATACAATTTACATTAAACAAAATCTCGTTAAAACAAGATCATAAAATGCCTTTCAAGCAACCGTTTTTAAAGGCAGCTAGAGAATACGTGACAAAATAACAAAATGCAATTTTGTTAAACAACCACACAACACACGGACCTTTTTAAGGGTAAATATTTAAAATAAGCTTCAACACATCTGCAAAAAGTATAACTTGGGTATAAAGATATGAATAATTTAAAAACAACAACAACAACAACGATTAGCAACTTAAGTATCGATTATTGTTTTGTGGCATAATCATTGCATGATGTAAGTTATTTTTAATTCTGGAAAGAACAACAACGACACTAGTTGTAACATATCGTTATAATTTGCATGCCTTATATATTTTGTCTGCATCAACTTGTGGCGATCTGGATGTACATATTTTTAAGCATTTTCATGGTAAGCGCGATCCAATGTATTGCAAATAGCACTATAATCAGGTGTATCAACACAGATTAGATACTAACCTTTAAAAACAACAACAACAACAACAACAACTATTTTATTCAAGAAAAAAGACAATGTCTGTTTAAGTTACGCCAGTGGACGGCACGATTCGAACTATATGTTTAAATTCTTGCGTCGTTATCAATTCAGTCAGTGGATGACCGACGTTTCACCATGGCATATATTACAACAGGAACAGTTTTGGAGATATATTAAGTTGTTGAGGCTGAAACGGCTAGAAATATTTGAAAGTGTCGCGCCGCTTTTGATTTTTTATTCAGAAGACGAGACAATCTTTTGAATGACAACATGTCGTTTCACTAACATTGTTCTGGGAAGGCATAACATATGATGCTGGTTCTACCTCACCAAATATACGGTCGTTGTCCCATTTGTAGGTATATGTGAAAACTATCTCCCGAACAATCGGCAGATGTGGGCCATTCACTGATCGTCTTCATCAGTCAAACACTGCTATTTGACCTTATTGTATACACTGGCAGTTTTATGACGAATTATCTCGACAAGTGTAGATGTTAACATATCTTATCAACATATTAAGTGGCAGGATATTAAGAACTGGATACATGTCAAAAATAATTATTTACATAGTCAACTATTAAGCTTCTGGTTACTTTCCATGAGATGTTTGGTAAATTAACGTGTAGCAATACAAACCCAAACCACACGCGTATTCTTTGTCTTTCATCTTATTTTAGCATTAACATGTGATAAAAAGTTATATTAAGAGAACCACACTAAGGCTCAACATTAACTGCTGAATAAAGACAGCTTGGCTAAAAGACAAATAAGATATCACAGAATGTTGACATTTTAATGTATGTTCGTTTGCAAGTAAATTAGATCTACTGATATGTTCTTTATGAATGCATATTTATTATTACAGTATGAGACTTTAGTAATGTGTTTCTCATCTAAATCATAGAAAAAGCAATTAGTAGTCAGGGCACTTACAGAAGTGACAGTACAACAATATCATGTTCTTTATGAATGCATATTTATTATTACAGTATGAGACTTTAGTAATGTGTTTCTCATCTAAATCATAGAAAAAGCAATTAGTAGTCAGGGCACTTACAGAAGTGACAGTACAACAATATCATGTTAAATAATTCACATCAATTTGTACGCCGATTGTATCAACGCCTTCGAAAATCATTGAGCCACAAATCGCAGAAAGTAAACATATATTCGAGCAAACATTTTACGGATGGTGCATGTTTTAAAGTATTCGCCAGCAGAATATTTGTTTTAACTATTGCAAAAATGACATTTACTTTATATTGGGTACATCCGTTTCACACAGTCCACTTTTTGCCGTTGTTAAGATAGATACGTATTATACACAAATACGTTGTGTATAATACGTATTATACGTCTTTACTACCTGTGTGCTTTAAACAAATAATGACGTACATGAATGCAGAATTAAAAACAAAGGCATAGCATACAAATAAAAAGACATAATTAAATGCAAATAAAATAATAATAATAAATGCGCTCAAGACAAACGACCCTAAAGAAACCCGGAAAATCTAATAAGCTTGAAAAGAAACATTTCTTTACGAAAGGATATAACGTGTTATTATCCTCATGAATGAACGATGATGCATGGGCGACATTATCATGATGATGAGACGGATTTCTAACTCCCGTTACAACACCATTTACAACCTGTATCATCGTCTAATTGCTGTCATACATCAAATCAGGGCGGAAATCTGAAACCCATCGTCAAACCAATTTATTATTATTTTTTAATTGATGCCTTGTTGATAGGGCAGAAATTAGTCAGGCGATTTCTTTTGTTTAACTTTTAATGTTGAAGGAAAATGTTCAACCTCCTTGACAAAGAAATGCAACACAATCTTTAGTTGTTTTAAGTTCAGTGCAAATGCTTTATAAATTAGACCAAATCACTTGCCACACGAATGCGTGTTCAATGTTTGTACATGTTGAAACTTTGGCAAGTTTCGATGGGTTTGGTGGTCTCGTTAATCATGTACTTCACTGCATTCAGCAATGTCATTTGTCTTAGCTCAAGCAATCATAATTCCATGTCCATACATCTTGAGATGCGCCAGACCTTTGAACAGTTTAAGCATTTGTAAACACACAGTCTTTGACCTTCTCCTGTATATTTTAATGGTATTGTTTTAAATACTAAAAGAGTTATATTGATACATTTAGAATCTACATATGCTTAACTTTTAAAAGAAAAGAAAAATGCAAATATCTCTTGCATGGTATATATGTGCGTGGTCATGAAGGTATTAGCTAACCCGATGGCATTATAAATAACCTTTACGTTTTCACATTCCCACCCTGTCAGCCCGTGCTTGGTATCCTTCTACCCGGTATTTACATACGAACAATGGTCACTTTACGGTGTCTGTGATCGGGCAGTGGTGATCTCGGGATGGACACCTGTCCTGATTGAAGGTGACACTATGACTGATGGGTCTGGACGGTCGTGCAGACACGTACGGCACTTATCGTGGCCATAGTTATGTCCCTTTGGCCCCAGGCGCCGGCTAGGTGTCATGGCGACATTAATCAGCGCTTCATCTCTGCATATTTCACCAATTAACGTTGTGTCACAACAAGTAAAATGTTTATCACTTTATCACGTAATGGTCTCATATTACAAGTGAAAATTGTTCCGGACTTCAAGTTGCCATGAAAAAGCCCAAATTAAAGCTCTAAATATCACATAAAAAAATTACCACACATTGTTGTATCATATACAAAATACACCAGCCTTGCATAACTGAAGTTTGTAACAAATTTGTTTTAGTTGGGTCATTATTTTTGAGACTTTCTTTAAGAAAGGTATTCTTGTGTGATTGTCAGGAGCAGACTATCAACTATATATAATATTTCAAGTAATATATGCCACATTTACAATCAGAACCAAGAAATATTTTTTAATGAAATGAAGTACTTGTACCATTTAAAAACCAATTCCATGCTGTCCGACAGACGGGCAAAATGAATGAAAAACAACAACAACAACAACAACAACAACAACGTTAAAACACGATAACACAACTGTTATAGAGACACTGCTTGCAATGCATCCTGCTGGGAATAAGACTATATTTCTTCCAAATTTTATAAAAAGAAAATCCACTATTTACTTATATTTCCTTGTGTAAATCAAATCTTCTTGCTTAATAACTGAGTAAAATCTAAACATGTTACTTCTTTAATTGTGTTGTCTGAATCGAAACGTGCATGACTGGCACTGCAAGTCGTAATACAGTGTAAGCACATATACCGCAGAAAATTGCGAAAATTATTACTATTATGTGTTTTCTATTGTACCGTGTTGACCTTTGTGGTAGTGTTAAAGTGGCGTTGATATTCGCCTTTCTAAAATGTCATATATATATCTAGTAAAATAATATCTGGTGGCGTCAGGTTTGTCCCAACAATAACCCCAGTATAATTGCTTAACAGTTTTTATTTGCAAATGAGTGTTTAAATTAACAAATTAGTTAAATGTTAATGTGAATCCAATTGTAGGAGATTTTTTTTTTTATTCAAGAGAAGAATGTTTTTTGAGCAGATTATGCCGTTTTACCAGACCTACGGAGTAAACACTTTGTAAAACAAGACATATGTCCTCTAATAAATGAAACATAATAGGGGCGTTATGACACAGAATGAAACGTGTCACATGTTTTAATATGGTATACATAACAAAGTATATCATAAGCACTTTAACGTTTGTTACAGGGACATACTAAAACAATGCATACAGCGGTTATTTACAGAGATGCTTATTTTAGAAAAGCAAAATCAAAATGATAGCACGGATGTCTAATAAATACTTGACTCAAAGAAGGAGTTATTTAATAAAAACATCATTTTTGTACTTAGCAACGTGGCTTTGTAGTAACTTGTGTGTTGTGATCGTATTAATTATTTACTGTTTTAAATAATATCATAATTAAAGGACGAGTGGATACACAGGTTGAACTACTTAATATGTTGTATTGCATGCTTTGTTTATAAAAAAACTGTAAAGGCCTCTACTCAAAATATAAGATGAACCCTTTATACGTCAACTCTATACGAGGAAAGGTAATGATTATGAGGAGTAAATAAGACACAGTCGATTAAATGTTTTATTTATTTATTTATTTATTTATTTATTTATTTATTTATTTATTTATTTATTTATTTATTTATTTATTTATTTATTTATTTATTTATGTATTTATTTATTGAATTATATTTTATTTTATCTTGCAATAAAGACATGAAGTTACTTAGTCAGTAAACATGTATTTGGTGGGGCCTTCGCAATATGCTTTCTATACATAATTTGTGGTTAGATTTATGCGGTTTCAATCATGTTTATATTTATTAATGACAGATGCACACTAGGTGACGATAACGACTTTATATATACACTGAAAACTCCATCATCATCATCATCTTCATCATCTTCATCACTATTCAATAAACGTGGCTTTTTTTGTTTATACACCACATTTTATAAGACTACCGAACATATACATACAAAGACTTAGGCCTAATTTTACAGTGAAAACGAAACTTCTAGAAAAGACAAAAGGAGAAGTATCAGTATCCGTCTTCTCAACATCACAACAAACATAATCAACATCAGCATCTGTCTTAAAAGATAACAATACAAGTACAAGTTTGGTTAAGCTATAGATATAAGACAGTTTGAGGCAGCCACCTTTGAAGGCAGAAGCTAATGCAGGCCGAAACCTTGAAATATGTGCTGTATTAAACTCACCACTGTGTTTTTATTTTTGAGTCTATTTTACTGAATTTTTTATACAATTTAACAGTTTTTATGAAATATTTTAAATGTCAAAACTTTATTTTGATAGTTTAAAAGTAAAAAGATACAACTAAAAAGATCATTATTCGTTTCGTTTAAATATGAGCTAATACTTTTATTTATTTCTGTGCATTAATTCTTGGTGCATTTATCAATTTTAAAAATATTACATTATGAAAATATAAATCTTCACTGATGTGGGCTAAGTCTGTGTTTGGACGGTACTACTATATATTTTGTCTATTGCTACTTCAACAGAAGAAGTAGCAGCAAAACAAATGCAAATATCACCAACGATGATAATGACAAAAACAACTTAATGCGTGTCAACGTTGTTGCTGTTTAGTTGTTTTTTACTGCTGCCCTGGCAACAGTACCATTGTAATAAAACCAGCAATATTTTGTAAGATGCGATTTCATACCAGTGTATTAGTCATGTTTACTGACGATGAATTTTACTTATCATTCTGTACATGGTAAATAAGTTTGCTCACGATTATCTGTATTATTTTCAGGACCGGTGCCCCAACAAAACCAGACTGTGGTCGTCCACTACATAGGTACACTGTCTTCATTTTGATAATTTTGATCACATACATCATATTAGTCTCACCTTAGTTGATAAATAACCTTGTTGTATAAGGAGATAGTGCGCTGTTATCGACGTAAGGACATTTTGCAGTTATGTTTGTATTAGTTTTATATTATGCTTTGAGTTCTAAGCAAACTTACTTACTCTAAATTATATATTTGTGCGTTGCAGAATGCATTTTATTTTTGAAATCATGTCCAGTGTATTGTAATTAGTTTATAGGTGCGCTCTGGCAGTTTACTCTAACACATACATGTAACAATATATACCCCTGTTTTGAGGAATTATAGCATAATTTCTGCATTAACTCTAAGTAAATAAGACTTTGAACATAACCTAAATTGTTAAAAAAGTATAAGTGAAATAAAATCGCTCAAAATGTTCATCATACGAATAAGTACGATGCGGATTGCCTAAAAAATACTTAAGTGAATGGATTACCAGGACGATAATGAGTCTTGCTAATGAAGAGTGGGATGTTATGATCCACTTTTCACATAGATGTAGGACATGAATAAACAACATTTCGCATGAGATCTTTTCTTTTAAGTAAGAACGATTTATTTGGTTGTTTGAGACCCAAATTGTCGGTTTCCACCTTTAATATTTTACCATAGTTTAGATCTCAACTCTTGCGGTTGATCATTTACCCATTTCGTAACACAGGCACATTAACCAGTGGGGAGCAATTTGACTCATCACGTGACCGAAACGAGCCTTTCAGGTTCCGGCTCGGCGCCGGCGAGGTCATCGCTGGATGGGACGCAGGAGTAAGCTCGGTAGGTTAGCAAATTTGAAAAAAAGGACACACACAAAACATTTTCTAAAGAAACATGGTCATAGGTTAATATCTTAGTTTTTTTCCTTACATCGCGCCGACATAACTATGATCATATTGGCGATGTCCAGCTAGTTATTGGTGGAGGAATATATCATACTTATGTCTGGGGAGAACCACCGCCGCACCACAGGTTAGCTTGAACATATGTTAATGTATGTACATGACGCATATAAGTGAGTGATTTGCATTACCGTGAAATATGCAACATTAACCAGACCCTGATTGTAAGTATGCTACCAGTACAATACAATATAATACAATGTTTTATAAACAATGTAAACTAATTAAAACAACGTATTCCTACATTAAGATAAGGAACATGCATATAGTATTGTTTGTGCATTTTCTGTTGACTAATATAAAATAGCTATCGGACCATTCTACTGTTTATAACTTACGTAAACATAAGTTATGTATCAGCACAAGCTAAGGCTTGGTATGTAGTTTGAAAACAGTTATAACCTTTTTCATTTTCACAACTTTCAGAAAACAAACTCCTTTGAAGAATGAACATTTGCCCAATTTAAAAGTAATCGGCAGCTAAATTTTAATAAATGTTAAAAATTGGAAAAGATCATTTAATTTTAACTTCAATTAACACGGAGACAAAAGGCTGCTTCGAAGAACGCATTTAACAAATCCATTCTCCCTACATAAAAGAGTCACTTAGAAATAAAGTAAAACTAGGACAGGTGATCCAAAATTCAACTGACTGACCTTGTTGCTTGTTTGATTGTTTTTGTTTCTTTCTTTAATATATTTATACAGAAAAATAAAAAAGGTAAATAAATTAATTATGTCTCAGTTCTCAGTTATTTCTTAATACTCGAAAGAAACAGTATTTATCTCAAAGCAAACGTATTATCTGATCGTTGCTATAGTATCAATACCCGTGCACGCGACGCGGTGTCGTTATTCTGGGGAAGCCGTGTGTCGCTGGATGATGATGAAAGTAAAGACCGAAAGTTCTCAGAAGATGCAACATTTGTAACCATAGTTCAATATGTCGTTGATACTGGTTGGAATATGTGCAACGTTACTGGATTTAGTAATGGGACTTTTCGCGCCTATTTATAATCCCATGGATTATGCGTATCAGACGCCGTTTATATGTTTGTTTAAAAGTTAATACATATTTAGTTTTGAAATCTATTTATTAGTTATATAACCTGGTGTTCATTATTAACCCATACTTAAAACTATTTATATTCATGGGTAGTTCAGCAATTTTAATCAAATGCTAAAGAAATACAATTGTTGATTTATCTTTTTTTAACATAACATGATCTAAGTAGATCAGGTAGTCGGGACCTTTCTAATGTTTAAATGTTGAATTTGTGGACGTTTGCATAACGTTCATTCACACAAGGGATGTAGTTCAAGTTAACTTGGCAAGTAAGAGTCATGTCCCTGTTTGCACAAAAAATGGCGACTAACTTAGACCCATTTCTGTTGTAGATGAAGGTGGGAGAGCGAGCCAAGCTTGAGATAGCTCCAGAGGATGCGTACGGACCAGAGGGGATGCCACCTGTATATCCTTTGTAGAAAAAACAAAACAAACTATTAACGGGAACCATGTTTTAGAAAGCAAAGTCTCTTTCGTTTAAAGGAATATTGTACTTCGTACACATTTTTTTTCTTGTCGACATTTACTAACTTACTTGTTAAAGAATCCACTTCACATGATAACATTGTCAGTAAGTTCTGAAAAAATGAATATAAGTATATATTTTCGATTACAGTATTGACAATAATTTGAACATTTTAAAGCAATATCTTGTTTATTGCTTCTTAAATTTCGGCTAAAAGACATTACAATTTTTGAAATAGAATGAAATGTATACAATACTTAGGTCATATTGTTGTGTTCATTA
The DNA here is from genome assembly GCA_007844125.1 of Sinonovacula constricta. Taxonomy (NCBI): domain Eukaryota; kingdom Metazoa; phylum Mollusca; class Bivalvia; order Cardiida; family Solecurtidae; genus Sinonovacula; species Sinonovacula constricta. The sequence continues at coordinate 42,008,124 of CM017562.1, forward strand.
CCTTCCTTATAAATCTTTGCAACACATGTTTAGTAACGTAGTTAGACCGGTAGCATATACGGTTCTTGTTTCTTCAATAACAGAAGTTAAACGGATATATCTTCTTTCAACAAAGTGGTATTGGGCTTTAATTTATATACGAAACCTTCTGATAACACTTTTCCGCTATCATATGTCTTTGCCTTAACTCATATTTACTATCCCACCAAACTCTGTCCTGCTATTCGATATCGAGTTATTGGCAGTAGAGGGAGGTAACCCAATGTCTGCTTCGCGGCCAACAAGTTTCTCTGACCTCCAGCCCATGCTTGGCACAGTTAATCCTTTCGCCTCTGCTGATGGTCAAAACACGTTCACCGCTCCCGGCGTGGGCTTCACCGCGCCAAGCGGTAGCTTCACCCCTACACCGACTCCGGGATTCGGTCAAGTACAACCTCAGGGCTTGGCCAATCAAATGCAAGGCGTAGTTGGCTTGTCGAACCAGGGGCTGAACAACCAGATGTTCTCAAGTATAAATACACCGGCATGGCAAGGTTCATCTGGTGACTTTATGAGCGGGATGACTGCCGGACCACAAGGAATGGGACAGCAAACAGGGACCGGATTCGGACAACAACAAATGCAGCTACAACAGCAGCAGCAACAAAGAATGCAGTTTCTACAACAACAGCAGCAGCAGCAGCAGCAGCAGCAGCAGCAACAGCAACAACAACAACAGCAGCAGCAGCAACAGCGACAGATGCAGCAACAACGACAGCAACAGCAACAAATGCCACAAAACTTTGGACCACGCTTTCCTGGTCAACAAACTGGACAAGATTCCGCTGCACTGTTTAACACTGCAAGAATGACTCCAATGCTTGGTCAAACACAGTTCAGACAGTCTGGTCGTACTGATAGTCAATTACCAATGTTTCCACAAACAGGGACAGCACAGACAGATATGTCAATGCAGTTTCCTGGGGGCATGCCTGGTGGTCCTGGTGGAATGCCACGTAGTATGCCTGGTGGAATGCCTAGTGCAATGCCTGGTGGCATGCCAGGATCTATGCCAGCTTCTGGTGGCCTTGACCCAATGCGAGGCGCTGGAGGAGCAGGATTCAATGCATTTCCCCAACAACCAAGCCCTGGATTCGCTGGCGAAACAAATCCTCAAAGGAACATGGGGTTTCAAGCTGGCGGCCAGCGAGGTCAGCCAATGATGCCCGGCAGACCGACACCCGGATTTGCTGGTGGACAACCAAGAGATCGATTTAACGCACAACAAATGTCTCCCGAGGAACGACTTAGAGCTTTCCGTGAAATGCAAGCCGGTGCAGGGGCTGGGGATCCATCGATGGCAGATCGGAGAGCCATGTTGGGTCAAATGAGGGGCATGGACCCACGGATGATGCGCGGGAGAATGGGCATGCCAGGTTTCACGCCTCCGTTTATGCAGCCGCCACTCTCCCAGTTCCGGGCAAGGCGAAATGCGAGGCGAAGAATAGGTTTCTAAACACGCACTGTACAAAACTGTATAATACATAATTGTGTTTACTTGTAAATAAACTTAATACAATACATCGTTTTTCGTATTGTGTGATTGAATGGAGGTGATTGATATTCAATCGTTTGATGATAATTACATGGCAGACAAGCGCACATGGGCAACACAATGTGTCAATAGCCCCTTGCATTATGTTCTTTTGCAATTATAACATATCGAGATTATTTATCTTAGATTTGCGTCAGTTTAATTTTAAAGCTTATAATATGTTTATTTTTACGTTATATGAATACAATTGTATTAATTTGTATTACAACAACCACTTACCGACACTGTTCCTTTGTAAGATTGTGTTACATACCCTGCCTGCTTATTTAACTTTTTTTATGAAACCTTTGACTAATTAATTCGTTTTTATATTTATTTCTTCAAATGTAATACAAGATCTCTGTTATATAAATAAAACAAGTAAACAATGTCACCTTAGCATAAAATGATAATTGTTGTAATTATTGTTCTTGTGTAATCCAGGCATATCAGTTAACAAGTAACTGATCGAGTAGGTCAACTGGCTCTGTATTGTCCAAATTGAAGCATTTAATGAAATCATCAAAACAATAAATTTAAATGCACCAGCTTACCTATATATAACATCGTGCATTCTAATCGTTCTGACAAATAGACTCAACTGAAGCATTGTAGCAATAATATCACAGAAATATTGTAATATTTAATGACACTAAAACACATAATTTTATTTAATAAAGTAAATGCACGCTTTGCACTTTGCACCGCTTTGCACTGTTGTTTAACCGCTCGTTAATAGAAAGATATACATGGAACTGAAAAAAACAACAATATAAGACAGAATAACATTTTACAATAAAAGACAGAAATACATTATACAATATTAGATAGAAAAACATTAAACAAAGACCAAAATACATTATACAATATCGGACGGAAATAATATTATACAGAAATACATTACACAATATTAGACAGAAATATGATAATGACTCCATCACAAAAGATATTACAGTCGATAATGACACCTTCACAAAGAATATTACTGTCACCAAATACTAAGATTAAAGTAGTTTATTAAAAGAATCTGCACCACTAACATATCATTGTTATCAAATCAACACCACATTTCCACTAATGACTTAAGCAATTTATTTGCATGAGCTATAATATTTATATATTAATTTCTGAAATATTTTAATGCAATTTTATGTCTGTTGTACCTGTAATAGAAATAAAACTAACACATCTAAACGTTGAAGGTAGATGCTTTATATAATGTTAAAAGAAAAAGTCTGGTGACATGATTGCCATGGTTGCTACATTTTGTAAATATAGTAACAACGATCATCTAACACTAATGCCGGCGAATTTGCTTGTTGCGTATGGCTATCCACACCGTTAGTGTCAGGTTGTGGGACAGTGGTAGCGAAATCTTTTGTCTGTCGTAAGTACAACAGAAAATATACACTTACTATCATGTTTATTTTGTAATGGGTGCTACAGATTAAACCGTAACCAGACAAAAGTCAAATAATATGTATCACTAACAACACAACACAATTTATTGTTTAACAACAAAACTGCAGTACAAATACCAAGCGTTGATATACAACGTTGCCAGACTGTGTATTGTAATTATTGCATGGAAATATATGACCCAGACAGCTACGTTTGTTAATAATGAAAGAAATTAAGTCCTTTGCTTACAAAAAATGCCAACTTTATTTGTCATATTGTGAGTGGCAGCTGGCTGAACTGGATCTTGATAATTCCAGATCCATACTTTGCATTCCTATCACCTTAGTAATATGTGATATTTTGTAATATCACTTATATTTGTCATTTTGAAACTTTGAAATGTCTCATTTTCAAATTTCTCATTAAGGAATAAAGAGTTATACTGCCATTGTACTTGCATTTGTGTCATATCTTCTTGTGATCTCATGAAACATGTAGACCTTTAATGATTACTGCGTATGTTTGAACGACAAGCAGGCAGCAAAGCATGTTATTGATGTTTAATAATGTTGCCTACGCTGCACATTCTTGAAACCTGTCATGTGAAACTTACAACATCATTGGGATATGTAAGGATTCTGTCAAATATGTACTTGATTCATCTCGGGCAGAATATGTCCAGACTACTGTGGTTTTTATGCTTAGCAAAGCCACGACCGCTTACAAAGCATTTTATAACCAAAGTGGAATAACAAATTTATCCCCTAATAATCCGAACAATTTAAATTCATTAATTTACTTTAATTCTTTCATGAGTGTTTCGGATATTGCATATTAGCTTATTCATTGTGAGATTAAATAGTATACACACATTTGATACACTTGATTTTTAGTTAACAAAAAAGACGATAGAACTTTTCTTTTATGTAACGTGTGCTTATTAAGAAACTCGTTTTTGAATAAATAGGATAAAGCGGACCTTTTTTATCGATAGCTTTTGACATTTCTGTCACAGCAGCGTCAGTAGCGCTAGATGTAAGAGTGAGTGAAATTCAGTTTTGTGCATCTACTCTAGTTTTTCGAGAAATAAACAAAACGTTAAAACGTCACACCCTTCAATATTTATGTCGCCCCGGGGAGTCTAACTTTAACGGATATCATATTTGATTCACTGCTTTACCTGGGGTCTTCTATAGAAAACACAAATAACGAAACAATAAAGACTTAACAGTGAAGGTCACATGTTATGATTATAGATGACAAGATATGTCGTGGTATCGCAGGGATGATTACATAATAATGACATTCCTTCAGAATCAAAGTGATCTCAAATATCAGTGGAAATATGGAACAACCTACACCACAGACTGTAGATGAAAGGCGAATAAGTGATTTTGGAAAATGATAGAACTAAATCTATTATTCTGGTATGTAATACCACACAAGATACCTGCAGATGCCATATGAGAGTTGTTCGTGAATAGATAGTAGGTATCACAAACAACGTATACCATCTTTCAGAAGGCATGGTTTTATCATCAACCAAAATGTTTGTAATTATATATTCATTTAAAGTACTCTCATGCCAGCACAAATATTTATCGGTTAATACCAGCATAATAATTACAAAAAATAATTACATTTCCTTGTTATTGCCAATTATCAATTTAATTTATATCTATTTATTTTCATACAAAAGCATACATAACCAGAGTTAGTTATACATAACTGTTTTATAGGTATGTTCTTTTATTTATAGCGGATTCCGGAACTCAATCACAAATATGGCCGCCTTATTAACTTTCGGGTACATTCGTTTTAATAATCTTAGATTGGAACATACTATAGAAGGTAGTCCTAAATGTCAACGGACATACATGTTTCCGAAATTCATGCTTTACATTTGATAACAGATTTTCCAATTTTGGTTCTACCGCTTACATTTTTTAGAACAAATAAGTCATGCACAATTTTACAGATGCCTAAATAAACCCCTGTGGTATCCACTCTAATAAACACATTGTTATTCAATCAAATACCGTTTTGAATAGTTCAGAAATCATGTCTTAATCAGTAGCAAATGAAAACTAAGTTTAAGATGAATGTAAACACAGGACATAATTGACAGAAATTAGCACGTATTTCAATTACATTGTTACCTTATTAGGTTTGTGACACCGGTCCAGAGTTCACTGGCAAGGTTTTTTTTTTCAGGATTGACATCTGTGTCAAAACAAAGCATGATTCATTTGACAACACAATAAAGAGCCACACCATTCTCGCCTTACACTTAATGTCCGAAGTATTTGTCAGAGATCATGCGCACTACAAGGTTGTCCCATTTTAAAGGCGGTATCCGAGAGTTTGCTTATGTCAAATATATGTATCACAATCTGACTGGGGTATTTGATACTTTAGTCTTAGCTTAGACGATTTTCAACAGTATCTCAATTTTGGGCAATAAGACTAAAAAAATCAACATTTCAATTGTTCATTCTTTTGAAATCTATAAAAAGACCGATTGTTATTCCTGCTAAAAATAGACATCGACGTCAGAGCAGATGACGTAAATGAGCAAAAATATAACTGGTCACGTGGTTATCTAAGTTTAAAAAATAGTCCATTGTGCAGCGTGGCTCAGATAGGAAATACAGTTTTGTAATGACGATTGTGTCGTTATGGTTCACTTTTCACACACGTGACATCAATAAGCAGCATTTCGCCTGGCTGTTTGATGATCAAAAATGGTCCAAACTGTCGGATACCACCTTTAAACCGGTCATTTAAATCTTTGCCTGGAAATTGATCCAGAAATGTGACCAACCAGACGCTTTGAAAGTGTCGAGAGCATCGCCACTTGTTGAATGACGTCGATTTTATTGGTACAACGAATACAGCCTAATAATGTTAAATTTTAGCATGTATCTTTCTGAATCGTTTATAAATTATCTTTACTGCTGGTTCTTCACATTAAGATGAATAGAACTGGAAATAAGCAATACCATAAACCCAGGAAATCGTAATAAATTAAAAAAAAAGAGCAAGTTTGCTTAGGACTCCCGTCTCCGAGGTTATAAAACAGAGAGCTCGAGTCTGAAAATGGACTTGTTCATATGATTGGTCATAGTTTGAATATAGCTCAAAATCTGACCTATCAGATGCTTAATCATGATCTTAGATTCAGCCTCAAAGATTTAAAACCATGGATCAGGGCCAGTCAATATTTCTTATTTATAAGTCCAGAATATGATGAAACTAATTTCGTGTAAAAACAAGCTGACCGGACTAATTAAGCTCATTTCGTGCCTGTTAGGAACTTATTTATACCTGGGTAAATGTTGAGAATCATGGCCAGCTAGGTCCCGATTAGTGCTGTGTCTTACTAAGCAATACATATCGTGATTTGCGCTTGAGGATGTCGGAAAATAGCTTGCATTAAATAAGAATCTGTATTGATTATAAACAAATGAAATGTTAATGTTTAATTAAGTAGGTTACTTTTTAGCCCATTTTATCGTGAAACGCTGATACACTTTAAATTATAAGTCATAACATTGATTTGACATAACCATGCATGCTGCATGGGAAAATGATTTCCCTTTCTGTTGTTATCTGTTGTTAATTTAGCCCTATATAACATTAACTTGTTGTTTAATTATAAACTCACGTAAATAAATAATATAAGCCAAAAATAATTGCGACTAAAAAGCAGAATTCGACTACTTACATTTTAAATACTTAGTAGAAGAATTGTTTACATTTTGTACAATATTTATTTCTTAAACTACTTAAGAAGCGAATGTTTCGAGAACACTCTTGACTTCCAATAACCCAGGTAAAATATAAATCTATATCTTAGCATTAACTTTGCATTGACAACAATAACTACACAACCTCCATCGAGCCTTACAAACCACGACAGTTTTGTAGATTTAACATCGGCAATGTTATTAAAATCACATTTCACGAATGTTTATCCAAGGTTCATCTGAAGGAATCGTCAATAAAGTTTCACTTCCATGTTTTTGTGCACTGATTGTCGTCTGAACATGCAATATTACCAACAGCCTTTCAGTTTTTGTTTGATATTATCGGATTTATGTCCTTGGCGTATCGTTATCTTGTAGACGAATAGTAAGTAGGGTGAAGAATATCTTTACCGCGGAGCTCAGTCTCTGCATGTGCTGTATTTGATAAGCCTGCGATAATTTGATTGTATTTTAACAGTAAACAGCCTTTAGAATGAGATAATTGAATATCGACTGTTTCTTTTTTGTAAGTATTTGGTAATTTAGAATTAATCACGCAAGGCATTGCATGTCTGTGAAGATAACGTAATCCTGAGGTTCACTAGACAAAGCAAGTCAATTATACGTCCGTGCATATTTTAACATTCCATTAAGATGTAGCAAGCAATGTGATGATGACATTGCAGATAAGTCCGCAAAAATGACCAACATCTAAGCTGAAACCACTTAAAACACAACCAATTGAATTCTCGCAATGCGTTATATCACCCTTGCAGATAAGAACATAACTTAGAACAGTAAACTGATTTTAACGCATAAATTATACTGAATTCCTTTTATATGTTGTAATTATGTTTGGATGGTCAAATTGCATGGCAAGTTTTACATAGCCTGATGTTATTGATTTGTTTTTCATATTTATTTATTTATTTATGAAGGGATACTATAATTTATATGAGCTGGATTTTTAAAAAATCTTTATTCCTATGACAAAGTTTAAACAATCATAAACTTCAATTTAATTTGAAACACATAACAATAAACTAAACCTGGGATATACATATACATTTATACACGTGTATATAACAGTAAATCATACGCGATAAAACATTTTGCCAGAATATTTGAAATATTTCTTCACACCGTCTTTTGTTGTTGATACTATACTTTCAGTTAACATTCTCTCCATTAGCAGTGCATTAAGTTAGTTTAAATACTAATGTTTCTGAGATAAATTCCACCTTTCGTTTCTCAAGATATACCTTCTTTTTTGAGTTAATGGGGCGTAATGCTCCGCCATGAGGTACACAAACAATGTTTTGAAAAATAACAGAACATATAAATTTTTATTCCTGCCGAGAAAGTGACATTGTGCATGCTGTGCAAGAGTGCCAAGTCGTCATTTTTCGTTCAGCACATATCACGGTTGACCCATGATATCTTCATTTATCTGTGCCTTGTTGTAATACCCAACACTTTGAGCCGGAAATTCACGTGAAGAAGATGAAATTCAGAGAACATATGGTTTACTTCTGAAAAAGGTCACGCTTATAACTGTTTGTTGGTGTCCTTGATTTGTGACACCGGTCCAGAGTTCACTGGCAAGGGTTATTTTTCAGGATTGACATCTGTGTCAAAACAAAGCATGATTCATTTGACAACACAATAAAGAGCCACACCATTCTCGCCTTACACTTAATGTCCGAAGTATTTGTCAGAGATCATGCGCACTACAAGGTTGTCCCATTTTAAAGGCGGTATCCGAGAGTTTGCTTATGTCAAATATATGTATCACAATCTGACTGGGGTATTTGATACTTTAGTCTTAGCTTAGACGATTTTCAACAGTATCTCAATTTTGGACAATAAGACTAAAAAAAATCAACATTTCAATTGTTCATTCTTTTGAAATCTATAAAAAGACCGATTGTTATTCCTGCTAAAAATAGACATCGACGTCAGAGCAGATGACGTAAATGAGCAAAAATATAACTGGTCACGTGGTTATCTAAGTTTAAAAAATAGTCCATTGTGCAGCGTGGCTCAGATAGGAAATACAGTTTTGTAATGACGATTGTGTCGTTATGGTTCACTTTTCACACACGTTACATCAATAAGCAGCATTTCGCCTGGCTGTTTGATGATCAAAAATGGTCCAAACTGTCGGATACCACCTTTAAACCGGTCATTTAAATCTTTGCCTGGAAATTGATCCTGAAATGTGACCAACCAGACGCTTTGAAAGTGTCGAGAGCATCGCCACTTGTTGAATGACGTCGATTTCATTGGTACAACGGATACAGCCTAATAATGTTAAATTTTAGCATGTATCTTTCTGAATCGTTTATAAATTATCTTTACTGCTGGTTCTTCACATTAAGATGAATAGAACTGGAAATAAGCAATACCATAAACCCAGGAAATCGTAATAAATTGAAAAAAGAGCAAGTTTGCTTAGGACTCCCGTCTCCGAGGTTATAAAACAGAGAGCTCGAGTCTGAAAATGGACTTGTGCATATGATTGGACATAGTTTGAATATAGCTCAAAATCTGACCTATCAGATGCTTAATCAAGATCTTAGATTCAGCCTCAAAGTTTTAAAACCATGGATCAGGGCCAGTCAATATTTCTTATTTATAAGTCCAGAATATGATGAAACTAATTTCGTGTAAAACAAGCTGACCGGACTAATTAAGCTCATTTCATGCCTGTTAAGAACTTATTTATACCTGGGTAAATGTTGAGAATCATGGCCAGCTAGATCCCGATTAGTGCTGTGTCATACTAAGCAATACATATCGTGACTTGCGCTTGGGGATGTCTGAAAATAGCTTGCATTAAATAAGAATCTGTATTGATTATAAACAAATTGAAATGTTAATGTTTAATTAAGTAGGTTACTTTTTAGCCCATTTTATCGTGAAACGCTGATACTCTTTAAATTATAAGTCATAACATTAATTTGACATAACCATGCATGCTGCATGGGAAAATGATTTCCCTTTCTGTTGTTATCTGTTGTTAATTTAGCCCTATATAACATTAACTTGTTGTTTAATTATAAACTCACGTAAATAAATAATATAAGCCAAAAATAATTGCGACTAAAAAGCAGAATTCGACTACTTACATTTTAAATACTTAGTAGAAGAATTGTTTACATTTTGTACAATATTTATTTCTTAAACTACTTAAGAAGCGAATGTTTCGAGAACACTCTTGACTTCCAATAACCCAGGTAAAATATAAATCTATATCTTAGCATTAACTTTGCATTGACAACAATAACTACACAACCTCCATCGAGCCTTACAAACCACGACAGTTTTGTAGATTTAACATCGGCAATGTTATTAAAATCACATTTCACGAATGTTTATCCAAGGTTCATCTGAAGGAATCGTCAATAAAGTTTCACTTCCATGTTTTTGTGCACTGATTGTCGTCTGAACATGCAATATTACCAACAGCCTTTCAGTTTTTGTTTGATATTATCGGATTTATGTCCTTGGCGTATCGTTATCTTGTAGACGAATAGTAAGTAGGGTAAAGAATATCTTTACCTCGGAGCTCAGTCTCTGCATGTGCTGTATTTGATAAGCCTGCGATAATTTGATTGTATTTTAACAGTAAACAGCCTTTAGAATGAGATAATTGAATATCGACTGTTTCTTTTTTGTAAGTATTTGGTAATTTAGAATTAATCACGCAAGGCATTGCATGTCTGTGAAGATAACGTAATCCTGAGTTCACTAGACAAAGCAAGTCAATTGTACGTCAGTGCATATTTTAACATTCCATAAAGATGTAGCAAGCAATGCGATGATGACATTGTAGATAAGTCCGCAAAAATGACCAACGTCTAAGCTGAAACCACTTAAAACACAACCAATTGAATTCTCGCAATGCATTATATCACCCTTGCAGATAAGAACATAATTTAGAACAGAAAACTGATTTTGACGCATAAATCATACTGAATTCCTTCTATATGTTGTAATTATGTTTGGATGGTCAAATTGCATGGCAAGTTTTACATAGCCTGATGTTATTGATTTGTTTTTTCATATTTATTTATTTATTAATGAAGGGATACTATTGTCCGTGATTTGAATAATACAATTTATATGAGCTGGATTTTTAAAAAATCTTTATTCCTATGACAAACAATCGTAAATTTCAATTTTATTTGAAACACATAACAATAAACTAAACCTGCGATATGCATATACATTTTTGCACCTGTATATAACAGTAAATCATACGCGATAAAACATATTGCCAGAATATTTGCAATATTTCTTCACACCGTCTTTTGTTGTTGATACTATACTTTCAGTAAGCATTCTCTCCATTAGCAGTGCATTAAGTGAGTTTAAATACTAATGTTCCTGAGATAAATTCCACCTTTCGTTTCTCAAGATATACCTTCTTTTTTGAGTTAATGGGGCGTAATGCTCCGCCATGAGGTACACAAGACAATGTTTTGAAAAATAACAGAACATATAAATTTTTATTCCTGCCGAGAAAGTGACATTGTGCATGCTGTGCAAGAGTGCCAAGTCGTCATTTTTCGTTCAGCACATATCACGGTTGACCCATGATATCTTCATTTATCTGTGCCTTGTTGTAATACCCAACACTTTGAGCCGGAAATTCACGTGAAGAAGATGAAATTCAGAGAACATATGGTTTACTTCTGAAAAAGGTCACGCTTATAACTGTTTGTTGGTGTCCTTGATTTGTGAGGAAATTGCCTAGTAACATCTCAAAAAAGATTTCAATTGGCGAATGATATCTCTGAATAGAATGCCATTAAAAAGTACAGCCACTGGATGATAAATTGTAAACCACTTGGCCAAAAACCGCATGGTTACATAACAATATATTCTTATTTAAACAATAAATTATGTTGAATTATGTAAATTCAGTGGTAACATTTCCTTTCATTGATAATTAAGGGATTCCATCAGTTTTGAAGTCAGTATTAAGCGAAATACGTCTCAAATATATTCGAAAATGGTGAAAGTCATTCATGATTAAAATATTTAATGACTAACGCTCTCTTATCACCGAAGTTGTGATCATTGAAGTTGTTATAAAATCGGCTTAACTAAATTAGGACCGTACCTATGGTTAGCTATAATTCTCAAATATTAAATGACACTGGCTTGCTATCGCTACATGTATAATTGTGTGTTTAATATTGGCGAAGCTTTGGATACTACCTTATATAAAGATAATGAGACGCATACTACTGTTATTTTAAAACATTTTATTTAACGGACTTTCATGTGTCATTGGGGTACATTAGTGAAATGGAAACTGTCTCGTTTGTTAGATAATATCCGAGGTACTCCTGTTAGTAGGTAGGTCCTTTTATTTGGAATTCTTGGACTTTGTCACCTTTTCTTTTGCAGATGGAGCAAATAAAAGCGGTGAAATGTCTTACATTCGCATACATTTAAGCTTTAAATCCACTGAAATACTTATAGAAATTTATTATTTAAAATAGAAAATGGAAGTGTTTGTTGATAAGGGTAAACCTGGGTATCACAAGAAAGGCAGAAATGTCAACATACACTTCAAAGAGCACAATCATAAAACCGAGTAATACAAATGAAAGGACCTACTTTAGAGATTATTCAGGGGAGACTATTCCTTAATGCCTCTCATTATTGTGATCCGCAACGCGTCTTTTGTCCTACTTAGTTGTAAATGGCAAGCTTACTTTTTTTTTCAAATTTTCATGCTCTGTTCATATTAATGAAGTCAGGTACGTTTATATAGTTCGTAAGCTAGCTGACTATGTTTCAAAATGCAGTCAACTCCCGTTTCTCAAAATCGGTTATCTCAATTTTTCGGTTATGTCAAACTGTATTCTACGGTCCCGTTTTTCCCCTATAGTTTCTATATAGTTCGACTCCGCTTAACTCAAATTCGGATGTGTCCAATTATCGGATATATCAAACTAAATTCTTTGTCCCCACACGTATAAAACTGTTGAAATCAGTTGGTCTATCTCAAACTTCAAATTGCTATAAGATGCAAAACGGCAACAATAGTGATTTTCACACCTACCGTGAAACTCGCGAAGATTTGGGCGCGAGTTTTATCGCCAATTATCGGCAATCAGGATGTCACGTAATTTAGAGAAGAGGTTAATTGATTATTATTTAATTAGCTGATTTAATGAACAACAATTTCGTTAATCAATTAACGCTGATTAAAGTGTTTCAGTTTGTACTTGTTGTTGTAACAGTTTTTGAGAACTTGTTGACACGGCCTTCTCAACTTGTAAATAAAATGAGAGGTTGCAACAACCTACAATAAAAAGAGGAATATTACACTTTAAACATGCAAAACCACACAAACTTGCAGAAACTTAGTTTACAGTGGCAGGTATAACAAGAAATTTCAGTCATTACCAGTCATCGTGTAGCAGGTAAGATTTTTAAGATTTACACAAACTATCCTTAAATTCGGATAACTCAAACTTCGGATATCTCAAACTATTTTCTACGGTCCCTTGAAATTTGAGATAACGAGAGTTGACTGTGCTTTAAATGAGTATGTGTATAGATATCCATGTAGTTACTAAACAGTTTTTATTTATTCTTAGAAAGAATCTAAGGTTAAATGCACTAATGGTTGATATGAAGATATCAAAGACGTCCTACAAAAGTTACCACATGTATCTTCTTTACACAATTAAAATGAATTTGTGATACAAAATACATTCTAAGGCAACGGGAAGCAACTTCTCGTTTGTGTAAAAATTTTCCAAACTCATTACGTGATATATATATATACAGAGAGAGAGAGAGAGAGAGAGAGAGAGAGAGAGAGAGAGAGAACGAATGAGAGAGAGATTTCAACATCAAAGTCGACTCTAATCTACGAAAGACTGATAGGAAGAATTGTTTCCCGTCTATGCAATTTATGACTGACAAGATAGGAAGATTTAATATTACCATACTGCTTTTATGATGTTAGGGTGTGGTTATTGTAAAATAATTTTCACACCTTACTGAAACCAGATCCTGCACAATCTTTCATCTTCCATCTTTCATAAGTGAGGTTGTGCAATGTATACAGTAATTCATTACACCAGTATTTCCGCCTATAAATGATGCTTAAATGCTATTTTGTCAATATGCTTCTCGTGACAGCCGTTTACATCTTTGGAAAGCTGTTTATTATATTACACTGCAATCAATATTATCATCAAACGTACACCATGAAATCTCTTATCACCCGATTTAAATTGTATAGTATACTAGTGTGTTAAAACTCAAAGTTGGAAAAAAAGCTACTTGGCTTTTAGTAACACACAAAGACAATGCCTTAATGGACTTCATACGAAATTCAATTTCAAAGTAGATAAAAAAGAGATATTAGTATGGGTAAAATAAAGTTTTGTATTGAGTTTGTTTAACTCGCAAAGTCGTAGAAAGCTTAATTGTAGGACACATTTCATCATTATCCTATAGATAAATATTATTTTACAACTGTTATAGCATTCTGGTTACATGTGTTATTGATCAAATATCTACTTTTATCTAACAAACTTGCTCCATGAATATCGCTAAAAATAAAATAAAATGAACATGCATGTTTAAATTATTCTGGCATGGTAAAGCTAAACACCGGAGAAGAATTAAAAGAAAGCCGGCACACTTGTGTTCCTTTACAATATGCTGTTGAAATGATAAAGCTATATCTTATTCATCGCCGTCTTATGTTTCGTGACATTCTCTCATTGTTTTGTGACTTTTGCATTGTAATAGCACTGCTTACCTTTGTTTAGTGCTTTTTGTCTAATTTTGATATATGATTACGAATATGTTTTCGTATTAATGATCATAACAATGTTACCTGTGCAGTGTGGCGGTCATAATAAATCGCCAGTGCCCGTAATTTATGTTGTCATTTAATTATTTTGTCAGTATTGCTACATATATTTTCCTTTGATATTCTACAATAATTCATTACACTTTTCTGTTGTTATATCTTTGCAATCTAGTTATTCGCATGATGTTCCTCTAATAATGCCATTACTACACCCCCGAGCGAGCAAAGAGTGACATCATTTTTTCAAACACCGTAACCGCTTTTTATGTTATTACGTCATTATCTAATCATACGAATACGACATCGTTTGGACATTTATGTTCTACATTGGTATGTTATCTTTTCACAGTTTTCGGAATACCATCAGGAAGTGTAACGTTAGTCTGTCTCCCAAAATGACCGTTCCAAGGCAATAACTGTTGCGGTTTCTCTGTGTATTGTCTCATTATTTTAATTACATTGTTTTGTAGCGTTTGCATTTAACATAAAACAACCCTTGTCAAGTGCCTTTTTGGGTTTTATTATCTGTTATTTAACTCATCGGGCCGCTTTATAATTTCGCATTATGCATAATACAGGATATTGTCATTTAAAATAATTAAATTTGCAAAAACAGAAATATTTTAGAACTGTCATGAATCGACACCAAATTAAATATATTTAAAAAACAAACAGCTCCACAGCTCTCTATAAATGGCCCACTGTCATAAAACACAATGTGTGAAGATGCCTGATTGTGTGTATAAAAAGCAGTTTTACATTATAAATAAATAACACACTTTAAAAAACAACTTGAAGTTCCTATTTCTGACTATCGGTACAATAGCTGACAATAATGTGTACATACCAGTTAATATATGTTCTGTAAACTTGATAAAAAGCTGAGGCCAAGCAGTTTATTACCTGATGTTTATATAGCAATGCAATCGACATCCGTATAATCTCAGATAATTATCCAACTACACGATCGTATTCTGATAAAAACAAACATATTAGCTTGATGCAATCTATTGTTTACTTAAAGAGCTGAACTATCCAGGCTTGATACAAAGAAGAGTGACCTATGACCTACAAACATACACCGCGTTTGAAGCAACATATAGTGCATCGACTCCAAGAATATTATAAAGGACGCACAAAGCAAGAAAGTCGTGATGACTTTTAGTATTGCATTTGCTTTTACAATACGAGACATACGACTAGGTTCTTTTATTAAAATTTAAAAAAAGTACAAATAAAAATATTCACAAGCCAATAAAATGTAAAAGCTTCAAAATGTCGATATAAAATTAAGAAAGCAAATCCAATCTAGGAACGATCATTCGGAGAAGGATCGACTGGAGTGCCTAAAGCTGATTTACAGAGTTCTAACCTCGCACTCTCTCAGGTGTGTCTAAAATAAAAGCAGTTAAACAAAACATATCTATTAAAACGAAACAGTCCTAATAATTACGTTTTTTTTTTGTCTAAGTAATTACGTCATAAATTAGATAAGTAGTGATGATATCAAATATAATCATGTCCCAATTGTATCTGGTTGAGGGGAGAAGTACTTTCTTGATAAGTACATCTACGTCTAGTTTTTTTTTTGTAAAATAAATCAAGTTTTTAAATCTATGACAAAAAAGTAATCAAAGGAAAAGTACAAGTGGTTGAAGTTCATGTGCAGATTGTAGTGAAGCAACAAAGTCCAAAGCCTTTTCAAAAAATGCACATAACAAAACGGATATGATAATATTTATAGCAGCATATGTTACATGGACGGGGATATTTTTCGACCGCCATACTGTACAGGGAACACTGTTGCTACGTCTGCTATACTATACGTCTAAAAGGCTGCTTATATTTTCCAAACATTTAGTTATTATTAAAGACTAATTTAATGTAAACTGTAATGATAAAAATATGAATTCGTCATCAAATTTTTATATTGCTTTTATATAATGATAAAATATAATGTAATTTTCGCTTCTACCTTATGTTATATAGTCTTAATTTGAATACATGACATAGCGTTACTTTATACTTTATAATAATAATAATAATAATAATAATTATTATTATTATTTATTTATTTATTTATTTTTATTCTCCCGAAATTCCACATTGGTCGTGTTAAGTAATGATTTTGTAGATATTATCTGATGATGTCATTAAGTGCAGATCAAGAAATCTGGTTTTCATGTTAGATAGGAATTTCTTGAATATTTTACGAGGCGTATGGAATATTTGCTTATTCGATGGGAAATAACACCGACTAAATTTATCTGTGAAGACATATTTCCGTGATTTACAATTAAATATTTTAAAATGCAAGTTCTAAAGAACAAGCACATTGCAAATCTTTTTAAAAAAATATCAGAATGCGTTCGCAAAAGCATCAATATAGATAAATAATATGCTTTTTAAAAACTATTTTCATGTTACCTTATGATAATCAAAAAATAAAACACAACACAACCAATTAATAAACCATATATCTGTAATCCATAATTTTAAAATTGAGTAATAGCAAATACTGTTTGTTCAATTGTTGTCGACTTCTTACAATTGTTTGTTAAGTAAATACAACGACGTAGTATTCGCAGCATAGTTAAGCCACTTTGTGCTAAAACGGCCGCGTCCCAGAATAGTAACGTCCCTATTTTGAACCCGGAGACATATTTAAATCTACGAATTTCACAATTCAAACTTCTTAATCTCTTTACACAATTTACACACATTGTATATGCCACCTGTATAATGCATCTGTAGTGGGGACTTGATGCAATTCACGGTATATGATATATGGTTCTGTTAAATACGATTTGATCATATGATACCTAGCTACATAGTTTACTGTCCATTTGCCCGTTGATTTGCAATAAATCACAGTAAATCACAAGATTGTGATTGTTTTTCCTGTTTGTGATAGTTCTTCCTCTCACAAAATATTCCACTATTATTATTCGATGCACCTCAGTTAAATTGCGGGTCTAGGTGTAAAATAAACGAGTCAAATGGCTTTTAAAATAACCGAAAGGTATTGTTTTACTTTCTGCCGCGAAAGCTACATTATGCTTCCAGTGTGCATGCTGTGTAAAAGTATCAAGTCCACATTCCCCATCCAAAGCTATTTAAAAGTTTTAATTTAGAGAAATAAAGTAATTATATTTTAAACTGGAAAGACACACACACCATCATTTTTTGTAATCTTAGCAAACGCACCCTTATTTATTATAATAAATAAACTTACAAATAATGACCGTTAGGTTGGATAGATTATAAGCAGATACTTTGTAATTATAGCAAAGCATTGCTCAATTAAAGCGTTTATCATTATTTCGCATTTTCGTTGAAATTTTTAAATATACTCTGACGATGTAAATACTTAGGAGAAATACGTCGACGTTGTACAATACTATATTTTTAACGCTTGTTGAAGAAGATAAATGTAAAGTTCTAAGTAATAACGAATCTTCACGCCTCTGATACAGATAATGCCAATCGGATAGATGCATCATGTTCTCGCGAATGCATTTTACATTTGCCTGCAAAACACATAGAGAAAATTAATATATTTTTATTTGACAATATTTAATAATAATGATCGATATATATTATGTTGTTGGGTCATTAAAATAAGGTGCTTTCTTATGGGCGTTTTGCACTATTAACTAATAAAGTTGCTATTCTATCAAATCAAGTGTTGTTTTTAACCAGTTAAGTGTGTGCATATAACGATAATGTACACTTATATGTAACAAATTTGGCATGTTATAAAAAAAAGTGAAGTTATATATTTATACTTTTTGATTAAGTTTGATTTAGAAAGCATATATATAGTACTGTGATATTAATAATATCTGACACTAACGTGTGTTGTTTACATGATCGAGTAAAAGGTATATTTCAATAACAAATATAGTTCTGTAACCTAGACTAAAATTGTTTAGCATCCTTCATGTATCTCTTCCATATATGTTTAAAACACTTCCCATAATTTCCGAACATTCAAAAGAATGCACTTATTATTTAGTGTTTTTTTTTTCTGGCAAAAGCAAGCATTACATTTCACGTTCGAAACAGGTAGCATTCTTTCCGTGGTAAAAACCAATGCTATGGTTGTTCTCTATCTCAGTTTTGAGAAGCTTAACATGAAAATAAAATCAGCAATTAAACTTTTGTTAGATATTTGGATAATTATGTTTATTATTACCTACTATGAAGGGTTTTATATTCAAGGTATGTGATTAAATACTAAATAAACAGCAACATGCTGACAGAAAAAGAGAAAAGAAACCGCATTTCTCCATGTTGTGATGTATTAGGGATAGCTTTTTTATATGTTATGTTAATTTATTCTGTTTAAAGTACCACAAAGAGAGTTACCTTGAGGTGGTGTTTCTAAAATAAACACTTTACTGTTTTACGCGCATGTGGTGGTGATATTTTACTTTTATTTTTATCATGCACAAACTAAGACCAGTTAATAAATATTTGTAGACGGATATCGTTTGTGTTATGTCAAGAATATCACTTTAACAAAGGGGCTCACACTGTGATTTCACTGTTATTGATATAGACTAGGAATTTTGATTGTATCCGACTATAAAACAACAATTTTCAGGGAGTTGCATATCTAACCGCCAAGTGCTCTTGGCAGATATTTGTCCAATAACAACAAATTGGGCTGTTTTCTGTGTGTACGCTATGATAAAATCAACACTTTCCTTTCACTTTCTGGAAGAATAAAAACACAGATTATACTGAAAACAAAACAGTGCAAAAGAATGTGGCACAAATGCAGCTCTCAACATGGCACATTACAATCAAATAGTTCTTATTGAATGTAGTTCTCACGAAAAGGAGTACTCATCCTATAAAGTGGTTCTGTTTCTTTAAATGACCGGTGTTGTATGGATATAAACAAACACACACGAACGCACACGCACACGCATACATACACACAATAAACTTTCGGTTTTGTGTGAATCTTCAAATATACCTGATAGAAGAGCTGGTTTTGATTACGATTGACTTCAACTTGTAATAAATGGCAAGATATTTAATGGGTCCAAACAGATAAATACTGTTATGTAAGAGCCTCCAGTTAAATTTGGCACTGTCCAATTTTAACTAGGGACTTATTATTGTTTACATACAATTGATATAATTTTCTAGATCTGACTGTTTTTGCTTTTTTTGTCGTAGGGACGATAATATTCATACAGTGTTAAGTGTCTTGAAATACAACAGTGTTGGATTATATTGCTGGATTCTCTAGGAATTTTGGATACAATGACAGCATCTCTTGACATTTGGAGTTTACTTTATTCAGTGCCTCATAATTAATGATTTTTTTTTACAGATAGAATTGATCAGCTTAAAGAATGATAGATATATGATATTTTGTTGCTAAGCTCATTGCTGGCTTTTATTGTCGTTGTGCTATTGTGTTATAACAGTGTTTTGATACCATTACGTTAAGTTTGGCATAAAAATACTTTACCAAAACACTCACCTTTGAATTATTATTAAACGCAGTTCTGAAACATCAAGAACCACACACACACTGTTCTCCCTTCAGATACATTTATGGCAACACATTTAAGGATCAAAACTTTCGTCGTTTTCTAATTTCCCATCGACATTTATTAAAATAATTTTGTGTTTTCTAAACACATGAAAATCGAGTAATCCATCTACTTTCGGAATGAACAATTCATTGGAAAGACAAAAGGAATTTGTATGTTTTGTTGCAATATAAAGTCGTTTTATCTCATCAACAACTAATATGAAATGCATACGCATGTTGTTTTTTTTTCAACATCGTGATGTCATTCAAGACATCAAATCTTAATCTGTATTTTAGCAAACTCAGAATTTACATTAAAGCGACGGCTGCAAATGCTCACAAATAATGAAACTTAGTCTCAACTAATTTTTTGTCTAAAGTCAAAACAAAACTCTGGAAAATAATTGATACTATCCTGCGTTAACGCTTTCATGAAAATGTGTAAATAAAGGAAAGATGGCGGAAATACGATGGCAGCTAACATGCACACGAAGCGGTTTTCTTCAGTTTTAAGAATTGCACTTATCATTTAAGCTCATTTAATGGGAACCTCTGTCTCGAACATTGTCATTTTCACTCTGCAATCGACGCGCTGGAGCGAAACGCCTATACAATGTAACGCTGACTGAAAATTGCATAAGAGGAAAGCGAGTCTAATTTGCGGAGCCTGAGACTGAGTCTTAATTCGGAAAACGTCTATCTCAGTACCAGACATGCAAAATTGTCCAAAATGTATTGAATAATAATTTGTGAATTAATCTAAACGAAGCAGTCGCTAAACAAGCTAATATCTGAAGTTTATGCAAGTATTTCCTTCTTCTGTCTGGTGTGGACTTCTTATGTAGGCCATTAAATCAGTTATGTACATAATTCGCACATCTCTAAATAGCCTAACTCTCTTTGGCCTTAAATGAATATGACTGAGTATTGTAGCGGTTTTTACCTTAGGGTCACTTTATACTTCTTTTATCCTACCATCACACCAGTGTGATAAACCTGACACGCGCGCATCCAGACGGACTACTTTTAAATGCAAACATTTCATGCCGCACTTGGAGTTAAATTCGAATACAGTGTCTAATTTTAAGGGACGCAACATCTTGTGATATATTTACAATAATTTAGAAGTATTTAAATCCCTTGTTTTGTGTGTGTGTGTGTTTTAATTTTAATTACATGACGTCACAAAGATCTTCACATCATTTTCTGTGTGTTTGTTAACATGCGCTTAGATGCTACAGAACTTGTGTTATTTATAAAAAAAACAACAACAAACGTTTGAATGTACAATTTGGATATGAAATAGTTCGATGATATAATGTACATTCACATAAAGTCATTTTGCGTCGAATTCGGTCGCGCAGAACAGTTAAAATGGCACTCAATACAATGATCCTGCGAAATTGAAATCTTTTGTGTGGACTCTGTACCTATCCCGGCTTTATAGTTTAGTTTGAATTTGATGATACCGTGCCTTGCATACAAGAAAGTTAAACTTTATTGCTACGACCGGTGTCGCTATTTGAGGTTTATTAATAAAATGGCACGTTTACTAAACGACGAAATGGTGTAACAGAAAGAAACAAACTAGTACAATAATGTTTTATTTAAATAAACAATTAAATCTATGGCGTAACAAAATAATAACAAATACATCAGACAAAATTTGGGAATGCAAAATAAATATAAGCATACAGTTTGTCCCTTTAGAATGTGTCTCTTTAATAATCTAATTAATAATCCAACGTCGAATAATCCTGAAGAGTTTTCGGTAGAATGTCCTCGTAGATAAGCATAGTTGAAATAATCCAAAGGTAATTAATATAATTCCAAATCCAACACTATATATATTTTACTAGAATAAGAGACTATATATGTATATATAGTCTCTTATTCTTTTAAAATGTCTCGCTATGTTATTGAAACTTATAAAAACGTAAGGTCTAAAGTTATATATTTTGAGTTTATATTCTGTTTTGTTCCTTTACGTGATGTATAGTTAACATATCAACTGGATTTTATTTATGCATTAACGGCCCGCTAAGTGAAATTCGCACGAGTCTGTTACAATAAACAACTGCTCTATATTATAAACATGGCGTTATAGGCTGCAGCTTCTTCTTAAAATGTTTATCGAAAATGTTACTGATGGCATCATCGTATAACATTACGTAGTTTTTATAACGTACACTGAGTGCCGATAAAACATGCCAAACATGCGCAATTACCCTAAAGCGGTGATTCCTGTTTGATATAAGGCTGAAATGTTTAAAATGATCTTGTGAAAAGTTTACACTTTCTTGAGGGCAAATTTATATAGCATTCAGGGTCGCCATGTGTAGGTTGTTCCAATATTCTCTGGGTTTACAAGATGTTATACTTACTTAATTGTGAATACTTCCCACTATCGGACAAACTATATTATATACTCTTTGTGTATTGTTATGACTCAACGTGTTATTTATACAAGAAAACTTCTACCAATATAAAAATCCAAATTGATCATTTATTTGCGTGTTTGTTATTTTAAATAGATCTGATCGTGTTGCAAATAAATTATACGTAACGTGATTTTCTTATACATACAAAAGCTTGAACTCGCGAATGTTAAATACTTTCAGCGTACGTTCCATATCTACTAGTTTGAAATACTTCATACGGGGTTATTGAAACCAACATCCTTGAAGGCCAAAAATAAACCTACTGACTATTTATTTCTGGTTCAATTCGGCTGCTGTCTATTAAAATACCCCTGATATGACTTCTGGGGATATCTGGTCTGGCACTACAAATCAGAATTTGCCTAGTTTAATCAAGACAATCCGCTAGATCCCTAAAACCGTTTTAAAGAGCGCTAAAACATATCTAACACTTATCGCATACCCCATAAATGTTGTAGATTAGATACGGTGATGCAACTAAATGCATGTTTTCATTGATTGTTTATGCAGTCTACAATTAAATACGAATAAGATACATGTATGAACTCTTATAATCAATGCAGCGGGCATTTTTAGGAGAAATCATGCGATTTAATGTTAGATAAGACTTTCTTGAAAAGTTTTGAATATAAACAATGATTTGATTTTACAAAAATGTATTGAATATTCCCGACTACATATTCACTGGATTACAAGAAGAAATATTGAAATGCATCTTTTAAAACGCAGGCTTTTAACATGAAATGGATTTTACAAATGCAAAGATATTAGTTGCAATGATTTGAATCCCTTTGGCATTAACTGTCCATTTTCGGACAATCACAATAAATTTAACATCTAACGTCATGACAAACATAGCTTAAAATAATGTTCAGCGTTAAGGGATTCGAACCCAGGACAATGGAGTGAGAAGCCCAAACCGTAATTACTGAGCTGAAAGAGACGTTACGCAGTTGTAAGTTATATATACAGAAGAGCGGTGAGTATCGACCAGCAAGATTGAAAGAAAAATAACATCTTACTGAAGGTAGTGCAAATTCTGCATTATAACTATCAGAAATATAAAAAAATCTCACACTCGTCGCTATTATTGCATTGGTCACTCATGTTTTGCGACCTACCGTCGAATGCCTGGGACCAATGTAACACGCATGCAACCGCTCAGTGTTTTTTTTTTTTTTTTTTTTTTTTTGTGTGTGTGTGTGCGCGCGCTCGCTCGCGCGTGCGTGCGTGCGTGCGTGCGTGCGTGTATGTGTGTCCGTAAATATTTTAGTCGTTAAGCAATACTTTAACGGTTGTTGAACCGTTCGAGACAGAACAACGACTTTTCGGCGACCGTTTCATTATGATTTCCGAGTGTAGTTGATATTTACGTAAATTACCTGCCATAGTCACCAACAGATCTACTAATTATCAGTGATCTGTTGCCAATTGCCGAATGACGAGTGCTAATAAGCTAACTTCAATGACGGCGTACACATAGATGTCTTGAAAGAATCAAATAATAATTCGAAAGTTTCTCGAACTTCCATGTGCACCGAACACTTAAAGTTGCTTGGCTTAAATAGTCTTTTGGATAAAACTTAGTAGAGGAAGAGAAAAGACTGAAATAGTAGTGCGTGTGAATCATGGATAACCATAAACCTAGAATCAGGTGAGTACATGCACGCGATAACATAAAAAAGTGTTCGTCTCTTATGTCGGGATGTTTTACCTTGATTGGGTTTTCTTTTATGTAAACCTCACCCCATTTTCTCTCCATTTATCCATATTAGTCTATGGTCGGTTATAGTTACGGGCGTCCTCTGATTCAAAACCCTTGCCCTTACATAGCACAGGCTTGGGGACTAGCTCCTTTGCACAGGATCGGTTTTACATGTATTACGTGATCTTCTGGTGAGTCTTTTTATCACATAATTTTAAACGCAAGTATTCGATTTGCTAAAGTTCAAAGCCAATACTGGGAGGACATTATATGATACCACTTGATAACAGATAACGCCGTCAACGAAATTCAGCATGATTGCATATTTTATGTACATTTTTGCGCTATGCAAAGTAGTCACATTTATGATTTTAAATTCTCTTTGAACAACGTGTAGTTTTTAAAACAACTTAATATATCTGGACTACAATACACTATGTCCTTTGCTGAAGGCTTTAACGAATATACTTTTCAGAAAACTAATAAAGATGAACTGCACAGCATATGCATTTAATAGCTAACTATTAAACATTTATGTTCAAAGTTTTAAAATTCGTAACCAAAATTATTATCCTAGATAATTACTGCACGATGTAAGATTGCGCTCATCTGTTAAAAAGCACCACTTTTACTGATGGGGCTCGTCACTGAATTGCCTGTTTATTACATTGCTCTGCATTCATAATCAACATTATCTCTTCTATCATTAACTTTCTCAGGAAAGAATATAGTCTAATGTATTTGTATAGTCTAGTAGTTTGTTACGATTAACAGCTTACACTAAGCAACTCGGTTTTCAGGATCACACAAACATAAGCGAGAAGGAATGGATTGCATCGGAAGCACAATTTACTATATTACTTTCAAACAAGATGTCAAAGAGGCGTTTAAATGAACTCGAACACGTTGATCGTGACTAGTTTGCCTACCTTTATTAATTTAGGTGCTATAGCATGAGTCACCCAACGTTACATCCGTTATTATTGTTGGGATCGCAACTGTCAGTTTAAGCCTTTTAATCAGGCTATCCTTTCTTTGAGATTTTTAGAATTTCCGTCTTATCACGTATTTCCAACACAAATGAGGAAATTTATTTTGAAAGCTAGCTGAAATTTGCGCATGGGGAAAGTCTTTTTAGCGGACTTTTTAACCCTGATGAAATACGGTTCCTAATTCGGAAAACGGCGTTCCTTTTTCCCATTTCTGTGTGTCTGTAACTTTCATTCAAATATGGCAGAAAACGAGAGATTTTGGTTTAGTTACTTTTGTTATTACAATTTGTAAACCTTTAATAGCGAAAATAAACAGGAATACTTTTCGGTACGTCCTTATATGTTCGGACTGCATATCAACAAATTGAGATTATCACTAAGCAACGAAACAGTCCATAGCCAGAAAAAGCTTGTTCTGAACAATCCATTGAGCATGCACGGTTAAGTTTAACTTTAAATGCAATGTTTTTGCAACATTTAAAAATACTCATAATATACATAAACAATATCTGTAAGGTCCGCGTTAATCTAAAGATAACATTTCAATTGCTGTCAGCGTGCAGCAATGTTTTCATAGCATCTCTGAAATGTTTGTGGTGAAGAGATTATGTTTTTGGATTCTGAGTCGTAGGGATTCAAATTCAAACCCTAGTCCTGTCATGACAAGTTTCCAAAACGGACTCATGATAGGAAGGTTCTGGGTTCAAATTCTAGAGACCTGACATGAGATTTTGTTTCTTGTTCAAGCCATTTTTACACGAGGATTTAAAAAACAAATAGCAACAGACTAATAATTGAATTTCCTATACGGTCGTTTAAGGCATTTACTCGTATATATAATAATAAATTACATATATATTTATCTTTTCATAACCGTGTCACTTTGAATAATATATAAATATTTGTATCAGTAGGCTACAAATTTAAAGATGCCTCAGCAGTCAATTAAGTAGACAAATAATATGTTAGCTTTTCACATACATACGTCCTAAAGTATAAACACTGCACGCCCCTGTTATTCTATCTAAACAAACAAGGCATCTTGTTTTAACAAAAACATTCACGTCTTATACTCTGCACAACTATGTTCCTGTTCAGTTGTGGAATGTTGATATCGTAAACACTAATTTAAAATACAAGTTGGTACAATAAACACACTTGAATTTATTTTAAGTCAAATACGGCATAATAAATACACATAAATAGCAATGCAAATTACTTCAGAAACTTTTTCTACGTTAGCATCATGTTACGATAGAATTATAACTTTTATTTTGACTAAGATAAAAACAATTGTTTCAGCGGAGGTGTACTAAAGTTCCTATGTGTTCGGCTATAAAAAATATGATTTTCAATACAGCATTCCAATAAATAAAAAAAACAACAAAAACAAACAATATATTTCGTCTCGTTTCGCACTGACATAAAAATGCAAAACTCATTTGGAAAATCTATTGCATTGCGTATGTAATCTTTATATTCAAAATGTGCAACCGAAGGACAACATGGTGATATTTGTATGGCGGGGAAACGTTTCATCAAGTAAAAAGGGGTAACAATTCCGGTTTACATTTAGGCACACCCTTGTCTCAGTTTAACGATCAACAGACTAACATCAGACAGGCAAACCAATGTAAGTTTTTATATAGTTAGTAAATTCTAATTAAACATTTGTTTTTAAGGTTTCAATGAAATGCAAACGTCCATTTCTCATCGTGACAACTAAAATCAGTGGACAGGTTTGTTAGCTTTGGTACAAGTCTTGGAGACTGGACCAAATTTTCAACATATTAGTTAGATCCAGCCACTATTGTAAATACGTAGTAACCTGACTCGAATATCCCCGTTAGCGTCAAGTTGAATCACTAAAGTATGGACATTACACAGTTTCTGCAAGTCGTTAACGTTACTGTCACTGCCAAGTATTGGCAAGTTGTCTAATTTTAAATTAGAAGGCACGTTTGTTGCCCTATTTACTGCACAACACAGGCCGTTTCCGTGTTCAGATGTTGGTTCTCAAATAATGTCCCACCAACACTAAGCCTAGATTCAAAGATACAAATATTAACGGTTAATGTCAATTATATTTAAAACAAAACTAAACAGAGATCAAGGAGTGAAAGTAAAATGAGTCTGTACATATTCTGCAGTTTATTTAATAGTTTACATGGATTCAATCAAATTAATTCCCTGTATTTTTTTTTTACTTATTATTACTATACCTTTGTTCACTTAAATTTATATATCTGATTTACTATCCAAAATTTAACTTAAACCAAGCAAATACTTTATATTTTTAAACAATATTTTATAGACATTGAGATTCTGTTATTAAATCTAAGACAAAAAGAACATTTCCAACTGGTATTTTGCGAATTACCCATACGGTGATGGCGATACTCTTTGGGATATACATATCATATAGTATTAATATATTCAGATAAGTATGTTTGCACAATTTTCAACTAACACTGAAGATTTCATTGCAAGAAGCCAGTTTAAAAAAAAAACTTGTTAAAATAAGGCTTCAAATGTCAAAACTTATTAAACTGTTTTTAATTTTTATCGCAGTAATTAAATTGTTTTTAATTACACGGGAGTTGAGACTACATGAAAACAATGACTAAAAGCCATAATTTGGAAGTCGATGTAGGAATTCAGTCTCATAATCCCTCTAATCGTGCCTCAAATAGATGAAGCATCCTGAGCCATCTCCATTCCCCTTTACGTGAGATAGCATATCAGTTACAACTTTGGGATATTGTCTACCTTTATCATTTTACATTTTATTTTCAGATTAGTCCTCGGCTTATTATATCAATATTTTAGGATCTTGTTGCCTATAGCTCCACAAAAACATTGTTTTTGGTTGGTTTAGACAGATATCTGTTTGCATTATCTGCATTTTCAAAATAAATATGTTTTTCTTTCGTGTTAGAAAATTGTTCTTGTATGTTTCAAATGTCGTCATTTGCCTTTTCTTATAATATGTTTAAGACTGTTATATTTAAAACTGATATCTCTAGAAATGTTTAGTTGCCATTACAATTATCTTGTACCTATTTTTTAAAAGTTTGGTTTGTGAGACTGAATGAAACAAATACGATAAATCTATACCGACTTATTTGTAGTTTCTATCCTTTCCCAGTTTATTGAATCAAATCCTGACTGCGATGAATTTAATAAGACAGTGAGTCTGAAAAAATACAAATCGAAACTATTCCATTCTTATTAGGTATTGATATAGTGCAGTCTAAAAGAGTTGTGCTCTTATGCCAATCAACGTTCTTTGTTGAGTACATTTTAATGCGTTAATGGATTTGCTAATACGTTTATATTTGCGTCAACGTAATAAAAATTATATGAGGAAGGATATGGTAATTCTACAGAATGCCCTATGCTTTGGACGTTTTTTTAAATTTGATGGTTTACTTCGTGTTTTTAAATACACATTTTTGAAACATGACATCAGTGTATATTTTATGGTAGGACGTCATTAACTTGTTCTTATTTCAAACTTCTCTATCGTTTGGAACTTTTAGGCTGCCGAGGCTTTTATCTCCTGTACATATTGTACATTAGGTGATAGTTAATTATTTTGTTATAACTCCCGGTGCAGGGGCTTGGTGTTAGTTGTCTTACTTTGATGGATATTCTTATGTACACTGTTCGTTCGTGAGAAAAACCTCCAGGATGTGTGAGCTTGGAGCGCTTCACGGACCTCCTTTGAGTACCCATGTCGGTCCTTTTGCTGACTGACCGTTCCAAGGCGGTAACTGTCTCTCTGTGTTTTTGTTTACATTTACTCTGTATGTTTTGTCACTTTATAATATAACGTGCGTGTTTGACCATTTGCTTAGCACTAGATCAAAATATAATATGGATGCGGTAATTCACTAAAGACAATTTCATATTTTCCTAACTTTTATCTCTAACTAAACTGAAGTATTTCTTCGGCAATCTACATTTTCGCGTAGTTTTGTGATAAAAGCAATACAAAGTGGAATTTTTGGTTCAAATGCACTTCATTTTTATCATATGGTGACATTAATTAGCTCTAAGTTTACGTCATCAGAGAACTTTTTTTCAGGCCTGTTTTTTTGACATTGCTTGTCTTTATAAAAACTCCCAGGAAATGTAAGATAAGGGTTCCTTGTAAACCGGCTTTAGCACATCAGTCCTCTTGGCAGAAGTTGTCTTTACATTTGTAATTTCTCTTCTTAGTGTTTTCTTACCTTTACATGTAACTTGCATGTACAAACCTTTGTCTAGTGCTTTTTCCAAGTTTAATGTGATATGTAATATTCTAAGGACTATTTGTTTCTAATTTGTCTATTTTCTTAATATTCTAAGGACTATTTGTTTCCAATTTGTCTATTTTCTTAAAACTTTCTGTCTGTTGGAACCCCCTCCAGACAGTGCATCCTTTTGGGGGTCTAATTGCCAATATACCGTCCTATGGCGGTCATTGCCTTTTTGGTTTTATGTCTCGTCTTTGATTTGTCTAGTAATTTATCCGATTTTTTTGGATATTTTGAAATATTCCTAAAACATTTCCGTATAAATACAGCGAACTTTGTCTCTGTATAATCTTACACTGCTTATACAATGTATCATATGATCGGCACAGTGCTATCAAGGGTTTAATAATTCAAGCGATTAGTGTAGTCTGGCTAAGAAATCGAATGATTTGTACAATCTATCCCACTTATTTCGGAGGTGTCTTCACTTAATTGCCAAATACACGATCACTTGAGAAAACAGAATAGATGGTACTCTCAAAGGAAGCGTTCTTACTTATAAGTTTGAGTTTGTTTATCTTCTTTTATCTTTACATAAACATTCGTTGCGAAGTGTAGAGTCAGCTAAAGCTACGGAACTTCTATATTTCGTTTATTACCTATGATAACTGACTCGGACTTTTATCTGAGCAGATTTCGTATTAGATTTGATAGATTTGGATCAGTCAGGTATAACCTGGTGTTTTTAATGCAGTGCATTTTTAACACCATAATCTTAGATTATTATCAAACACCCACAGTTGAGATATTAACAGATGTATGAGCAAGATCTTTTATCAAAAGGTCAATAACGTGTTTACTCTTCTGCCTGATGAATGCGAACAAAGAAAGCAGACACGCGAGACATTCGTTGTACCATAATATAACTATCTGTTAAGGTATCCTACATTTTCTAAATCAATTTACAAAGATTTTTAAAAAGCCACTTTGTTCTTGCTAACATCACATTGTCTGACTTTGTTGTACTTAATGTTTAAGTTAAAACAAAAACAGAAATCAAAACAAAAACAAACAAACAAAACAAAATAAAAAACATCAACAAAAAAAAAAAATAAATAAAAA
Organism: Sinonovacula constricta; assembly: GCA_007844125.1. Lineage (NCBI taxonomy): Eukaryota > Metazoa > Mollusca > Bivalvia > Cardiida > Solecurtidae > Sinonovacula > Sinonovacula constricta. The sequence goes on from CM017562.1 coordinate 42,038,760, forward strand.
TAAAACACTGTTGGGAATGATATGTGCGTTAAGTAATTAAACGTTTACTTTAAGTCAGTGATTACAATTACACGTGTAAGACACATTCTGAATGTGTATTTTACTTTCCCGTCTGATGTTAACAATGATGACAATAATTCTACCTGGTATGAAAATGTTCGTTTGTTTTTAATAGTTACATTTAACTGCTTTGGTTGAGCTCATGTCAATACACACATAGAAATCTTACACTTTGTGTTGTTGTTTTTTTCATATCACGCTATTAGAAAGAAATGGAAGGGCCAGGTTATTGCCGGCATGAAAAGTCCACTCAATTTAATTTAAAGTTAAAAACATGAAACATAAAGAAACGATAATAATATATTTGTGAGAAAAGGATATTGTTAGTGCATCGAAACGCGAATTATGCATGCAATAACAACAACAACAACAAAACACAACAGCAGCAGCACCACCACACCACCACCACCACCACCACCAATAATAACAATAATTATAAATATAATAATAATAAAAGTAATAATAATAATAATAATAATAATAATAATAATAATAATAATAATAATAATAATAACATAAAAATTATACATGTAAACGCCTTAGTGATGCAAACTTTTCAGTGACATTAGGGATGTAAGCGTTCTTTTTAACATTTAAATAGCAACGCATTGAATTATTTTTCTTGAATACATGACGTGTTTTTTCAGTTTATACTTTTTATTGCAGATAAGACAGAAGCGTGCGTGTCATCAATATGTACTACGATTTTGCTGAATGCGGCATTTCTCTCTAAAAATCACCGGACTTACTTAAAAAATTATAAGAAAGTAAATATTCTAAAATTGAATCGATATTACATCTTAGAATTTAGGGAATGTTTGGCGTACTCTCTGGAATGTTATTATAGTCAACTGAGCTGCAAACGCACCGGAGAATAACCGTAACAGTATCGTTTTAATCAAAATCTAGCAACTCAGAGATAAAATCAAACACTAAAGATCTATTGAAGAAATAAACTAGAATTATTGTTTTGATTAACATTTTCAGACCATCTAGGATTCTACTGTGCATCGGAGCTTTCTAAAGTTTGTTTCTGGAATAACTAGAGGTTTAACACAATAAATAAATATTACCATTATTTCCTTTTTAGTAAAAAAAGTCTTACCAAAGTTCCTGAAGTCCGATTCAGCCCACGAGGTTAGTTATTTCTTCTTTCAGGCATAACAGGCGTGTGTGGTTAGCTAACATGACCAACAAGCCAGAAACATCCTTGGGCCCAAAAGTTCAAAATCAATCGGTGGTATATGTTCAAGAATTCCTGGAATTTTTTGACGATAATTTAACACCATAATTTACGGGTTTGAACCTAGCTACTGTTTGGTTGGAAGATTCTTGTTGACTAGAATGTTGCATCTAGCAAGGGGACAAGGGTTGGGGTGTCCGGTGTCCGACCCCATCCCCACTGAAATTATACCACTGAACTATACCTTCCGTGTATTCTTTTTATAATAGATTGTCAGGGTGTGTCACATTTGTATGGCACTAGTAAAATTATACATAAATGTGTCTCCAGATAGGACGAGTAAGCACGAATTTACGCCTACAATATCTTTAAAAACACATTGAAATGAAACTATTTGTATAGAAAAGCGCGCATCTTAAGCATCTTAATTTAGACCTACGTAATTATTAATTCTGGAACATTTAGCAGAGGTATATAATTCGCACTTTTCAGACTGGTTGTCAATTTTATACTTAAAAGTTAAGTTGTGCATTTGGCGGTATTCCAATGTGTGAATTCCATAAAATATAACCTGGACTAGATCAAAATAGATCCTTCCTGAGCAAATTATACATAAACAGAAAATATCATAACTGATATTACAGCGTTTCTAGCAGTTCTGAAATGCTGGAAATGGCCCTATTTGCGGCTATATTTCATTACCCCCACCCGGAAAAAAATCCTGGATCCATCCCTGAATGAAATTGTCTGAATATCGCGTTTCTGTTTCTTGTACAAAACGAAGATACCATTTTTGACCATTCGTGCAGCTTATTCTTATTATTAAAATATCTTATGCTTAATTAATATATTTTGGGAAATAGCGCATTGATCTTATTTCATTTTTATCACATGTATTCTGATTTCATTTATTAATCAGGGTGTAACCTGTCGTTTGTATTGTTAAAAAACAACTGAACGATCACCAAGTGAGATAAGACGGAAAGTAAGTAGCTGTTAAGTTGTTTCCGAGTTTTTGTAATTATTGTTTGTTGAATTTATCGACCCACCAACAATATTTCAGTTGTTTGGAGACGGTGGTGACTTGAAGCAGATACAGTGTTGCCTTAAACACCTGGCATGATACCGCAACCAGTCACATTATCCTGGAACCAGGCCACGTCGATAAACTATTCATATATGCTTGCACGTTAGCAAGGGAGCTGTACCACTATCATTTTGACGACTTTGGTATGTCGTGACCCGGGATCGAACCTGAGGCCTCCCGTACTTGGAGAAGACGTTCTGCAGATTATGTAATTTACTTTAATATATTTCTATATAAAATAATACAGTCACCGCATACCTGCACGTAGGTTATAACGAATAGGTTAATTAACTGCTCTAGACGTTATTGTGTGGCATGCTTTTCTTCACCGTCGGATACCCACACTCGACCATTCCGTTACTACATTTGTCGACCGTGGGTTTATAGGTAAATTTTCTGTCGTCTTATCGAACTGAATAGAACAAGAATGGCCAATCATAATACTGCTTACAAAATCCATACTCTTCAGCGTGGAGACTAGAAGTATAACAGCAACGTCGCCATTTTGACAACTCTGTCGAAACAATTAAAGAAAAGAGCTTTGTCATTGGACTGAAATCTTCGTCGGATTATGAAGCGACCAAGGAATTATCAACGGCGAAAATGAAATACTAAATATCCCACGGGCGACGAATGAAGAGTAACGGAATAGATCGGTCGTGGGTGTCCGACGATGGTTTTTCTTCAATTCTGTGACACATTCCACAATTCAATGAGCCGCGTGTGGGCAACAAACCAACAATTGAAGGAGAATATCTGTCTGTATCAAGCAATGATCCATACATAAGTGTATTTCCATCTAGTTTAACCACCAATGGTGAGTATGTGAGCTAATTTATTGCATCAGATTTAACAATTTATTGATGCTGCCACTTATCTAGCGTCCAGTCCTGACACATTTGTTTCAAACAGAAGGTGATTTAAGACATATGGTATATACATCAAATCACATCGGGCAAATCTTTTAAAGTAACAAAGACCTTAGTAGGCATAGCCGCAAAACATAACACAAACAATTCAGGTAACTGTTTTCTGTTGTACTCTAATAAACATTTCCAGCTCGGTAACATATGATGATTTCAGAATTAAAAAGAACAGCTTTCGTACGCTGATGATGTGCGTCATCAGTAACATGTGAACAACATGTGTCATAGGACGATAATTGAAAAAAAAAACTGTTAAAAAGTTACTAAAATGTTTGTGTGGTGGTTGTTATGAGCAGAATAATAACATCATAACACACAGTTGTAGAAGTTTGGATTGATAAACAAATAATTTTGATAATGTGTTTATTTCAAATTATTCATTATAAAATACATAACAAAACATTTAAATATTCTCGTATAAATTCTAGTGTAACAATGTCTTCTTTAAAAAACAAATTATGACCATGTTCCCTTAATTGGCTGACCATTCATTTGATCAGACTTTTGAAGGGAAAGAGATGAGTCACTGGCATTGACTGATATAGAGTCATTTTGAATTAGCGACGACGGTGTGACACACGCCTCCGAACCCTGGTCTGCGCAGGCGCAACATGATGTAGTTTCCGTTTCCATGGGAATCATTTCCAATACTTGTTTGTTGTTTTTCTCACCACTGAAGATTTTATTACCTAATGATTTAAACTGCAAAAATGAAATATAACAAACTGTTTTAAACAGGAGTTAAAAATAAGATGACAAGAACATAAAATTGCATACTGGTACAACGTTTCTTGCATGAGCCCGGAAAGTATTATAAAAGCCATTATTTCTATCAACATTCCGTACAACAGTGCAAAATTGTTTATAATAATATATGTATTTATAGTAAATTTCTCTAGTTATTTTGTACCAGTTGTCATTGGTTCAAATCAATTCAAAACCATATAGGATTGGCCAGAAACATAGCGAGTGACCTCTCAGTTGGACCCGTGTTTTATCCAAATGAATTGATATGCGCCAAGTAGTTTTTGTTATACTACATTTTTCCTTTTTTCATTTTTTTAAACCACATAGCTTTTTGTTAAGGTAAAACCACATGGCTGTAACTGGTATTGTGGCTTTAAGTTAATATGAAGGCTTTATTGCTATAAGATTTACATACCACTACAGCAGCAGCAACAAACCCCAAAAGATGTCCAGCTATGACGTCACTCATGTGATGTTTATTGTCAACAATACGACCTTGACCGCAGACAATGGAAAGGAAAACGAGACCAAACTGCAGGAGAGGTTTCATGGCCCGTGAGAACTGGATTTTGAGTCGATAGTGGATGTAGAACTGTATTCAAATGGGAATATATTATAAACAGGAATTACTCAGTGCAGAGCATTATATGCCCAAAGGTTAAGTCACAAGTGCACACTTAAATGAATGATATAGCAATCTATAATGTATTTCTAATAATCTATATAAATACTTAAACAACTTAACATAACTAGAGAAAAAACAACATTGAAACCGGAATCCTCTCACTTTTACCCACAACTACACATAAATTTGTTACAGCAAAAATTAAAAGAACGGCCATAAATCCAAAACGAACATGACAATCAAAGTTTTCTTATGTCTAAGCAAAACTGCTCATGGATATCAAAAACTAAAACAAATATAAAGAAATGCAAATGAATGCCACAGGAGGAGTGTCCTCGCACAAGAACATACTTAGAGAAATAATAAAGCGCAACAAAGGCGGAACAAACAATGCCATCATGGAGTCAGATATCCCACCTATACGCACATCAGCACATCATTATCAAACGTCAATTCATGTAGGAAGAACTCAATGAATAGCAGAGGAGGGAGGTTATCTTGCAATAAATTAACGTAAGGATTATAACTCTGGAACGAACTTAGCAACCTGAGTTATCTCGCCTTTAAGCACTACTTCATACCAATAACATTGCCACTAGTAAGAAAAAAATCCGAGAAATACTAAAGGAGATACAGACACAGTAATAAACAATCAGACAAATCGGCAGGCAGACAGAGGACGTCGTACGCCATACCACACTATAACTCTGAATAAAAGCCATTTATTTGAATGGTATCAAATATAGGTGAAAATACTTGGGAGATTATTTGAAAAAGGATAACATTACATATGACTATTAACAATGAAAAAATAGATCAGAGGCAATCTGAAATATTAAAAGCATTTAATGAGTAAACATATTTTAGCAATTTTATAATTAAAATGAAAATTTACGTACACAGAGGTAGATGGCGACGTACATGGAGAAAGCAGCGTGGCCTGACGGAAAGGACTCACGACTGGTTCTCACTTCCGCTTTATCCGTGTTGTCACACGAATAATCTGATATATACCTACAATAAATATTATTAGAGCAACATGTAAGAATGCCATAAACATATAAATATATATCATCCTTATACATTTAACCAATGATTGTCATAAAATTAACGCTGGTTGCATCATGTGTGATTAAATAATAATGAATTTTACAATAAGAAATTTTGAAATTATTATAAACTGGACGGAAGCCATGACGTTGTATATAAATAAAAACCTGACCTGCTACAGTGTGATTGGTTGAAGACGGGTTGACACACCTCCCAGAAGTTTGGTCTCAATACTCCAGTTTGTTGTTTCACGACCTGAACCACCAATTGTTGGCAGACGAATCCCAACATCAACAGAAGGTATGCCTTGATACAGCATATGACAGAGTCAGGACAGAGACATCCCTGGCCGGACCGTCGGTCTATACAGTTTAGGACCTCCACAAAAAGTAACTGCACAAATAAGATAAAAACCATAATTTGACCTGACCTTTGGTCACTACGTGTGATAAACTCCATCATATGTAAGTTCAGCCATATACACGTCTTTACTGCATCAATTTCTCAATGCTTTACTTGCATGAATAAGTCGGTTATGCTGTATGATAAATATCCTTTTATACTATAATATGATAAAGATACGCTAAACATCTGATTATAATTCAATATACTTGGGTGTGTTTTAGTGTCTGCCGTGATTAAATTTCTAATTTAGGAAAAATAAGTAAATTAGGTTGATAATTCAGATTTAATTTAATTGTATTGGAACCTTTGATCATGTGACATATAGCTTATCGCTTTACATTCAAAACAAATAACTATGGGAATAAATAAAATATAATGTTCATATTTATACCAACCAAAAGAAAGAAGATAGTAAATCCAATGATGACAAGCAGTGTTGTGGAGACGGTGTCTCGCCTGTCCGGATACTTGATGGAATTGTCGTCACAGAAGAATCCCCGCACCCGAGGCTGACCCGCTATCAACAAATACGTCATGGCCGCCGCCACTAAAACAGGCAAGAGGGAATTGTGTTTTAATGTCGTTATCTTATGGGAATTCAGTTGTTTATATGTGTGGTTATTATCCAAGAACCTTTTCTTATTTTCCTGTTTAGACACAATTAACATTGACTACTACACAAAATACAACCCGAAACAATCAACACGTGTGTCTTGATTTTCAGGATAAGTAAGACATTTAGCTTGGTTAGTAATTAAAGTGTTAGGCAGTCCTGTCAAAAGCGCTGTCAGTATACGATGGTTACAGTTAGTTTTGCTGCGACAGTGGCGGGATCATTCCGTCACGTGGACGAAACAAATGTAAATATGTATGAAATGTATTGGCATTTTCGATAAGATACGACTTATACTACCGGTTTCACATTGCTGTGATTAAAATGACACACTGTCAGATAGTTGAATGTCCGGTGTACTGATTGATTTTTTTAAATTTCTGATTTCGTTACTATTTAAAACATCTACACTTATTCTTTTAAAGTTTGCTATAGTTTCATCTAGCTTTTGTTCATTTTGCGAATAATATGGTATGCTTATTTTCGTCTTTTTACATAGATCTTGAGTACTTTTGCCCAGTTAGGAATGAAAACCTTGCAAATGGTATAACAATTATCGCAGAAAACATTGAAATATGCGTTCAAGACAAAAGCTAAGGTTAGATCAATAAGAAGACTATATCCCTGAAGGGGCGCCCGTGGCCGATCGGCTAGAGTCGCCGACTTGTAACTCCTCAGTCGTTCAGCGCTTCGGTTCGAGTCCCGATCGGAGATAGAACTTTGAAATGGGTAAGTTTTTCAGCTTACTTGCGGTGCGCCGGTGGTTCTACCCAGATATAAATCGAGGGTCATCCTTCAACAATAATTAGCTGGACGTCGCCGATACGACAATAATTTTGTTGGTGCGATATAAGATTTTTTTTATTCCTGATGGCCGCTTTGTGGCCGCTTTTTGGGTATTTTTTGACAACGCAAACAGCGAGCCATAATTCCTTTTTTAAATTTGACACTTTAAGCTCAAACAAAAGAAAATCCCTCCAGCGCCAGGAGAACTAAACGTTAAACATTATATTGCTAAATAAGATGTATACGGAGATGTCTCCCGACTGTTTTACATCTGAATATATTTATAAAGCACAACTTATCAATAAAAATATTGTTCCCTGTTAATTCACCAGTACGCATCTACCACTTGTTTATATTGTATGCAAAACATTCCGCGCTGCAGTAACTTTCTGCAAGAACTACACTTTACATGCTTTAACTTTAACTTAAAGTGGAATTAGATTATTTATTTATTATTTCTCTCTGCAGTTTTAAGAAGGAGGTTTACTTTTTTGTATAACTTTGTACATGTACTTGGAAAGATATTATTTTAATCCCTAAGATAGAAATCCGGATGATAATACTTAATACAGCAGCAGTCTCAAGGTACCTGATGCCCTACTAACCAATATAGTCTTAATGGTTATTAGATGTTCTGTCGCACAGCACCAAATGTCGAATTATAAAGTCGAGTCATCTTCTTACTTGAATAAATAAATCATTTAAAATACAATATAATTTAATTGCCAAGCACACAAAGGCTTTGTGCAGTATGCCCCATTCATCAGCATAAAAAATAAATGATACAAGACCGCATTTATTAAGGTTAACGTCTCGTGCATACCTGCACACCAGAAAGCGTGTAGTATGACAGCGGTAAATGAATTGAAATTTGAATTGAATTCACAAAATATGACTGGCTTTGCTAAAATGTACATGTTTACATGGATTCAGAAATAATCGCGATAACATTTAATCCAGTACATACTTTATTTTACGTCCAGAATAAAACGATTTTAAGCAAGTCATTGCAGTATTTACTCGACATTTTCATGCAAATAGCCATTTTGACGTGTGTTTTTCCAAATATAAGCATTGAACGTATTCCACTATTGAAATACATACTAAATGGTGAAGCTGATTGTATTCTAAAAAGGTTAATGAACATCTGCATACTTTTTTGGAAGAGCTTCATTAGGATTATTACTCTTGAGATGATTCTAAATGACATTTTAAATGGCTGGGTGTAAATTACAATATAATTTATTACCTTTATCTCTCACTTTATCCTAGTGATATCCGATCAACAAATAAAATAATATAAATGATGATTTATCATAAAGGAAATGAGTGAAAACGGCCACAAATATTAGGTAACAGACATAATACTTGCTTAATTTAAATGAGACAATATATAGCTATAACGGAGTCAATATGACCATTTGGTCTACTTAAATAATTCGACTTACCTACCAGCCACAGAGTAACATCAATAAGGAAGGTTGAGGTAATCCTTGATTTTAAATGAGCTAAACGAATACACTTTGTCATCTTGACTGCACATCCAATGTTTACGCATGTAAATCCAAACTGATTATGAGCATGAATGACATCCGTGGGTGAACGTTTATACAAGATTCACACCCTTTACTGAAATAAATTGCACTTGTGCACTCGTTACATTTAAACTGAACACCATCGTGCACAGATTTGTACGCTTTGCTACATCGCTGGCGCGAGTGGCAGACTGAGCAACTGCTTGACAGTAATGATCAAAACACTGATTGTGTCACAGTTTACCTAGGTGGAGACGCGCCCCTGTTCACTGTACCAGCCTATCACGATAGACATCGGCCTTCCACCTTCTAACCCCATGCCTCTCTCATCGCAGCCAACATATACTTTGGACCGACACAGTCCGCACATAAAGAGCATTCCTCCCACTGAGCTGCCTATTCCCCAGTACAGCTTCGCGCTGCAATTGTACCTAATCCTTTTCATTGTTTAGCTCACAAAAGTCATAATGTCTTTTTCTGTGATTCAATATATTATGGAAATAATTAAAAAGTAAATATAAAGTAAAGTAGTTTATTATATTTTAAAAGGATTATGTTATATATATTCATTTTATATTGTATCTGAACCTAATATCATCGATAAAATTGTGACCGCATAGGTCATCATTTTGATTTTAATGGCTCAATTATCCGGCAGGGGCATACGTGCAGTGTGACGGGTAGATGAATGGAGAGGCAGGCGGACGGGTTGACCTACGGACTTTTAGGCGACAAAACATGCAACAGAGGAACAAGGGCAGATGGTGACAAGTGCAACTAGTGTAAATATCAAAGAAGGAATATTTTTTTTCAACACACGAATTTAGTTAGGTGTTATAGAGACCTACATTTGTCATTACAAAAAAGCAGGTAGTAAAATTTTTATCCGACCGTCTTAGCAGTAAACAATAATTTAACTTTGGTTATGTCACATTCTCTATATGCAATGATTGGTAGAATTTATTCTGTATTTGTATTCAATCGTTCTCAATTTTTATTCGTGTTAAAATCCATGTTATATCAACGTTCCATCATTTTAACATTGCTACGTGATTTCAATCAGACACTTTCTTTCGTCCCTTACTGAGAAATACTCGAAATCTAATACGCAAATTAAACATGTTTGTAGTCTTTTATGATTTTTTCAAACTTAATTGATTGTTTGACGCGGTAAATATAAGCGAGAACCCTTAAAAAAGTTGTTGGCTCTGACGTTGATCCTGTTGTAAAGGGTGATAACTCTTAAAGCAGAAGGATCAATAACATTTATATGTAATCAAATTCTGATTATTTCATGAAACTTATATTCCTACGTATAAATTCAACAAAATCAAAAGTAGTTTAAAGAAAGAAAATGGTTTCATATAGAATGTTTACAAAAGTCAGCATCAGGAGATCAGTATAGAAAAATAATTTCGAAACCAGTTTAAATATTTAAATGTATAACTTGCACAAGACCGTTTAGAAGTTATCGGATACAGTGATGTACGAACAAGTTAATTAAATGAAACAATGTGTAACTACTAACATCACTGTCTATTGCATAGACATGTTACAAAAAATGCTTCCCTCCGTCTATACGACACCCGCTCTTATTATTTCCTTGACAGTGTGTCATCGCACCATCTAAATAGTCCAGCCGTTTTCGGCATATTAAAAATATGGAGGAATTGTTAAAATTCGGTTAAAAGCACCAAATTGCACAAAGTTAGCTTTTGATGTACCTTTTGAAATGTGATAGAGACCCATTTGATATCTTTCCAATATGGCCGCCATGATTCAGGAAAATGCTGCTATTCGATAGATTTTCATCGTATAGTTACAATTTTGGAGTCTAAACCTATATTTTCAAGGATGTTCTAAACATTAAAAGCAAACGTAAGCACATCAGACAAATATTTAATGAGGAAATGGGCTTTTTGTTACAGAAATTGCCTACAAAAATATTAAACCGGCTGTAATCATATTTGTTCCGTAATTTTAACGCAAAGTAAAGGTACATCTCAAGCTAACTTTGTGCAAAATTTGGTGCTTTTAACCAAATTTGAACAATTTTCACTGAAAACGGCTGGACTAAAACTGGAATATCAAAATATACGTCATTGGATCTCAAAAACCGACAACCCTATATATTTGTAATAGATTTTATAAATGCCTATGGGACGTCACAGCTTTAGGGCGCATATTTTAACGTCGATTTGCATTCTATTTCAGAAACACATCATTACATTTATAATATGTTGTTATTTTTCTTCTGCTTCTTCTAGAAACTTCATATCAATTTATTTTATTTATACAATGGACCTATTGAGGGGTCAATCGCTTGTTTAGTCAATTACCTTTGCCATATTTTCGTAATTATTATTTTGAATTGCGCTATATTTTTATATGATGTCTCGTCAAAGTATAGTTGGAACCTTTACGATTGAATAGCATGTGAATACCTTTATCTTACGATGTTTCATAATTGATAAGGTAAATAGCTATATCCGATTTCATACATGCATGGCGTGACATTGCTAAAAACACATATAACAAGGAAACCTCTTTAAAAAATATTTACTCTTTATAAATATAAATATATAAACTACGAATCCACATCTTTAACAGTCACCGGTTTATCTCGATCTACTGCCTGAGCGAAGTATGATTTAGTATGCTGCTTTTATATAATGGCAAATTTAGTAATGTGGCTTAAATTTACAGTAAGAACCGGGAGTGTGCTAGTGTAACACAATTTAACATTAAATGGAAATGCCTGACACGCGCTTCACTCCGGATGTTTCAACCCCATTGGATGTAGTCAATCGGAATGACTTCGGCAATGTGTAAACAAACCGTGCACTTGACATGCGACCTTGAACAAGCGGCGTTTATTCCGCAATAAATGTTTCATTCAATGCGCGAATGCTGACATGGCATATAGAGTTAGCCCATAAAAATGTTTACAAAGTGTGAGAAAAAATATCATACACGTTTTCTGAAAAAGTAGTGCGCCTGATATTTACAGACCTCTAATGCAAACGACTACATAACTCAGCATTTTATTTTATAAACAATTTTGCATCACCCACCGTCTTGGCATTTGAATAGTCTTGACTGTGTCTAGTCTAGTTACACAAAGATGCAAGAAAATAGAGGCATCTACGTCAATAAAACGCCTATTTTCTTAAAGCCGAATAAAAGATAACGGTATTGCGAAAACATATATTAACTTATTATGACTTTGATGAAAAGTAAGTATGTCTTTAAAGTTTAGACCGGAATTTTAGTAATTGTGTTGTTTGTATACTATGTGTAACCGATATGTACATACAACGGTCTACTGCGACGACACTCCATAAACCATGTTAACCTAGACACATACAGTGTTATGTTTAAAGGTTACCTGCCAGGGGTGACACCATTAAAAACGACAATGGTGGTATCTTTGGGGACGATAGTGTCATTGAAACAAGATTTACATAAACACTACCATTAACTCAATGAATATCAAATTTCTACAATTGTTTAGGTTTGTTTCGATTTACAAATAAGGTAAAAACATAAGGCATAAAGATTACTACATATGGAAGTTGGACAACGAGAACATACAATGAATAAACAAGCAACAACCAATGCTTTTAAGAATAATTTTACAACAGGTCAAAACAAAACAGCAGATCATTAGCTATTTCAATTGCACTTCTGATTACATTAAAGAAAAAAATCTTGCTTTTCTAAATATTTCCATTTCCTGCAATCTGTATTCAAAAGAAGAAACGCAAAATTGGAACATACTCACGTTAGGGTATATAGTCTAAAGTATTTTTTCTTATTGTCTTCGCATTTTCTGTCGGTTCTTTTCATATAAAATAATGTTTGTTTACACAATAACTAGTTTAATTACAAATATAAAACCGAAAGGCGTATGCATAGTGGTAAGAGTGCTTGATATTTAATATATGGAGATTTTTTTAATCACGGTTGTTTTGGTTGGAAACCTTTTTTTATTCATGGAACATTTAAAAAAAAAACCTAGTTCTATAACATATAAAATGAATGTTTCAAAAAAGAATCATCTTAAATGACTTATGTCACATAGTGCCTTTCGTCACATCCCCATTTGTTATAGTATACATATCACTATTGATAAACATTTTTATACCCAAAATATGCTTTCATTTACAACATATACTCATATTTAAAAGAATTTTTTAAAAATATATACAAGTTACAAGTACATGTTAACCACCCGATTCCAACATAAGGCCAGTAACCTTAATCTCACTCGAAAGTCTTAAATTAAAGCCCTAAAAACACACATTCATTCGCTATATGTATGTTCGTCCTTGGACTGAATGTTACAGAAGTACCCTACCTAAACTACATGAAACATGCACGCCTAATAATTGATATGCCTAGATAATGCGCACTGCAGATCACATATTGTTTGTGTGATATCTTCAACATAAATATCATTTACTATATTTAGACATCGGTGCATGCTGATCAATGAAAACCTTACTAATTATACGTAAAATCCACCGACGGTTATCTGACATTGTTTCCAGTTGCCAAATTCAATTTATTTCTTACGTAAGCCAACAATGCTTCAAAACAAGGATTCTATATAACACAAAACTGTTTTAGGACACTTATAAAATAGTTTCTTTTCTTTATTTCCACAGTTAACTACTAGACCAAGAATTCTGCTTGAAAAGAAAATAAAAACATGTACTCGGACATGGCTACATTACATAACAAGTCTCTCCTTTTCAACTCTTATATAAATTATTCCGACCGGACCTGGTCCATACCAAAGTCGTTAAAAATGGTAGTGGTATAGCTCCCTTGCTAACGCTCAAGCAAATATAAGGGTAGTTCCACGACTGGTTGGCCCGGTGTCAGGATAATGTCACTGGGTGTGGTATCATGCCAGGTGTTCACGGCATGCTATACACAGTGAAGGCAGTCCTATATCTGCTTCAAGTAGACACCGTCTCCAGATAACTGAAATACTGTTGGTGGGACGATAAACGCAATAAACATAAACATAAATTATTCCACATGTGGACGTAAGCCTTTTGTACGATGACATTTTATACACATTTTTAACAAAGGTAATCTTTCTCGCTATATTTAGTTACTCAAAATGTAGCATTGGGCTGAGTGTGGGATTTATATAAAGTTGGAAGTCTTCGAATGAAAAAACAACAACAAACAAAAACAGGCTGCCATAACAGGCTGGCATAACAATAAGTCTCAGATACGAATAATAATATATTTCGTGATTTCTAGTTAACTTTGTTAAACTAAAACGAGACTGCGCAGTGTAAACTGCATTTTGCTAATGTTAATATGTTTAATAGTCACTGGAATGCCGTCTATACATGAGAATATGAATTTGCAAGTTAAGACTTTCAGATCACTTTTTGTCTCAGTATGGCGGAACGTGCATTCAATAGCTAACATTTCTCGCAATGTATTACAAATATATAAACCCACTAGCTTAAGACTGTGCATGCTTTTTTAAAGTTTAATTGGAATCGGCAATTAGAATGTTTTTACCTTCATTTATCACCATTATTTGAGTTGTTAAAACACAAAAGTTTTTTTTTTCTAATTAAAGCTTATAAAAGTAAAAATCGTCATAATAAATATATAACTATGATTGCTAGTGAGGCTTTGAAATCGAATAATATAGACAACGTCTGTTGCGCATCTTTGTGTGTCACCATAACCCTTGGCATTAATTGGGCCATTTCCCTTGATGTTTGTTCAGATGATCCAATCATTTACAACTACATGTGTAAGTAGTATGTTTTTAGAAAAATGTCTCGAATATCGATGATAAGGAGTGTTTGGCCGTTCTCTCCAGAAAAGCACATTTTGTTCTTATTTGCAACAACACATGAAAGTTTATTCTAAAAGTTCTTTTCCGGTCATTTAAGAAGAAGAACTTTGTGATTAAATTTATTATTAAACAATTTAAATATTTGCTTGATAATTGCCGCATGTGTCCAAAATGTAACAATGGAGACTACTTTAAAGAGGATATGTATTGGATGACTTTATGATTGTATTACGTAACGGCTTTTTTGTCTGTTGCAATATAGTCTAACTAATGAGACAAACCCATTGTAAATTGCAAAATGCCTCTATTCCGATATACGTCGATATCTTGTTTGCCAACGTGGATAACAAAGTCCACGGATGTAAAGTCGCGGAGAGCATCGATTTAAACAAAAATATGACTACCCTGTTATTTAAGAGGGTTTTAAGGGGAGGTGATTTTAATTAAATCGGTTTCAGTTAGTGTAACTCGCAATTATTTGTCCAGTCCTTGTGATATATACTTAATATTTTGTGTTGTTTGTACCGATTTCATTATTTCATGAATTAAGTCTGGCTTGGATTGCTTTATCAAATATCAAATAAAGTCTTGTGATAATAAAACTTCATAACAACAAGGATTTTATGAAAAGAAATAAAAAATAATATTAAATATGTTTTACGTTTAACAAGACAAACCTCATCTTAAGCTACCTTAGAAAGAGATGAAAAAAAATACGTGAACAGATACTTTGAAAAATAAGTCGTTCGCAAGTTATCAAATTTTGAGGTATTGCTAGTTTTATTAATAATAATTAATGTATACCACAGGTTGCATTATTTTCATATTCATTAGATCTTTAGACGCATATTCGACATATATAAACCATCAATAAAACATATTTGTTTCTGTTCTCCTTTTTGTTCTTCTGTATTTCTTATGTTCATAACATTCGAAATATGGATACTTAAACTCGGTTAAAATTCATGTTAATTTGAAGTTGTGTCAAGAAAAACAGTTAATCAAGTAATCAAATACAATATTTAGCAGAAGTTGAAAGCTAAATATATTGGGCAAAAGGCTGTGCAGAATTCTTCTTTATTTAAATGAATAACGAATTATAATAGATTGGTTTGGAGTAAATGTTCCTTAAATAATATATTGATACTAAATTAAAATACTCCTTTAACAACGACTTGCCAATAAAAAACAATCATGAAATAAAAAAATTAAACAGTAGCGTAAATCTTTACTAGGGAATTTAGTTGGCATAATAACCTAATAAAAACTGTAATCATATTTACGTGTAATCAAAGAACGACACAAAAATTAATTCTTTCTTACCCTCTTTCTCATTCTTTATTTTCTCTTTATCATTGTGCAATTTATTGTTTGTTCATTATATGCGCGAAAAGGATGTGTTAATAGATTATATATTTAACAACCATGTGAAGCATGGTGGTGTATCATAAAAAATATGATAAACGCAATGTATAGAATGGGTGTTTATATTGTCTTTCGAGAAAAAATATATGTCTGTCATGTTTAATAGCCATGCCTGTACGCAATTTATTTGTATTCCATACCTGTTTCTTATTCACATCAGATTAAGCATTGTTTCAATCACACCAGTTTATATGCTATATGATGCAATGCCAGGCCACGTGCACATGGAAAGCCGACCGTGCATTTGCAATAGGCGTTTCTTGATCACAGGTGTTTCTGTTTGTTCTGAGATTAAAACCATCAAAGACCTTCAAGAAATGTTTTGTCCATGTGCTGGTTTTCTGTCGAATAAACGTTCTCCGAAATTAAAAAAAAAGGTTCAGGTTCTTTGATCACACTGCAATGTCAATGATTGGCGTTTTTTATTTGTTTGTTCTCATATCTATAAACTATAGCATTGCTATCAGCCATTACGTCCTTTAACACAAATCCGGCGGTTACATCTGCATCGTAATTGTTTAGTTAAAAGTATTGCACAAGTATACAACATTTTGGATTTTAAATGTCACTGCCAAGCGACACATACTTCCAGTACATTTTAAGCACCTTAATATTTAACAGTGCCCTTCCTTTCAGATATTTTATGTTGAAATTAAAAGCCCCGAAAGAAAGCTACCAACGTACACATATCACTTGAAAAAGAATATTTACTTTAGCCTATTTTCTTTTAAAAGACAAGTCATTCACTTAAATATTACTTTAAAACAAACTAAATATGTAAGATGAAAATGAATAGGTAAATATCTAAATTTATGTTGCTGTTTACTTTTAGTTTTTACCATCTCTACTGACCAGACTTACAGCAATCTAAGCAAATACACAACTGAAGTACATGAATACTTATTTCATTAATATTTACGCAAAGGGAAGTGTTATGAAATAATACAAAATATTTCATGTCAAGATGCCCAAAACAACTATAAACGGGCCGCCTATTTGAATTTCTTTATTTAACCAAAATCGATTGTTAAGCTAAATAATTTTGTTTGAGGTACAATAAGATATGCAAATATATTGTCTATAATTTAATATATTCATTAAAGAACAAACAAAAATCTATCTTTTGATTGACGCATTATTGACTGCATGTCTGCATGTCAATGTCTTTCCTCCTCTCATCTGTTGTAGTAGTATGGTTGTGTCGTGTATTATAAAACTATCAGCCTAAGTATATCTTTCCCTCAGTTGTATTTCTCACAACATGAACACGATGGTCGGTTGTTGTTCTCACATTCTATGCTGACAACATAAACAACGCTGTCCCCGTCCTGACACCAAGACCATATCAGTGAATAACCTCGACCTTCGTTGTACGATTGATTGGAATGAATACTATAAGGTTACTGTATACAGTTTCATGTTTGTACAAGCTGCAGGTTTGTTTGTATAAAGAATGTAACAGCCTTAATGCCTTAAGACAGGAACACACTGGAGTGATTAAGAAATATGATATGCCGACTCGGTGACCCAGCGAAAAGACACATTTAATTCAAAATCGGTGGACATAAACCTACCTATCGAGAAGATGCGACTGTTACCTTTTCGCTTGGCCTGCATGTGAAATACCTTTGTTCTGTACCTTTTCGGAGTTTTGTCATATATTCTTATTATTGAATAATGCAGTAAACAAATAGTTTTGCAGTGATTAATTCTATTATAATATATTTAACACAATCTGTGTTTAAACTAAAATGCGATATTAATGCAGGTATCTGTGTAGTAAAAATCAAAGAAAATTAATAAAACTCATTGTTGGAATAAGAAGCTTAATTTGTAGGCATTATGTTCATACAACATAAGGTTGATGATTGACTCATACAAAATCATAACAGTTCTACGAATTAAAGAGGCAAATCAACTAATATTTAATGTACTTTTTCTAACCTAGTCTGCTGGCAATAACCAAATAACTTAGTCTGCTGGCAATAACCAAATAACTTAGTCTGCTGGCAATAACCAAATAACTTAGTCTGCTGGCAATAACCAAACAACTTATCTTTTCTTACCGCATTAGGATGATGAGGCTTTTTGAAACATTTTAAAAGGAAAAAACCAACACGCTTATGCGATTTTCTAGGCGTAACAGTTTTGTACTATGTATGTTAAAAACGGGAAATGATCGTAAAACCTTTAAAATATCTCTATGTCGATAAAGTAGCATTTTCAATTGTATATGTTGATATATTAACACTGGATCCTATTAAACTTTTCAGCTCCGCTTTTTAAAACACCTCTAACCATTTTTCTTTTATAAAATGAAACAACACAACTCATGGGGTGAATGAAATTGGGGCGGTGTGTTTGAAAAAGAACAGATCGTAAATATTTCAAATCGTGTTAGGAAGTGACACATTACAGTCTTTAGCACGCTGTGCTGGTAAACCAACCCTACTTTCTTTATTTTCACGTTATACTCACATTACAGGGCTACGCAAAAGTCTATATGTAATGAAAACGTTATAATATTAAATGAAATTTGATAACTTTTATACACAAATAAATTAAATGTTTGAATTAATTGGTATTAAACGTTGAGCAGATACATTGTAGGTTCTTAATGCTATTTACTTACAATAAAATAATACCGAAAATTGAAACGTCCTTATATGATTTTATCTTTATGTCCGTTGTAACTGACCTTTGCTTACTTATATTTGTATGCATGACATTTTATGTTATTATCAATACATTGTAACCAACATTTCTTCTTTGAAGCAGATCAAGATGCCAATTAAGGAATAAATCATTTTTAATTAAATATGTTTCGGGGATTTATTCGGTATTTTGGTATTTATTTTTTATCCGAATTATAAAAACAAAACCAAAAAAAAGTCTTAAAATATCGAAGTTGTCACAAATCTTTGAAATACTAATACTATCTTATTGTAGTACGAATATTATCGTCGTATTTGCTAAGATTGCTTTAATTGCGCCGCTTATTATTAAAAAAGTTCACATCATGTTCACACACAACGTTGAATACATATTATTTTTTCAGAAGGAACTTTATTTTTTATAAATAAAGCCATTTATAGATCTTTGAATAGGTCTCTAAGTAATTAACAAGTTTATTTCACAAAATAAAATCCCCCATTTTGTTGTAACTGTAACGTTCCGGTATCCGTATGTTAAGCAGTTAATTAAAATAGCGATTTAAGTTAACATGTACCCTGTTAGCTGTTGCTATCATAATATGTATATAAAACATTAAACAGTAGAGCGCTATCATTGTAAAATGTGTGATTCCCAAAAAATTCTAAACGAATTAAGGTAAGTCCTAAGTGCATATAAGGAAAGTAACAAGTCATTTCAGCACAATCTATCCATTAATTCATACATCGCGAGGCAATATAGCCATATCCTGTAATAAATGTTGTTTGTTATGCCTATATTGCGTATGGCCTCATTAGTGTATACACGTCCTGCATAACATTTCCACTGCTGCAACAGTTACACATAGAACCCTTGTAAATCATTATTTTATATCCGTGAAAAAAAAACCCAACAACATGCAATTTACATTCAAATAGCATTCTACGCTATGTGTAATATCTTTGAATGGGTTTTTATCTTGTCTTCCGGTTTTACTTCTTAGTTTACTATAAGGACAGCTTTCTTAGTCTGAATAACGCGTTTCTCGTTCGTTGGCGTCCACAATAATGTTGTTGTGCAATGAACACTCATATATAAGAAATCATTGTTTTGTTCAGAATAAGATCTAGTCCTGTATGTTGTCACACGGTTCGGAATCGTTTATTTATTGTTGTTATTGAATAACAGTTTCGACACAATTAGCCATATCTTCAAACATTTAGAAATTAATTTCTTATATGCCTTATTAACAGGAAAGTCTAAGTCAGTTTATTGACTGAGCGGAAAAATATACAACGTTACATTGCCAGGTACATGGAATATAATCTGTCTAAAGTACCTGAAATCCGAATTACTAATAGATAATGTTCCAACCGACCAGAATGAATTTAGCATAGATCTAATATACGTTTATAAAATTAGACGCATTTAAGTTAATGAGCGTATACTTAAGGAGTGATAGATTTTTAATTCACTAGAAATTTTTCAAGAGCACGTTTAAACGATGGTTGGGCCCTTATATAAAAAGAAGAGAAAATTCCTTACTCTATCTTGCGTTTGATCTTATATTCAGGTATTTCAAAGTTTTCCCGTCTTGTTTCATTGACGAATAGAAAGTATTCAAATAGATGACCTATATATTACATTAGATTAATTGATGATTCCACTTGTTTATCAATTCATTTGTTACAAGCAAAAGTTATTCGTAGCTTTTTTTGTAAATAACTATGCTGAGCCGCTCAACAATGAACGTAAAGAAATTGTTAAATTGTTTAAGATTTTTCCTTTTATCTTTTTTGATGATGTACCGTAGACAGACATAAATCGATTCAGTACTAACATAGAAAATTGTAACAAATGTGTCACTTTGAACACATTAAAGCTTAACATCACTAAAACGTCATTAACAGTCATTTTATCACTTTTCATAACTAGGTTTATTTTTCATTAAACATTTATCGGCTTTCAATATCTAATTTTGGTAATCTGTCATAAACATTATAAAAATATCATCCTCGGTAATCGTTAGTGAAAACATTGAAGTGCATAATAAAATGGTGAGCAACTGAATTTAAGATTTAAAAAATATTAATTATCGCTCAATCATGTTGAGAGTGAACTGTGTTTTCAACCCATTACAGCAACAATTGACGATGTTATAGCCATATTTACTGCTTCATTTCCACACACAACTCGTTCATTACTTTAAACAGAAAGTTCAAAGATTAGACAGAGATTTAGATGGCGATGTGAATGGAAAAGCAGCGTGACCTGACGGAAATGGATCTGATTTCAGCTCCATTGTGGATGTCAGATGTACTGTCTGAGATATACCTAAGATGTTTATATACTGTTGCATATATGTCATATTACTCAACATTTCAAATAGATTATTTAC
Source organism: Sinonovacula constricta (assembly GCA_007844125.1). NCBI lineage: Eukaryota > Metazoa > Mollusca > Bivalvia > Cardiida > Solecurtidae > Sinonovacula > Sinonovacula constricta. The sequence goes on from CM017562.1 coordinate 42,060,088, forward strand.
CGTCATTACTCAGCTAAAATCACATTTCACGACTGCACACCAGAGAACATTTAATACGGGAGAGTTAACTGGATTTGAAGTTAAATTCTTAAAAAAGAAAGATTATTCCTTCACTGGGTACATACTCCTGAATTATAGGGATGACATTTTGTTTAATAACCATAGCTTATAATCAGACAAGCTACTGTGGAAAGTCATTGCACCATTCATTTATTTATCTTTGCCACTTTACGCTGCTTTATGACAATCGTAGCCTATAGATCACACACGTTCCATATACACACAATATCAATATTAGTGTCGTTCCAGCAGACATTGTTTTTTTAATTTGCGGTGAGGTGCACTTGTCAGCATATGTCAGTTCAGCACTGGTCAGAATTGAGAACTTAAGAACATTTCATGGTATTTATATATCATCATGCGGAAACACTATTTCATGTAGTACGCTACTTTGTAAAATTTATCATATATCATGCATAATAATGGCCGCGTCGTCTAGTCTTGACTGTTTAATTCAAATTCATATCGCCCATCTGCAAGATCTTTACTATCAAGAAAACATCTTAACTGTTGGCACTTAATGTGTAACATTACTTAATAACTAAAAGTGTTTTCTATGCCTTTTACCTAAAAATCTGGAAAATCATCAATTTAAGTAAATAATTGTATCACAATTATAAAGCTTATTACTTCTTAGTTACTATTTACTATTTAGTTACTTTGTTTCCATGATAACTTTGTTAAACAACCTACCATTGATATTTATGTATGATTATATGCTTGTGTATGGATGGGTCTCTGGCCCGATATACGAATAAAATTCTATCTATCTATATTATGCATTTGCTTACTCCGGTTGTACCTCGAAATAACTAATTTCGCTGGCATACGATGAACACTACAAAAATGAGTATGTGAAATGGATTATAATAGTCTGTGTTAATAAAAAGAATAATCTACCTATATGCTTAAAATGTGTACATTGGTAATCAAAGTGACAATTGAAGAAACGACATATCACCAACTAATACTTAACATCACCAAGCGAATATCTCTTGTGGCCAGTAATTGCTAACTACGATAAGCGACAGTTAGCTAATAAAATAAACAACAGTTAGACAATATCATAAGCAACAGTTAGACAATACCATAAGCAACAGTTAGACAATATCATTCGCAACAGCACCAGTTAGACAATACGATAAACACAATTAGATAATACCATAAGCGCCAGTTAGACAATACGATAAGCAACAGTTAGATAATATCATAAGCGCCAGTTAGACAATACGATAAGCGCCAGTTAGACAATACGATAAGCAACAGTTAGATAATATCATAACCGCCAGTTAGACAATACGATAAGCGCCAGTTAGACAATACGATAAGCAAAGCAACAGTTAGACAATACAATATGCAACAGTTAGATAACATCATAAGCGCCAGTTAGACAATACGATAAGCAACAGTTAGACAAAACGATAAGTATTAGTTAAACAATACGATAAGCAACAGTTATATTATACCTTAAGCAACAGATAGACAATATCATAAGCAATTGTAAGACAATTCCATAAGCGCCAGTTAGACAATACGATAAGCGCCAGTTAGACAACATAATAAGCAAAGCAACAGTTAGACAATACAATATGCAACAGTTAGATAATACCATAAGCAACAGTTAGACAATTCCATAAGCAACAGTTAGACAATACCATAAGCAACAGTTAGACAATACGATAAGCAACAGTTAGATAATACCATAAGCATCGGTTAGACAATACTATAAGAAATAATCAGACAATATAAAACACTTCTGTGTGTCATTCTCTGACGAGGCGCCTCTATTGTAAAAGTCTTTCAAGAGAGCCATACGATTTCTCCCACTCTAGCTCCCTTAATCATCACCATCACCATCACCATCGCGGCCAATCTATACATTGGACCGACATGCAAGCAACCCATTCCCAGCTTTCGTTTAAATTAGGTTAAACACAGTGCATATATTTCTATTGTCTACGTTTTTTTCTCATTTTTATGTATGTGTACAGCGTGACTCTAGATCAGTCTAATGCAAATTATCCTGAGTGTAAGAACAGGATATCACAATACGCTATACTTATTATGTTCTCTTAGTATTAAATGGTTTATTTAAAGTTTATCTTGTTTATACAAAAAATGTTTAACAGCTTTTACATTCAAACGATTTTGTGAATAAAACTTTAAATCACAAATAAATCTGAAAAAAATGTTTGAAAAATAATTCAATCCAGTGTATTGCAAGGTGAGTATTATGAATGTTGTTCTAGTTTCCATTTTGTTCAGACTGAAGATTTACCGGTGCTGCGAAATCCTTTCAATTAAATCTGGTGCTGACAGCATATGTTAGCATCTCTTCTGATCTTCCTCCTACATCTGTCAGCATAGGCCAATAAATCCTCGATACGAACATATTTACTGTAACTGTCTTCTGTTAAAACAGTTCTTATCACCTTAGCAAGACTGCTGTGAAGATTCCAGTGGCGTGTATAGATGAACATGGTATGGGAATACGACAATGTGTATAAGAACACATTTGTGAGGAGGATTTTCACATTAACAAGACTTCATAGAGCAGCCTCAACTGCCTTGAGACGTTACGTAACCTGCTCTCTTACGTCTATTTGACACATGTTCACTTCACAGTGTCTAGCTGGTATACACAAACTCAACTCGACAATTGAGCTAAAATATTCAGGAATGTGTATCTTTTCCTATGAAGACACTTTAAAAGAAACAAATGTCCTATTAGTATTATATTTATGAACATCATCTATCATCTATTGCAGCGCGGTGAATTTTATACTTATTTTGTAATTCTTATAGGACCATTGCGTATATAAGTATCTATTAATCAAAACGAAAAACAAGCCAAAGAAGAAATGTACCCAATTTCTCGTCGAAGACATCGTTAAACTGGCACTTGTTCATGTGGCTGTTATTATCACTTCGAACATTTTTTGCTATATGATGTAAAGCAAGTTGTAATGATCATTATTTAATTAATTAAAACAGGTTCATAATGAATAGTAATCTGATCGTTTTAATAATCCCTTATTTGGCAACACCAAAGGGTGCGAAACAAATGTGTGTCTATGAGAATGGGTAAACACAGGATTCATTTATTGGTATGTGACCACAAAATACATGTTTCAGTGAACGTGCACATTACTGATACCAGTTTTAGCTCAATAAGCTACTACTGGGTAAGTAAGCTTAAGGTATATATATATATATATATATATATATATATATATATATATATATATATATATATATATATATATATATATATAGATATATATATATTATATATATATATATACTATCTATATCTATATATCTATATATCTATATCTATCTATATATATATATCTATCTCTATCTATATATCTATATATATATATATATCTATATCTATATATATATATATATTGCGTTTGTCATGCATGCACACATTCATAACCGGAATGCGTGTTTTCACAATAAAAAATAATATTAATGACAAGTTGACTGAACACTGTTTGTACACATTTAACGAATACAAATACAGTTACATAGTGAAAGGTGGCATGAAATAGATAGTGTACTAATCACTTAATGCTAATATTATACAGTAAAGTTCTTGGCTAATCTAAATGACAAAGGCACGTCAGATGTTTTCTATTCGATACTACAGTTTATATTAAATATTAAATACATGCAAATGAGCCGCACTAAATAAAGCACGAGGGTCAATAAATCACTGACTGATATAACTGACAGATATAGCTAGTGGATTTTCTTTCTTCGATTACCATCTCAAGTATTTATCCTTCACATTGGTTTTTATTTACGTCTTGTTAAGAAATTCGAAATGTGTTGAAATATATGCTTCTGCTTACATTCTTTAAGGAGATTATGCTATTTCCATTATCAATCAAACTTAACAACAAACAACTGCTGCGGAAATCTGTTAAAGTGTTCGCCAAACTGATCATTTCGATTGAACAGATGTTTCAGTTTAAGCACCGAAGCACTTTTAAATTTTTGTATAAGTACTGTCAACTTTTCAAGTTTGTTGGTGAGTGGTAAAGATTTACCGATGAAAGACATTTTACACAGATGCACTCGCAACATTCAATTTCTCTCTTCAGAATAAACAAAGCCTAAAATAATACACAATAAAATGCATTAGACGATATACTGTTAATTCTCAATTGTTTCAGCTTAGTGATTTTAGTGTTTACATCAAAACAACTTAATCGTGAGTATGGCTTTACTTAGTAAAACCTTTAAACTTCCAATTAAGCCAAAGTATGTCTGTTTCCATAGTATGCTGTAAAAATAACAATAAGTGGAATTATTAATATACAATAAGAAAAAAATAAAAGAAAGCCCTAAAGAACTGCCACAAATACATGTATTAAGTTTTGAACTAGCACTAAAAAGGGCATACACAACGGTACACAATAACGGCGGTTATATACAGATGTTCTACATCAAAGATACGCCAAAAACCACGATAGTCCTGACACCTACAGTGTTATGTTAAAGTGTTAACTACCTGGGTGACCCCATTACAGCCGACAGTAGTGGTATCTTAGTTATGGTTGTGACATTGAAACAATATTTACAGACAGCCGGCAATACTGACATTTACTCCAAGAAACAGAGGTTTTTTCAAAGTATACAAAAGAGTTTAATTGTTACGTAAATTGGTAATAATATTATGGTATTTTGATAACAAAATATTGCATGCTATGGTAACGGAATTTATAATAAGTCACACATCTTGAGGGTAGTATTCTTGTTATTGTCAGCTTATATAAGAGATAAAATATTTAGATAAATTTCAAATCTTTTTTTAACATTTTTAATTCGGATCTAATAAAACGTAGGGGTGCTCGTGGTGTAGTGATTAGTCGTCGACTTCGGACTGCTCAGCCTCTCACCGCGGGTTCGAGCCCCGGTCTGGGCGAATGACTTAATGGGGAAAGGTCTTCCAGCTGGCCTGCGGTGCGCCGATGGTTCCAACCAGATATGTGTCATGGGTCTATCTCAACCGTTATAGCTGGACATCGCTATAATTATCAAAATATTTCGCTGCAATGTATTAAATTAACTATAGTAATATTTTATCGAGAACATCTATTTGTGTAAAAGCTATGTTGCTGATGTAACAACAGGAACTATGTGTTGTAAGTCACTACATGTATGTCAATGAACATGTAAATTTGTAACTGAAAGAGTGCTGGCTTGACTATTTATGGCACCAAATATTTCCTCGCCTTGACATGAACGACAATGCACTGTCATCCGATACAAATTTCACAAGTAGAATAAAAATGGGCACAGCTTTCTTTGCAATCAATAGCAGTATTCCGCTCATAGTATCAATGACAACTCTATATTTTTAGAAATGACAAAACTTTGTCAGTTCATATACTGTAGGAAATTTAGAATACGTCATTTCACTAACAAGCAGACTAGCCTGAAGACGTTAATCACAATGAATGAACCGTTGTAAACTTGATCTAGTTTGAGCTTAATCTAAACGCTAAATCTAGCACTCAAACAAAGCATTTGTCAATGGTATGCTTGTCCTTGTGCAGTATGTTGATTATAAGATTTCTGCCTTGAAGTACCTGCTTACAGCACCCCAAAGAATTGGTATGCTTACATAATGAGGACAGTAGATCTCACACATTTCATAAAAGATTGTTTCGCCTTGTTGATGTACATCTTATTTTTCAATAGAAAACATAACTGTCGGACATCTGACAAATATAATTATTGACTCATTGTATTGAAGGTATTGAAATATTTCACGATGTTATGATATTTTATAACGAAAAAAAAGAAAACTGCAAAAACTATTCAAACTAATAAACAACGTGACAAACATGAACATCTATTAAATGTTTGCAAAAGAATCAAAAAGAATATAACAGATTGACTGGCATACATTTTCATTTTATAACAGTCTCATTCAGTTATAATAATCTTTGAATACTCACCAGTTGTATAAAAAAGCAAACACCTCTTTCCATGAAAAGAAATTGGGCACCCACTTTCTTAATTATATGAAGTAGGAGATTAAAGCATTTTAACGAGGAAATCAGAGAGCATCATCAAAGGTGTTAAGCCTCTCTGTTCGCCACTTTGAAATCGAATCATATTGCATCTTTTTAAATTTACATTTAAACTTAACTTAAGTGCATGTCCGTACTTTGATAAACCAGACAAAGTGGTTGATAACATTACTTTTGAAGGTAAGAGAAAACATGTAAATAGAAAAATAATAAGCAAAGAGCTAATTGTTATATACAATTATAAATCGACGAATGACTAATACAGTATCTTATATTATATAATTAAAAATATAGATCAATAGTTGTTCTTTTCTTGGGCACACCTTGTCTATCAGCTGGACAAGCTATTATTGTTTATTATCTTCATTACATTTACAATAACCCCATGTAAAGTAAAATAATGCATTTTAAATTAAACAGACAAAGGTACAACCATGAAAGTGAAATGAAAGTAAAATTAAATCATGGAGATAACAGTCTAAATTGTTTAGCTGGAAAACTGTCCAACTGTGGTGCTCAAAGCGGTGTGAACATTTACCATTTGTACATCATACACTGACGTCTAAACACAGACTCGACACTGCTGATGTTGAAGATGCTAGCACAAAAAATGTTAGCTTTGCAGTCCACCGTATCTCAACAGAAAAAGAGATGCATGTCGCCGGCAGTTTGGAGAGTCAAAATTTGTTAAAGTATTTACTGAAAGCAAACCTGTACAAACCATCTGGCACAACATTGTAAGCGTATTTACAGATACCAATTTCGGACACACCTTCTGGCACAGCAATGTAACCGTATTTCTTGATATCAACCCCGTACACACCTTCTGGAAAAACAGTGTCAGCGTACTTACTAATACCAAACCCGGACACACCTTCTGGCACAACATTGTAAGCGTATTTTCTGAAACCAAATCCGTACATATTTTCTGGCACAACATTGTCAGCGTATTTACTGATATCAAACCCGAAGACACCTTTGGGCACAACATTGTCAGCATATTTACTGATACTAAACCCGAAGACACCTTCTAGCACATCATTGTCAGCATATTTACTGAAACTAAAACCATACACTCCTTCTGGCACATCTTTGTCAGCATATTTACTAATACTTAACCCGGAGACACCTTCTGGCAGATCATTGTCAGCGTTTTTCCTGATACTAAACCCGGAGACATCTTCTGGCACATCATTGTCAGCGTACTTACTAATTCCAAATCCGTCAGTACACACCTTCTGGCACAACATTGTCAGCGTACTTACTAATTCCAAATCCGTCAGTACACACCTTCTGGCACAACATTTTCAGCATATTTACTGATTCCAAACCCGGAGACACCTTCTGGCACAATATTGTCAGTGTATTAACTGATACCAAACCGTTCACATCTTCTGGAACAACATTGTAATCGTATTTACTGATAGAAAACATGTACACATCTTCTGGCACAACATTGTAACCGTATTTACTCATATCAAACCCGCACACACCTTCTGGCACAACATTGTTACCGTATTTACTGATAGCAAACCCGTACACATCTTCTGGCACAACATTGTTACCCTATTTACTGATAGCAAACCCGTACACATCTTCTGGCATAACATTGTTACCCTATTTACTGATAGGAAACCCGTACACATCTTCTGGAACAACATTGTTACCCTATTAACTGATAGCAAACCCGTACACACCTTGTGGCACAACATTGTTAGCGTATTTAATGATAGTAAAACTGTACACAACTTCTAGCACAACACTTCCGATTAAATCACGATAAAATCCTGATAGATGTGCTGACCCTTATTAATGTAGTTATCATAATATAACAAGAGAGAAAGAGTAATCAAAGAAAATCAGCATCTGTATCTTATATCAAAGACCGCCTGCTGTATACATCAATTACGATTGATCAAACTCCATGACCTCACAAAACGACGAACATGAACCCCTGTGCGCGGCACTTTTTTATATCTTGTTCAGGCAATATCTTGTTTCCTTTATATGATAACCTATGATAAGATGTGATTGGTTCACTGTGTTAAAATGTTTGCGAAATAAATTGTCGGTTTACAAATAACGTAAGTAACTAGGATAGAACTTTTTGCACAATTCTAGTTAATGAAGCCATTAGTAAAACCCTATACACACTTATTACTTTATCACATCAGGATTATGGTTAATATTCGACTTAAAACTCCGAGATTAAAAGCTAACAACATTACCAGACTATCACATGCTTTTTTTCAATGATAATTTTTGTTAGTTGGGTGAATATTGTAATGCAAAAAATGTGCACTTACTCAACTTAACGATATCAGCTCATTTTTTTACTAAATGGCTCTTTGGTAAATATCTAAAGATATTCTGTAGAGAAAACGCCGTATGTATACGAAAAAATTTAAATTGGGGAATAAAATTATGTTCAAGATTTATGTTTTTTTACTAAATGGCTCTTAACTTTGGTAAATATCTAAAGATATTCTGTAGAGAAAACACCGTATGTATACGAAAAAAATTAAATTGGGGAATAAAATATTGTTCAAGATTTATGTGGATACATCATACTGCAATACGGTTAATTTGTATTTGTTTCTGCTTAATATTGTTATTTCGGAGAACACAAGTAAGGCTGAACAACACTCCTTGAACAAAACTCCCTGAACAACACTCCTAGGCGACATCGAGCCAGTTGTGTGTTTAACAAGCTTCTAATGCATGATTAGGGCGATCATCTGAACAAATAATTGAGGAAGCACTTATGATTGAGTAGACGAATAACACGATGAACACCGTTATCTAGACACGGAGATGTGTTAAATTCCAAGTTACATTATACAACAAAAAAAAATATAAAAAACAACAAGAAAATACAAGGATGTGAGATATCAAAGGCGTCGTTAACAACATGCGCTTTAAACAAGAAGATGTCTGTGGGAACTGAACACTCTCTTACACTGTCGATCATTACATAAACACCTGGCATTAACGAACTTTAATTCTGATGGGCAGTAGAATATTTGTTATTTTTTGTTTGCATTGTTCTCTACTACATGTGTATTTACAAACTGCATTGCTAACATCGGTATACTTCGCCAAACAGGTACAAATTCCGATAAACGATTTTTTTTTATAAAAAGAAAAACAAGCTACACATTACTGTTGCAACCTACATTGTTAAAAAACGGAGTACTGAGATCTTTTCTTTGAATAAGGTCTTACAGACCATCCGCAATTTCTTGTTTCTGCCACCTACACTATCGCCCACACTAAAATGTATTCCATAAGAGGAACAGACAAATAAAATAAATAAAAATAATAAAATAGATAAAAATTAATTTTCTTCATATTGAAAAACAAAAACATGATATAAAAAGTCATGGAGAATTGATTGACATAAAAATTAGATTAGTTATTGTTTTTTGTAAACGGTTTATATTTCCATACAGAAGCAATTCCTTGCTTGAATCTGCATACCTTTCTATAACAAAAGTGTATGCGAATGTTCTCTTCGACTGTTAAATTCACACTGAGTGTGATTGAAAAAGCATCTACCCTCTTAAGCAGGTCTGGTTTATTTTAAGGGCATTTATACTAAAAGTAATACTATCTCCGAAAAAACTAAAATTTAACTTGTTCACAACATTCCAAACAAAAATGTATATGGCACCGAAGACTGACTAAAACAATTGTAGATAATCTATATTGGTCTTAACTTATATTCAAATGAACGGAGGAAATCTGTCAAAACAATAAAATGTTTTATTATAATTAAGATTAAAATCAAAAGGATAAATCCATTGACAATATATAATACAGCTTCATCCAACAAGAATGTACAAAGACTCAGCACTGCGCTGATAGATCACAGTTTACGGCTCTAATCATACGAACAACAAGCATTTTTATTTTAGTTTTCTAGCTTTTTACTAAGTTCCAGTTACTGAATCATGTCAACGAATTGTTTTAAGGTCCTTTTACTTCACAATCATACAGGCTTTACAACTGTTTTTGATGAAGTTACACACTGTGCCTGTCAGAGATTTTTATGGCGGGGTGAAGTTATGGCACCCCAGTCGGCCCTTTTGCCGATTGACCGTTCCATGCGGTAAGTGATGGTTTTTCTTTATGTGTGTAATTCTCGTCTCTGTGTTTTTGTCACATTTACATTTACCTTGTTTGCCTTTGTCTACTGGTAGATAAAATTGAAAATTTTGATAGGACCTTTTTTATTTACGTATTGTGGAAATATTCAGAAAGCTTTGAATCACCCCGACGTTTACTAGTATGGACTAAATGACAATACACATGAGTTCTTTTAAAATGTGTGTATATAATTTACTATTCATGAAAAGTTTATTCATGTTAACAAATTACACAAGCGACTTAAATATTTAATGAATATTCTCATCTGGACGTTGCAAAATTAATGTTTAATTTCAAGAGGTCTTTTTGAGTATTGACATCTATGAGGAATCATGGTTTACATGAAGTCTTTAAATTTGACATTAATTTTGCATGAAAGCTGTCGATTGCAAATATCTATGCCTTGCTTAACAATTGATTGTCACCGCGCATACGTTCTATAGATGGCACTATGTTCTATAAGCAAGTAAAGTGTGGCGCTTTCATACATGGGATTTTGGTTATTATTCAACTTCGGTAAATCTCATAATTAGATTAGATTGTAATTTAAAATTTTGTTATATAATTACCTCTCGCTTAAAATTGTTAATGTTACATATTGTTCCATATGTGTGTGTGTATGATATTAAATTGTATTTATTACGAGAACGTACTGTGTACAAGTCAAATGCTATGTTCAATTTTAATATCTATTCTAGACCTTTTCTCATGCGCCCAAAAACAATTCGTTACTTCATATAATTTTAAGACATGCGACTTTGGCGTAATTGTAAATCTTTTGATAACAATTGTTTGTCGGTTTGTTGTTAGGCAAAAAAGTTCCATTGTTGCGTTGGACCTCGGCGGCGATCTTTGAAGCTTGAATCAATATGCTCTTGTACATATAATGAAATGTTTGCTAGATATCGCTTAGAAACGGATGAACCAGAGACACCACTTATTGTTATTCAAGCAGCGAGTATATCCTCCAAATGATAAAACCGCAAAATTCTTGATTGCAAAATGCTATATTTTGCTATTTAACATGCATATCCAGAATCCACGTTTAATCAAAACGTCAATAAACATGAGATAAATGAGCAGCTGTGCAAACAACAAACGTACAAGGATGCAAGATATTGCTTAAATAAATGAATGATAAAGAAAACACACTATTTTAAAATTATTTATGACAAAGATTTTGCATGAAAAGGTCGTTACTTTTGCAATGAAATAAACTGTAACATGCAAACTTGTATTTGTTAAATTTCTACATTTCGAATACAATTGTGGTCTAACCTAATCTGAGCTAAAAAGGAAAAATAAGTAAGAATGTCATTACAGCTATACTCACTCTTGCAGACACGTTTTACCTTTGACAGTTAAAATTATCTGTGGTTAAAAAGGATACTAGAATATTATTTATTATGTTTATCGTCCCACCAACAGTATTTCAGTATATGGAGACTATGTTTACTTTCAGCAGATATAGTGCTGTCTTCACTGTGTATAGCATGTCGTGAACACCTGTCATGATAGCACAGTCAGTCACATTATCCTGATCCCGGGCCAACCAGTCGTAGAACTACCCTTATATTTGCTTGACCTTTAGCAAGGGAGCTATACCACTACCATTTTCAAGATTTTGGTATGTCACGGCCTGGGATCGAAACCGCGGCCTCCTGTAGCTGAAGCCGACGCTCTACCAATTGGGCTACCAGGTACGCTGAAACTAGAATATGTGTCATAATTTAAAATAAGGAAATATGAAAAAGTCCTATGAGCATTGCAACATATACCAACATGTGAAAAACGCACAGGGCAAATCCAACAGTTACCGACTTGGAACGGTCAGTCGAAAAAAAAACTATGGTGCTTAATCCTGTTTTACAGAGCTCTATCCTCGCACTTTCTAAGGGGATTCTCAAATCCAAGCAATGCAAAGAAATCCGATCTAGAAGTTGTATATATCCTAGCGATTGAAAAGGAAGAAAGTGTCATTAATGTAAATTTAAAATAAAGTTTTTGTATAATTCAAATCCGAAACTTTTTGTTCGAAAGCCATTTGCTCTTCCGACTGTGCCACAAGCTCTTGGTATCAGTGTTTGTGAATTTTTAATATAAAGTGCGGTTAATCTGATCTATTTAAGTAGGTTTGAAGAAGTTCGTTCTATTTTAGGCTAGTCTTGCGTGCCATCTCTTCTTTCTTATTATACATTTTGTTTCGATTCCATTTTACGCAGTTGGAATGGCTATAATTAAACATTATTTCAGCATTAAAACTTGACTAGTCCGTCTGTAAAGACTGTATTTAACATTTAAGTATTTTTATGTCTGAAAACCGAGTCAGATAATTGTAGGTGCATTTAGCATTTAAAGCATGCTTTCGATCGAAGACCATGCGTCGACGTCTAAATAAATTTCACAATGTTTATGTTGAAGGTGTTATTATACACAATATGAGTACCCATAATCTAAGCATATAAATAATTAGGCTTGTACGTTGCAGGCATTTTGGGAGAATATTTAGGATATTTATTTCACAAGTTAAATCATGGACGGAGATATAGTTGGCAGATGCATCGTTGTTTTGATTTTTTTTTTTTTTTCGGAATGTAATCATTTATCTTTTGCTGTAGTCGATGGTTTTAAAGCCTGCCTGCCTAAAGTATTTAAACTTATTTCTTATTAAATGCAACGTTGAAGTTGTGTATTCCGTATGAGCAATTGAAACAACATGATCTCTGGTGTGTTTTACGTTAAATCTTTTTTTACTATATCAGATCGAACATTTCGCCCCTATGTCAGCGTGATTTTCGATGAATAAGAGAATTTTGATAACAACGCTGAACTGTTTCTGATATCCTAAAACTGCATTATTAACAAAGTTGCGCTCTCACCATTTTTTTCGAATGGTGTTTTGAAAAGAACATTTTAATTAACTTTATAGAGGTAATTACATGTAGGTATAAAACAAATATAAAATCAAATCTATAAAGGGCTGATGAATAACAGACAAAGTGATCAGATGATCAAATTGTGAGCCTGGTTACTGGGAGTTGGGTTAAAAGAATGTTAACCTGTAATCAGGCAACTCGTAGAAGAAGCCTTAAATTGGTGTAGACACGATGGAGATTCTTCAGGTTGTCGGTGGTTCTTATGACTTTGTAAAAAGAAACCAATACTTTTACCAAACATATCAGTTTATCATATGCAGTGACCCATCTTTATCCACACATTAATTGGCGTTTTTTTTAAACCTGTATGTATGCATAAAAATAGTGTTTTCATTTGAATCCACTCGTCTATAATTTTTTCTAGAAATAAATGGTTGAACGTTTTAATGACATGCACTAAGATATGCAGTTGTAACAAATCGTGTCGTGTTCTGCACTCGTAATGCAAGCCGGGCTTATAGGCTATAGGTACATCCAAAGATAAGCATTTACTTTCTGCAGTCGGCAAGAGGTAATGTACCACAATGCGTAGAGGAATCACTCACTGTCTTTAGTATGTCTCTTAAAGCTTATAATTTGATTTTTTGCAAGAACGAGTTTCTTAGGATTTGTTATACGACATATTTCTTTTCTCACACTAAAACATCAAAACTCTATATACGGCATGCTTGTATAATGCTTTTATCATTAAAACGGCAAAATGTACGCGAAGTACCTTTTTGAAAGTGTTGAAAGATTGTCTTTTAAATAAACTAAACAAAATTGTATCCAGTCATTATATACAATGGTTCTGTAGCGATGACACGCCATTTACCATGATAAACCAGACAAATACAGTGTTATGCTCATGTGTTTACTACATGGCTGACACCATTAAAGCCGACGATAGTGATATTCGGAGATGGTAATGTCGCTGAAAAGATATTAAATTCCCTTCTCCGTTAAGTCTATTAAACCTGTGATATCGCATCGATGCAAGTGTAGCAAAAGATGCGATCGACACTGTTTGGATTAACAAATAATACGTAATAAGAGATGACTGTTGATAACAAACTAAATGTTGAAATGTGTGAACATGAAAAAGAGTCACCATTTTTAAGGTTACTCTACAATCATTATATTTTTATTTTGCTTCAGTTAGCATATATCTGTGTTCACATATAAAGGCTTATTTAATTATTAAATCATGTCGATAAATGTGATATATATTATATATTCCCGACAGAAATAAGATGGTGCGTGCAGTCATACGACTCGTCGTCCCTGGGACCTGTCTGATCAAGATGAACACTATTTGCGGCTGAGTCTTAAACAATATTTCTTTTAACCTATTGATCTAAGTAAGGAAGTAATTGTTTGCAAATAACTTTATATTATATATATTTATATATTTTATATTGCCGATTAATAAAGGTTATATGAGGATTAACAATGCAAATTGCCACCTGAAATAAACGTAAAACAGGCACAAACCTGCAGCTTGGTAATGAAAAATGGGTGTATGGTACCATTATCCTACACTCCGTCATTAGCAACGCGCTAGAGAGCTACGCCTGTATTCTCGTGTGATTCAGAAATTTCACTTGAGTGAAAAGTTTAATTTGCAGACGTTCAGAACACTAACACCACGTAACCTATCACAATATGAAAACTTCATCCTTGTTCGTCTGTGATGATTTGTATCAATGCTTATCTTTTGGTTTTGTGTCTGACTCTTTTTTACGAACATGTTATCATACGCACGTCGAAGTATATAACAGAACGTATGTCAACGGATTCGTTGTATCGTTGTATTTCTGGCCCTATTTATATATATATATATATATATACACACACAACTGAACAAATGCTGAGGGAGTTACATGTCAATGAATTTATTTGTGTACGCAGTTTTATATAATCATTTAATTTGAAAAATGCGGCGTAAAATGCGTGTTAGATTTCTATTCCATATTACATTATCTCATATAAGATCATGAAGAGCCTATAATTGAATGTAAACAACAGTACTACTATATAAAAAACAGCCTACCTAGTGGATGACTTTAATGTTTCATTATACGATATATCGAGTAATGTCAATGTTCTAACTGTGCTTTCGTAGTTTATTTAGGATTTCTATTCAAACTGTACACTAAAATACCAAGGATATCGTGCAATGATATTGAATGGATTGCTAACACAATAAATACTGAAGACCTCACCGAAGCGTTTATAGTAAAGTAGGACTGTATCCTAGCTATTTCATCCCTGTTGTAATGTTGATTATTTCCATTCCAGAAAGACATACAGGCAGTGAGACAGAGGTTACGGGTGTCAAGTAGACGTAGGGCAACAGGTTAGGTAATATCTCAACGCAAGTGACACTGATGTAAGAAGGCAGTATAGTTAATGGGAAAACACACATCGCATTAAATGTGCCTTTACAAAATGTTTCTTTCTCTTAAACTGTACATCTATCAGAATGGTTGGAGTCTTAGAAAAACCTTGGCTCATGTGATAAGAAGCGATGACTCAGGAATCTATTAAGACAGACATGTTTTGCTGAAGAATACATTGACCTTTGCTGGCTGATTTAGCAAAATGATCACACCTGCCATTTTTAAAAATAAGATTTAATGGTAAGGATTCTGCAGATTGCTGCAGCTGTTCAATTTTAGTCTGAATAAAGAGTCATTAGGAAATCAAAAGCAAGAATAATCATACTCACCTCTTGAAACACGGATTGGATGTTTGTAAACATACTTATACTTAATTGTTTTACCGAACTTTTTACAACAAATTCGTTTCATTTTCAAACGTTTAATAAATGGTTGTATTTAACATTAGGTTTAAGTTAGATAATTTATACTGGGGGACTGTTTTTATAAATTTATAATTTATATGACATGTTATTCATCTATTATACGTACATATATATTTGATTGTATTATCTGTATCCACGGCACGATATAAAACGGCTGCAACTACACTGTCGTTTAAAAGTAACTGTACTGTACTGAACAATTGCATTATATTGCAGGAAGGTGTCTAAACCGATGTGGTAGGTATCATTGAGTCGGCGGGGAAGCTGTGTGGTGTGCAAATTTGAGCCAGTCTGATGTAAAGGCTAGCAGCTATTTGAGAGGTTTGGGGTATACAGTTTTGGAGAAGCCCTAGGTCTCGCGTGAAAGACTGCAACACTGAACAGAGAGGGGGTTATCTCCTGATACGTAAACTGTAACACTAGGAGGTGTTGTGTTTAATACTGTCAAGCAGTTGCTGAAATTGTTACTTACCTTAAAGATGGCTGATGGTAATATATATTTGGGGATGTTAATGTTAAGTTTGAGCAGAAAGCTAAATGTCAATGAATGGTATGATAGTAATTAAACATAGCTGTGAGGTTGATGGGGGATATTGTCAAACCGCGAGCTCGTATATTACCTGAGGCGCAACATTTTTTTCTGGGTGATAATTAGAAAAAGACAAATCGGGAAATATTTTCGGTCAGGGTGATACAATCAGAAAGACTTGTAGGCCACAGGCAATTTTAAATATTTTTAGGTACAATACAATTGTATTATTCCTCACGTGACGTCTGCACGCTCATGTAGACGCTGCGGTCAGTAAATTTGAGAAATGCCTCAATTACATAAAGAAAAATGCCGTCATCGAATTGCCTTCACGCGCGTTTTAAGATAGAATCTTTGGTTTTTGAAAGTTAACGCCAATAAGCGCTTGAAAGATCTAAATGTAATACAAGTATTTACAAGCGTCCACCAAAACCGACCCTCAAAGACGACGGAATGAAAACAAAGGCTAAGGCCATATCTTTGCAAGATAAAGGTGTAACTACTTCAGAAAACGATGAAGTAATCTCAAAGCGAGTTCAGTCGAGGAGATAAAGATTTCTAAAACAGTTATTGCTGTCGTATCACAATTGACTTCAGTGGTCATGGATTAAAACACGCTAAGCATGACCCTCGTATTTTTATTTTAAATTTCGACAGGTAATTCGTTCTGTATAATAAAATAATATCACATTCCACTGAGAGCGATAAAACGTTTAGCCAAGCCTCGGTGGACATAACCAATCGCGAGTAGACGTGCTACCACCCACATCATCATCATAAGCAAAATCGTAACCAATATGACAGTATGGTGGAAACATCTGATGTAGAGTTTAAATGATAAAATGTATTCGTTTAGCTTGCTAAAAGCAATGATATGATACATCTATCTTAAAAGCGACTATTAATTAAAAGTGCTCAATTGCTTTTAAAGAAGCATCCGTGACACAGCATGAACAACATACATTCATACAGTGAAATACACTAGCACAGCCATAATTTGTTCATAAAGCTCTGTTGTATGATGGGTCAGCTGAAATTTGAAATGACTGATTTCTGCGCAAAATGTTTACTCGCATAGATGATCGTATTTTTTCTAATCATAATAACATTTCGAACCATAATATAAATATTGTAATATTCTATATCCATTAAATTCTGCAACTATTTGCAACGAATTAGTATTTATGTTGGATTTCAGACATCAGACTTACAAATGTCATCACGATAATTGCTGACTCCGTGTATTTGTGCACAAGCCTAATCTCATTTTGTGAATTTAATTTAAAGTGTAATTTATTCATTGCTTTCTTACTAAATTGTGTCTAGTGTGCAGTCGTGCGTCATAACTGAAGTAAATACATTTAATGCAATCTCTTTTATGATCATTTTAATAAAAGGTTCATAATGTACAAAACCCTCAGCTGCATTCTGGGTTGAAGATTATTCGCGATTTATTTTATACAGTTTCTTTAGAAATTTGTGATTATCCCGGTCCTATGTCGCATTAACACAAAAGTATATAGTGAGCTCTCGTTTGTTCAAAATTGAATCGAACTAAATACAACAGCCTTTATAGATCGACTCAGCCCTATGCAGTATTACAGAATGGTATGGTTTCTGTCTATTATTTCTAGTTACTGATAGCTAAGGTTTTCGACTTATAGACGATAGAACTCGTTTGTAATGAGAACTTTCATTAAAGAGTTAAAACGCCCAATGTTTAGTTAATCACGTATTTTGAACGTTGGTCATCTATCCTGAGTTCCATTCTACACCCATCCCCGCTCCACTTGATTTTTAAGGAATCTTAAACATGTCACGCCTTCCTGTCTATAATCTAGGTTTTTGTTGCAATGATAACATACAGCACATCAAATAAGCTCATAGCCGAGGATATAGCAGACATAGTTACAGCTACAACGATGGTAGGTATCCCTGATAAAAAACCCAGTTAAATGGGTATACAAGTCATAAGCAAATATATGCTTTTATTATTTATGAAAACTCAAGATAATTTTGTTCTTTCGTTAAAATTGATTATTTAAAAGTATATAAAGTGACTTTGAAAACAATAAGCTACGTAATTCCTTTATAGTCAATCATTTTTGTGTATTTTGTATTCAAATAGATCGTTTTTCTTTTCATTGCATTTGAGAAACTCGTCAGGAAATGCGAGGTTAGAGCTCTGTAAAACCGGGTTACGCACCCCAGTCGGTCCATATTGCCGAATGACTGTTCCAAGGCGGTTACTGTCGGGTTTGCTCTTTTCATTATATGACTCATCACAAATTTGTTCTTACTTTTCGCTTGGCATGCATGTGATATACCTTTGTTCTGTGCCTTTTCGGAGTTTGGTATATGTTCCAATGCTCATAGGACTTTGTCATATATTCTTAGTACTGAAAATAATGGAAATGTTTACCAAACAGATGAAACAGCGCCGTCACAGGAGACGTAGCTATATTTGGTCAACATTCGTATCTCTCCTGTTGTTCGACATTATAACTTCCACTACTCTGCAGTGTCGTCGATGTTAATGTGTGACCGGCCTTTACGAGTTTTACATTTTCGTGTTTGAATTATCCACTGGATGGTGTTGTCGAAAAAGTCACAAACATGTATAAAATAACAATGTACATAGAGAGATGTACATAGTTTTTTCCATTTTAAACACAATCTATTACACATAATACCACATATCAATAGTATGCATAATTAACAACATTTAAGATTTAATGAGGGGCAAAAGTTTTGATATCGTTGCCGGTATATGACAGTGGGTATTCCTTTAGCGCCGCGAATTTTTAAAACCATGGATGACGGTTTATACATTTATGGACGAAACCCGATATATTAAACGTATACACGTATGGCTAGTTCCAATGCGAAATGTAAAGACGAAGTGCAAATGTCAGCCACTATATCTTAGTCATGTTGTTTCTAGTGGCTTTTATAGCTGACCTGTATAATTTCTATAAAATATTTCGTATAAACTCCTTTTTCTAATTCTTACTTCGTAATTGGCTTGCTGCACCTGATAGTTATCTTCACATATCGTAAATATCCTTTATATAAAACAATAAATTTCTCTCTCTCTCTCTCTCTCTCTCTCTCTCTCTCTCTCTCTCTCTCTCTCTCTCTCTCTCTCTCTCTCTCTCTCTCTCTATCCTCTCTCTCTCTCTCGGCTTTTATTAACATAAATAATGATAAACATGCATTTTTTTCCGAATTTCCTAGAATTTCCTATATGAGCAAAGACTAGAAGAAGCACGTTTCGCCGTGCTGATATCATTTCCTTCTTTTGTGTTCTTTTATGTAACTGATGCACGCGAATTAGGATAAATTCACTTAACACAGGATCTCTATCAGGACAAAGCCCGGATTGAAAGTTTTAGATTCTGATAATGAACTGTCGTATCACATAGCGGACACAGTAAATTAACGCCTGGTAATTCCAGAAATACGAAAATCATTGCCACCACATTAGAAAAGATAATATAATAGATAATTTATCACGTCCAAAATCTCGTGTCTGATACTTATAACGCCTGTTATCACGCCGTCTGGAGGTACTTCCGATGGCGAAAATAAAGCTAATGAGCAGTAGACGTCTACTTGTCTCTTATTATCATATTATGCAGCCTTGTGTAACATATGGTGCACATAGCTCTAATATCCATTATATAAGTGCTTACCCAGTGGTTTTTATTTTGGTCCTTTGCAGATATGCTGACACTGAGAAAAGAAGAACTGTTACCTCAAATTCAACTAAATTTCTAAATTTTGCTATCAGAGAGGCACCAGTCGCTTTCTTGAAATTTAACGTAGGTAAAGATGTAACTTGAGGTAGGCAAACATTTATAATTATCGCACAGCTTACATACATTGCATACATTTTGGTAGTGACATCTTCTCATCAAATCAAATGGCTACAATTTGTAAATATACTTATGAGATTTAGCATAGTTTAGAAACAATCTTACCTCCTAATGACGATTTGTTCTGCCAGGACATTCGTATTGCTTTCCTTTCTCTTAGGCTTAAACTAATATAAATATAAATGAAATATACAATAAAATATAAACTAAAGGTATCTATTCTAGATTTCACATTTTTTGGGTGAATGTTTTACCTTTATTCAGACTAAAGGTAACATAGTACAGTTTACTTCTACGGACAACCATATCGCAAGGAGATTTTATCTGTTGCTGTCAGGACGGGAAATACCAGTAAGCGTTGCATTTACACCTAATTCATTGTGAGAACAATATTTTAATTGGCGCCAAGTATTTACGCTTGCATAGAATTTTGCGTGGATTTATACTGTAATAAGAGCAGGCATGTCTAAAAGAAAACCTCTGCAGACTCGTTTTTAAGTTTATATAACTGCAGTTATCAACACAGAGGCGACGGTAGTCTGAGACAGGGGTGTGTCTGTAGTTAACTTGAATCATTTCTCTGCCTAATTGGAATAAAACATTCTCTTCAGATAAAACAAGTCATACAAATACCACGCTCTTGTCATTTGGTTGTATATATTGGATTTACGTCTTGATAAAGCACGACATTGTGATCTCTTCGTAATATTCCTCCTCATACGCCAAAGCAGACTAGCAAGAAAAAAAATATATAAGTATTTTCCAGTTTACAATATGTCACTTGACAAATCTGGACCAGTCGATAGTCCTCCATTCATTTTCAAGGAGTAAATTAAAAAAATCCATTACTTAAAAAACATGTTTTAATCAATAACGTGCAATAGACACATCTATAAGACAGTAAAAGCGAAGACTGTATTCTGCGTGAAATCTTAAATCTGTGGAGTGCTTATGCTCTTAGAATAAGTACATGATTAGAATCGTATGTGCATTTTATTTTCACACAAATACATTCATTACAGTAGATAAAACGCTATATTATAACAATGAAATTTCAACGTCGTATTTTTCAACGACCTACATATAGTTATGTTAGTTATTTATTGGCCCCACCCCTCATAAAAATGAAGACAAGTTTTACAAATAGATACGTTTTAATTCAGCATACAAACATTTTCTATGCATGAAAACAAAACCGACATGTAGTATAGGAACATTTCTTTTAGTGGAAAGTTTCAAATAATTCTCTAAGCATAAAATTAATAAAAAAACCAAAATGTGCTCGCGTGTTGAATATTTGTAAAACCTTCATATATACCCAGCTAGGACTAAGGCATTTTACACCTACTAACCCTTATTGGTAAAAAAATGTAATTTAACTGGTTATAAGATCCAGTCAAGCTTTTTCACTCTCATATCAAACATAAATGATCAATTTGATGTAATTTTGCATGTTTTTTATGCTTATCGACAGTCAGTGTACAGCACAAAAATACTTAGTAATGTTGTATGTTGATGCAATCATTCATGTATTCGAGAAACATTTACTTGGATATCTGCAGCATATTGCTGCGAGTTTAAACTTCAGGGTAGCTGCATACACGTCTCGTGGGGTTTTCTATCATCAGTGTTCGTGATTTCACGAGCAATTAATGCATAAAACGCGTTCATATTTGATGTTTAACACAGAGGCAATAAAGAGAATCACTTTGCACACATGTAAAATAATAACTATAAACAATAAAAAAAGTTCAAATAAAAAAGTACAAAACTGAAAGATGTTAAACACTTTGCGACTATATGATATATTGTAACTTGATTTAAATAACCTTGAAATTGCATAAGAAATCAATCGGATATATATTATCTATCCATATATACCAACAAACAGCTCGAATATACTTTAACAAGTTTTTAAAACAGGACAACAAATAATATGCATGTATATCTTTGTCCAAGCATATATCTTTGTATAAACATATAAATTTTATTGTCTAATATATACACACACTGGAGACTATTAATCCATTACTTTATAATTGTAGATCTATCTTTATAAAAACTGTTAGTTTAAGGTGATCCACCAGCAGAAAGAAATGAAGTGCATTATTATTTATGTTACAGTGTTTATATCATGTAAACTTTCGAAAAATATACAGTTTATTACGTGTATATAGTAACCACATTTACTTACAATAAGGGTTTGTGACGAAGACGTTTCTAAATTTGATACCATACATTTGCGGAAGGCACATTGCTATGCCTATTAAGTTACGAATATGATTTCATTTTCTTATATTAATATTAATGCGTTTTGTTAAGATAACAATGAGCAGAACTTTAATTTCATTCGCCATCGTTATGTGTAACCCTAAGATCTTGCAATAGTACTATTGAAAGAATTGTTTATTAATCGAGCCTTTTTCAGGTTTTTAAAAAATTAGTATATAAATTTAAAACTGCCATAGTTATGATAACAACAGAACAAGTATTAATTACTTCGGTCATATACCTCCCAACAGCATCTAACGATCTCTATTGTTTATTGGCCAAATAAACGCTACAAGTATAGTTAAAACACCAATCATTCCAATCATTTGTTTCTGTCAGACCTTTTCATTTTAACAATATAACACAAGACGGTCTTTTTTCATTCTCCATCAAAATCTTTTGCTGGAGTAAAATATATGAAACAATAAATTTCAATTTGTATTCAAAACCTAAGATTGATTCGGTTTACAAGAGTCTGACGTTATTTTTGTGAACATTAAAAAATATTATTTTCTTATTTAAGTAGAATAGTTAACACGATAAGGTCGAATTGTTCCTTTTTTTGAGTTGAAATTCGGTCTTTTACCATTTTCCGACACCCGTAATTTACCTTTTTAATGTATACATGTAAAGTGATGTCTGCTTGAGTAACTCATTAGGATTTGATCGTTCGTTGCAAAAGCGTCCCGATTTGTGTTTTTACGTTCATCTATAAAGTGGTTTCCTTGTACACAATGCTCAGCCTTTATAGAATAGAGGCATACGGTGAATTGATAGGTATGTATCTGTCTTCGTCTTCTTATAGGTTACTGTAGCGGCTAGCTAACGGAAATTACATATTTACACAATAAGTAATTCTTTACTTTATGTAAATGTATCAAGGTTACTTTTATAATAATTATGTTTTCTTTCATATAAGAACACAAGGACAAACAAAAGAGTAGCATCTTCTGGATTGACAGGAAAATGAAGTGGTAAAGGACAATTTGTAAATGCATTTGTTGATTGATCTCTGGGCTGCAGTTGTGTCACGTTCGAGGACAGTCTTAATTTCACTTTCATCTATATTGCAAAACGTTTCAATTACATGATTAATAGTATGTATGTTCTTCCATTCTACGATAACTAAGGTTTGTTTTATAACCGCGCAGATGCACACCTTTCCAAGAAGACTCAGTGGTTAGGATGGCAACTCACTTGAAAATGTGTTAATAATAAAATAAAATCAGAATATAAAGTTTGCATCACCAAAAATGAAATCACGACCTGAGCTTCACGATCAGTAATATTTATGCCACAAAAAAATCAACATCTGCAGAAATTTATAACTGTGTTAAACGCGGGCAAGATAATAATAAAAGGTGCAATATACCAAAACGCCTGCTTTACATGTATCAACGGGAAAGATTTATCTGCGCTAAGTAAACAACGTCTCTGGATAAGTGAGAGATTGTTTGTCGAGACAGATTATATATACAACAGCACAAGAAGTGGTGTTTCAAACATATGCCAAAGATGTAGAAAGAGGAAACAAAAAGTTAACTTGCTATTTGTAGACGTATGTTAAAATAACTTGTGAATAGATATTTTTCAGATTTACTTCACATGTGCTGATGGCTGTTTTAAATAGATTTATGCTCTGTTAGGTTGCTTCTTTTGAATTTCGGATATTTATCCTTTAGGAAAATAACAGCATCATAACAATACAGTAAAAAACAAACCTACATTCTTTTTCACCTAAGGCTGATACAGAATTAACAGTTTTATAAATTGGACTTAGATATTTATTTAAAAGATCAACAATATAAGAATAAAATATGACAATGTCCTATGGATATTTTAAGTTATATTAAAATATCTTAAGGTACAGAGCAAAGGTATTTTAATTCCAGTCAAATGTAAAAGTTACAACACAACTGTGAATAGACATTATATAACATAAAGAAAACACAACCGTAGCAGCCTTTGAAAAAAGGAAAAAATAAACATTAGATACATAAAGTTATTCATGCAACATTGAGTGTGTAGCGCATTTTTTATAAGGAACAGCCTTTTAAGTTTCATTATCTTGTGTCGTATTTGTTTAAGTCGGAACGTCATTGTTTTTAGATGATTATTGGAGAATACATTTAAACATATCATGTATGCATTCTGATTATCATCGCTCCAAGACGCTATTTACTTGAGTAAAAACTTGCAAAAAAATCACCCGAAAAATTCATGCACAAAATAAAAAAAGAACAAGGCACTCTTGCACCCTCAACAACTGCACAGTGTCACTCACCAGGAAGTAAACTATTTATTAGGATCTGTTATTTTCGAATCCTTCTGACTTCTTACTTCACCCCATGATCCGACACCGCAACCTATTACACTAAATAATAATAGTGGGGATAGCTTGTGAGACAAAATAAATATCTAGAGCCCGTGGTTTTATTGTGATGCTATATTCTCTGCAATTCCATTCATGATCCGGTATTGGAATGAATAGTCTTCGGGTTATTTTATTGAAAGTTTCTTTGTCTTCTATATTATTATTATTATTATTATTATTATTATTATTATTATTATTATTATTATTATTATTATTATTATCATCATCATTATTAGAAGTAGTAGTAGTAGTAGTAGAAGTAGTAGTAGTAGTAGTAGTAGTAGAAGTAGTATCTTCTTTTTCTTCTTCTTCTTCTCCCGTTACTGTACATATCCATCTTTGGGGCATATTCCTACATGGTTAGGGGGATATAGGTATGTAATAACAATTATCGTTAACATTCCAGCCACCACTCTTTCAGCCAACTTTACTGTATTACTCCTTGATCGTTTGATATATTCGCTAATATTGTACAATTGCGATGTTAAGTCTATATAATCACCTGAACAAGAAGACCGTTGATGCGAAGCAACAAAGGTGACGGAATCGTTGAACATAAATTGATGGAAGAAAAAAATGGACACAGAATTTTAAACTTAATCAACAAATCTATTTTTCATATGTAAGTTAACACTTTAAATAGCTTTCAAAGTTTATTTCCATATCAATGAGCTCACTAAACAGTATATAACACACTTACCCAGTAACAAGTAAGACAATGCCTTAATTGACAATTATAATAGGCAAACTTGCATTGTTAGTACATATGTTTGAAAGAATCATTCGCTAAACGAATAAAACAATGAAGTTTTGCCGTTCTTCTTGAAAATTTTAAAAGCTAATATGCCGTTTTTTAATATACACGTATTCTTGGTAACATTTACAAGAAGGTAAACTTATCAAAACCTTTACCTGAGACGATCATTGTGAGGACCAAAACTTAAGGAAAAGAATTCTGTTGTTACTTCAGGGTATGGATGCAATACAACGGCATCGAGTAATACATTTTCTCCTTATACAAATATAATTCGTTGAACTATATCTGCGTCTGTACAATGTTTAAAGCATTGAACATATTAATTGGATCAGATTTGAAATTTGAATCATATAGAATGCCAAAATCTTCACGACGTATGG
Source organism: Sinonovacula constricta (assembly GCA_007844125.1). Lineage (NCBI taxonomy): Eukaryota > Metazoa > Mollusca > Bivalvia > Cardiida > Solecurtidae > Sinonovacula > Sinonovacula constricta. The sequence continues at coordinate 42,086,281 of CM017562.1, forward strand.
CCAAAATTCACCACCTGTTTTTAAGTAAGAATTGCTCAAGTCATGGACTTCAATACACAATATCTTCATTATGTATTTAGCTTCATGCATGACACATTAAACTTTGCTACTTTGAGCTTAATCATAAGTTGAAACTTTATAAATTAGCTTAGTTTTGTTTGTATGGTGTCTAAGGTTTAAGACATGACTTAGTATTGTTGGTGAATACGGGCCATAATATTTAAAAAAAACTTAAAGAGGAACCACCAGATGTTCATGTTTCCAGATCTTTAATACGCTGTCATCAAAGCCATGGCATTGATATATCTTTAAATAGTAGTAATTCTTCTGTTTAAAACAAATTGTAAAGATTGATTGCCACGGGATTTCAGTAATTTTTCCTACAATTACATGCAAAGAAGTATCAAGAGACCGCAAAGTAAGATGTACGCCGATCATAGACACCTTACTATATATCCTGTAAAAACAGCTCTGATATGAGCAAACAAATACTGGCATCATTTCCAGATGATACCTAATGCTTCGTTCAGGATAAAACATATATCATTGACGTATCCCGAATTAAGACTCTTAGTCTCCGACTTCCCAAAGTACAATTTTCAATCAACATTCCATAATATAGGAATTGCTATCCAGCGCGTTGCCAATAAACCTCACAGGTACCCATTTATCCACCTCAATGGGACGGAAAAGCTCGAGGTGAGTTAATGCTCAAGAAAATTTACGGCAACCTAACCGGAGTTCGAGCCTAGGAACCCGTGTTCCAGAGTCTTGGGTCCAACATTTGAATATCCAGTTCATGTCAAAACGTTTCCGAACATAAATAATTCTAATGGTATGGAGCTAGCGTCCTTGAACGTTTTGAGGAACTCGAGATGGCGTAGTAAATGACCCTATCTTGGAAAGTAATCTAACTAGGGGGCATTACGATAGACATATTGCACAAAACAGGAAGAGGCAAAATTGTGAAAATTTACACATGAACAATAAAATGTATCATATTTTACAGAAACATGGACTTAACAAATTTAGAAAAATTAAATATCGAAACATTTGTATGGAAATAAATCACCAATACGACCAAAGGCAGTTACGGTGAAGGTATTCCTATATATTGCAGAAAGCAATTAAAAATAAAGTAAAATGGTGGAAACACAGCTGTTTGGGAAAACTTTGATAAAGTTGTATGAATCTCTATTTCAGGTTGAATAATGAAATCTACATTGGTACTGTATATATACCACCTTACCCGTCAAGAAAACTGGATCATTTTGTCTCTTTCTTTCTGAATGATCTTCGTAAAAGCATTAACTACAACAAAAATGACATAATCAAGATTTTTATTACATATTTATATTCACTGTTGTTTGCCGACGATGCTGTTCTTTTTGCACAGTCCCCAACTACCTTGCAAGCTGTGTTAAAAGATGTTGAAGAAATTGTAATACATGACTTTTAACTTTATAACACACCACTAGAAATCGTCGAGTCATTTAGTATCTAGGATGCCACATGAACAAAAATGAAAGCTTGAATGAAACATAAAGCATATAGCCAAACACGCTTTACACGCCTTAAGTACTTATGGTATCAAATCAAGTACATTTACCATAAAAACGAATTAAATTATTTTCAAGATATTATAAGAGAACACATTCTTAGGCTAACATATATCTTGATAAATCAAAATGCAGACGTGAACACTTATGTTATGATAAAAGGAGGCATTCTAAATACATGTAAATTGGAAACATACTGCCTGTCTAAACATACTTTCATATATGAACCAAACCTTGAATTCACTGAAGAAGCAAAATATAGAACTGCATTGTGTAAATTAAGAGCATCATCTCATAACCCTTAAATAGAAGCTGGTAGGGATGCGAATTTACAACGACATGAACGAATATATACCAACTGCAATATTGGAAGAATGGACAATGAGTATCACTTTCTATTGATATGCACAAAATATTCAGATTTAAGAAAACTGTTTTGCAAGGAAATTATTACAACTGGCCTACTTTTAAAATACGTATTCATTAATACAAATCTACGACAGTAATAATAAATGTTGCAAAATTTGTACATTTAACCAGCATTGGAGACCAAAGTTCAATTCGAGTGTGTTACAAATGGAATAAATAATTAGATTAACCTTTTTAATTAATTTTGTGAACTGCAAATCTTTCTGAAAATCATGTCGCTCTATGCCACTCTATATACATATTATTTGTATATTATCTGTATTGTTGTGCTGTAAGCAGCAAGTTGCTTATTGCAATAAAAAACATTAACAAATAACGTGTCACTGTTCTCCTAGGTTTATTTTTGTGAAAAGTTCATTTCTTTAAATGATACATGCAAACATACATGTAGGATTTCATGTGGGGAAAGTGTGCGCTTTACATTATTTTGGCTCATGTTCCGCAAGATGGAAAAAAAAAGAATTGCAATTAAATTGATCAGCCCTCTGTTTAAAATCATACTTTCAATAAAAGCAACAACATTGAGTGCAGACCTATTTTAATGTGGCAGCTCCTCGTGATTTTTAATTGGTCACTTGCTAAAATCATAATGAGAAGGTAATTTACTCGTACATATACACACAATAAAGTCGAAGCTTTTTAAAATGCACAAGTACACTGTAGTGATAACAAAATTGGATTCCCTTAATATATAAACATTATACCTAGTTTGCAAAGAAAATCGAAAATCATAAAACGCCAACATTATATTGTCCTCTATAAATCTTCACTGGGATTAAAACTGTCAGAAGTATCTTCAATAAGAATTCTTCCTAATTTATGAGGATTATATCAGGTTGTACGAGAATATTCTGTAACAAGAATATGTTGATATACTACGATGATATTTGTATCTTTATGATTACATCTTTGTAAATAATAGAATCAGCAACTATTTTATAAATTATATAAAAATGAAACTATAAAAATAAGAGTAAATAAGACATGAACTTCAAAAGAGATAAGGCTCTTGTTTAGTCAATTTAAAGAGGAGTCAGTTTGTGTCTATGACATCGACGTAACAATCCAGATGAAGGTAAGCATTTTATTGAGTTTTATAAACGGTTCCACCAGATAAAACAGTAATTAATGGTTAGTTACTTCGTTAGTTCGTTAGTTGGAGAAAATGAGTGTGTGAAAAATAAAATGCAAATCCAAAGAAAGTCCTATTCCAATTAAACAAAAAATAAATATGTGGAAAATGTCTTTGGTGTTGAAGAATATGTTTATAGATTTAATACGCCAAAGCAACAGAGATGTGCAGAGTATAAATATCTACCCCATGAACATTTCATATTAGCATTCTATAGTTGTACACTTTATCGTTTTTATAGCAATCTTCCGACTTCGACTATTTATAATGGAACAGTTACATTAGTTGCACGTTTTACTTTAAGTGTTTGGAAGACAACGTTACTACATATTGAAAACACGTGTTTATCAACTTTTAGTTCTTTAATTTCATCGAGTTTTCTTTGGTATTTTTATCACACTGTGTGGTCATATTGGCGACACGAATACAGTTAAACGGCAAGGTAATACAAATGTCTTACCAGAACCACCGCTTCTCGAGATGGTAGAACTCAAGACACCAGACCGGATCTGCTAGTCCACTTGATAGATCATCGGCTCCAGGTATCAGAGAAAATGGGTTTAAACAGGGTCCCGACAAGCCAACGCTTTTTTTTTCTAACACCGAAAATATACGGAAGGTCAACGACTGGTCGGCCCGGATTGGTAAGGTGTCAGGTGTTCATGGCTGCTTTACACAGTGAAGGCAGCACTGTGCTTATTTTATGTCCACATCGTTTCCATGTAACCGAAATACTGTTGTGGGACAATAAGCTCACCCACACCATAATATTCCCTAACCGGGCCGGACACACGCGGCTAGGGACTGAAGAGTTTCAAGCCGGCGACTGTAACCACGCAGCCGCATGGGCCCGAAATATACTCGTATATACTGTTGTTTTTATTTACCTATGGTGTGACATTACCGACAAAACAACTCACTGCACTCCATGCGTTCCCGTGACTTTATTTGTGGAACAACCATTCCTACTGATACAGTGGTATAACAATCTACCTTAGCAACCTGAGCAGTCCAAGTTGAAGTTATTTTCAACACGAATTATTTGTTATTAACTATCTTAATTGCAAATGCCAAAACGAAAAATTACTTTTCATGTTAATGTATGTCGATCATTTACAGTCAATCACTTTAATGCAAGTGTCTTGTTTGTTTATTGAAAATATTAAATTTCGCTAATATCTGGAAAATTGGATGCTAGATTAAGAAACGTGACTATGAATATAGATAAGTAGATGTATAAGTGTTTAAAGGGGTTCTCTGACACTTTGAGTAAAGATATAATATCGAGGAAAAAGCAAAAAAGATATGTTTAACAGGAAAGGTGTCGTTGGGACCTTATGGTTGATGTACTTTTATTATGTAGGTTGCCTTGTTGTTACACTATACTTGTAATTTCCTATGCATTAATCCGTATTCTGCGTAAACTCCATAGGTAGCTATTTCTAGATACAGCCACCTGGGGTTTAGAACTGCTTTGTTTATACACCTGTATAAAGTAAACAAACACTATCCCGTTTTTCTCTTAGTAACTTAGCAAGCAAAAAATAACGGTTTTGTGTTTGACATCAACATTAAGCAATAATCCCTATTTTGTCTACAATAGATAAGATAGCGATACCGTAAGACGAGGTTTGTAATTACTAATACTGTCTTACATTTGACGTTTTTAACTAGTAGCAACGCTAAGTCATCATTCGTAACTAGACAAAGACAAAAGTTAACTATCGGTACATGCAAATGGTCCATCTGATATAGGCGAATCTTCGGAACCCACCTTTTAATCAAAATCAATAATCAACTCACTTGTAAATTTATAAGAAACGACGCGAATTTACTGATAACGCCTAATTTTTGTTACTGCCAGAGATAGAAACTATCTAAACTATTGTGGCTTCCGGTTGTACTAGAATTTGATAGTGATATATTTGTAAAATATCAACCGAGTTCGTCTATGTTTAAGTGTGTACGGTTGGCATGATAACATTAATGTCGAACACCTGTGCGGGTTTTTAATGTTGAGACAGTAAGAATTTTTAAACAAAAACGTAATTCGACTTTTGCAATAAATAATCAATGGTAGAGTAGAACAACTAACTTTTAAATTTATTACATATCATCATTTGATCTGTTTTCAATCACATTCACAATACGCACATTAAAGCTTTATCGATGTTTTTGAAATATGTTTAACATTTAAAAATGTAGAATCTTATGTCGATGAACCAACATTGGTTAATCTATATCAGCTTATGTCAGTTTGACACAGTCAGTCGGCAAAATGATACAGTAAAAAAACAACAACATCGAAACAAAATTAGACAACTTGCAGTAAGCACCTGCATCGGGCGTTAAAAACTGGGCAAAATTACCATTATTAATCATCATAGCACTTAATGCAAACAGCTTTCAAAAGTCATGTGCAATATGTACGTGAGAAAAAAAGCCTCTGCAACTTAACACATTCTAAAAGTTACTAGTGTTGCAAAGGTCAATGGTAGCTACTGTTGCAAAGGTCGATGGTAGCTATTGCTGCAAAGGTCGGGAGTAGCTAAGTTGCAAAGGTAGTTGGTAACTAGTGTTGTAAAGGTTTCGGTAGCTACTGTTGTAAAGGTCGGGGAAGCGACTGTTGCAAAGGTCGGGGTAGCTGCTGTTGCAAAGGTCGGCATTGCTACTGTTAAAAAGGTCGGGGTAGCTGCTGTTTCAAAGGTCGGGATAGCTAGTGTTGCAAAGGTCGGGGAAGCAACTGTTGCAAATGTCGATGGTAACTACTATTGCAAAGGTCGCGGTAGCTACTGTTGCAAATGTTGATGGCAGCTATTGTTGCAAAGGTCTGGGAAGCTAATGTTGCAAGGGTCGTTGGTAGCTACTGTTGCAAGGATCGTTGGAAGCTACTGTTGCAAAGGTCGGGGTAGCTACTGTTGCAAAGGTCTTGGGAGCTACTGTTGCAAAGGTCGTTGGTAGCTACTGTTGCAAAGGTCTGGGGAGCTACTGTTGCGAGGGTCGGGGTAGCTACTGTTGCAGAGGTCGGGGTAGCTACTGTTGCAAATGTCCATGGTAGCTACTTTTGCGAAGGTCTGGGGAGCTACTGTTGCAAAGGTTGGGGAGCTACTGTTGCAAAGGTCGGGAGTAGCTACTGTTACAAAGGTCGGGAGTAGCTACTGTTACAAAGGTCGGGAGTAGCTACTGTTACAAAGGTCGGGAGTAGCTACTGTTGCAAAGGTCGGGAGTAGCTACTGTTACAAAGGTCGGGAGTAGCTACTGTTACAAAGGTCGGGAGTAGCTACTGTTACAAAGGTCGGGAGTAGCTACTGTTGCAAAGGTCGGGGAAGCTACTGTTGCAAAGGTCGGGAGTAGCTAAGTTGCAAAGGTCGGCATAGCTACTGTTGCAAGGGTCGGAGTAGCTACTGTTGCAAGGGTCGGGGTAGCTACTGTTGCAAGGGTCGGGGTAGCTACTGTTGCAAAGGTCGATGGTAGCTTATGTTGCAAGGGTCGGGGTAGTTACTGTTGCAAAGGTCGATGGTAGCTTATGTTGCAAGGGTCAGGGGTAGCTACTGTTGCAAAGGTCGGGGTAGCTACTGTTGCAAAGGTCGATGGTAGCTGCTGTTGCAAGGGTCGGGGTAGCTACTGTTGCAAGGGTCGGGGTAGCTACTGTTGCAAAGGTCGATGGTAGCTTATGTTGCAAGGGTCAGGGGTAGCTACTGTTGCAAAGGTCGGGGTAGCTACTGTTGCAAAGGTCGATGGTAGCTACTGTTGCAAGGGTCGGGGTAGCTACTGTTGCAAAGGTCGGGGAAGCTGCTGTTGCAAGGGTCGGGGTAGCTACTGTTGCAAGGGTCGGGGTAGCTACTGTTGCAAGGGTCGGGGTAGTTACTGTTGCAAGGGTCGGGGTAGCTACTGTTGCAGAGGTCGGGGAAGCTACTGTTGCAATGGTCAGGGGAAGCTACTCTTGCAAAGGTCGGGAGTAGCTACTGTTGTTAAGGTCGGGGAAGCTGCTGTTGCAAAGGTCGGGATTAGCTAAAGTTGCAAAGGTCGGGTTTGCTCTTCACTGTCAATCCGGGACCATTACTTTTGTTTTAATTTGCATAGTGGTTTTAACTAAGGCTGTGTTTAGTATTCTATTGTGTCATGTTACACTCAAACACATACAAAACCTATCACGAATTTATTGTACATGTGCCACACAAAGTGTAATAGATGTATGTTTGACTGTACAGTAAATGTTATTATATAGGACAGTTATGTGAAGCTGCATAATATTTCCGGTTAATGCTTTTTAATGAACAGAATAATTTCGCATTTTACTGGGTAAAAATGTAGAGATGTTAATAATAAAAACCTCTATACATTATTTAAACTAAGAATGTGTATATTTTTTGTAATTGTATGCAGTCAGGCAAGCTCTTGATAATATTTGATTCGGTTCAATACAGAGAAGGTATACCTGACAGCGGGCTGGATAATTACATATTGCCAGGTCAAATTATGAGCTTATACTATTTACTTAGCATGCTGCAATTAATGAGTGCCCAGACTGCAGTTACAAGCAGTCACTCACGTTCTATTTAAGGTTTTGCTAAGTTTGAAGCTAGGTCCCTTTTAAGTGTGTTTACTGGAAGATCTTTTCTCTTTTCATGTTATGTCTCGTCACGGTGATTTTGTTACTTTAATTTCTTATTTGCATGAGCATGCCTTTGTTTAAAAACTTAAATTTGTTGTTATGCTCACGCGATCGTGTGATATTTCGTATTAACTGGCTAACTAGGGACAAGTTTTTATTTGTGATTCTGTTAGTAACATGTTATATACTCCTTTAAATTACAGCTGGAACTATTGATATTCCGATACTTGAGAACGCATATATTAATAAAATAATATTAGAAATGTCGTTGCGCAGTATCGGCAAAAATGCCGGCTAATCCCAATTACGTGCCAAAAACAAAAAGATATTCAGCAGAAGGTACGAAAACTTTACTCCCACTGTCATGTACATAACCCTCACTGCCGATCATTGTCGAGGGATCATATAGCATTCAATTTATTATAATGTATCCTTGCGCGGCTCAAGTTACTAATGTGTCTTGACAAATATGTTAAGTGTATCAGTGAGTTTGTGACTAAATTATGCTATTTAAATAATTATGTTATTTAAATCAAATGTACTAGACCCAGCACGACGCTTATCTTGGTCACGTTTTAGCTTTCAGCTGTATGTAAGTGTGATAAATGTATCTACACTAATAGTCTTGTATAAAAATGTAATGCTGAATAAGTGTGTGTGTATATATATATATTTATATATTTATATATATATATATATATATATATATATATATATATATATATATATATATATATATATATATATATATATATATATATATATATATATATATATATATATATATATATATATTGCTGTTTGGTATGTACTTGTAAATATTATATATGGTAATGTCATAATCGGACCACCTGTATATTTAATGTCATTACCACTGCAATAATTTCATGCATTTAAATTAAGTTATTTATATGATAAATGCTGTGTCAACCTTTCATCATCGGAATTAAAGGGTGACACCATTAGAAGGATTAAACGCCCATCAAAAACGTTTCATATGACAACATTTGTAAAAACCAAAGCATGAACATATCAGAATGAGATGTAGCAGGATATTTTATGATGTTGTCATGCCAACATTTCCTTTAACACGTTTTGTAGCTATCATGTCAGCTGCAATGTAATTATACGGCACATGAAAGTAACCTCTGACAAGAGAGATAAATGTGGTATAACTTAACTGTCGTTTGCAGAAGGTCATTGAAGTCGGATTGCAACAAGTGTGTTGTATTTGATGCAGGAAACTGTGTTCACTCTGCCGCGATACCTTTGAAAAAACAACAACAAACATGCACGATATAATACGGCGTGATATTTTTTACATATGTGCCATAACTTGTATGTAAAACGTACCTAAAGAGAATCGTATATAAAACATCTGTGAAGGAAAGAAACACGAAAATTTTGTTGAGAGTTCACACCGCTGAACACCAGATATACATTTGTCACAGGTCATGTAAAATGATATTTAGATTGTGTTCAGCCGTCTTTAATTGGGTCGACGAGAACTATAATATTTAATCAGGGCTTTAGAAATGTCACTGCGGTGACACCACAGATTTAAGAAGCGACCGCATTTAAATAGTTATCTATTGTTCTATTTAAGCTGTAAAAAGAACACCTTGTTACCAACATGTTTTTACGTTTCACATGCACACTATTATCTTGTAGTATTAGAATGGTAGAATGGAATTATAAAACCAACATAGAATATTATTGAGAACTGTAAAAACATCATGTAAATTGCCTCTATACGCGAACCGTTACATAAAAGTTATGGTTTTTAGTGCACATTTTTCAATAACTATAAATCAGAGAAAAGTATATATAATGTATAGGGATGTAAATGAATTCTATTTTTTCTACCTGGATACCCGTAAACACTATGCAGGTAGTATCCTGTTAACCGGATGTTACAACAGCATATACATGTTTACGACGATAGAAAATAAAAAAAATAAATACACAAAATTAAACATATTTGACTATCATTATCTGACGACATTTTTTATTGTGACAATCACGACAGTTTTTTTTATGTGACATTGGATTTTTAAGACATTTTTTTTAAAGATTATTGCTTGATGATGAACCGTATCTCTGATTACTTCTAAGATTCTATAGGTAAGCATTCTGGCCACATGACTCTCCAGTGGCAATCAGCAAACATGATCACAGTAGACACCGCGCTTCAGAGCGTCGTCAACAAGAAAAACTTGATGCAGAGCATCTAAGCGATGGATATTAAGCATAGTAGCATTTAGCAGCACTTCATTTGCTATTGTGGAATAAAAATGTTTCAAAAAGCTTATGTTGTTAACTGAGTAAATTTGTAAGTGTGAATGACACTTTTTAATTCCTATGGCAACACAACAACATCTGTGAACAATACCTAATCAATACATACCGTACTGTATCTTCTGAAATAGTACGAAGTCACCAACATTCTCCTTAGTGCGAAAAATATTTACAACACGCAACAAAAAAACATTGAATTTATATGACCTATTTATTTCTTCGCAATATATCTCCAAAAATAATATTTTTAATACAAACCTAAAACCAAGAAGTTCGAATCTTAACAAACCTTGAATAACGAGCAAATATTGCACATATGTCTATCAAAGTCTTCGAGCAAACATGCTTGATAAATTGTTCAGTTTGTCCAAATCTAATCCAAACACTAATTGTTGTAATATTCACCGAGCTGTTATTGCGCGAATTATAAAGAAAACAATATAAAAAATGCTTAACCATGAATATGGATTTGAAGAGATTGTGGACGAATAAGTGTAGTTCTACAGTTGGACAATAGGAATTTGACAGTCGATATGCATAAAAGTGTCCTTGTTATTTTTCCACAGTTTCTACGTTGTTGTTTGTTTATTTTTGTTTTTGTTGTTTTTTTATGTAGTAGTTCTTCAGAAGACTCAACAATCTAACAGTGTGTTTTTCAGCTAAAATAGAATGATAATTTCCGTTTAAAAATACGATAGCTTCTAAAAGCTTTGTCGTCACCCTATAGGAATCTCCAAAACTAATTATAAATATAAGGTCGCCGTTCTCGGTGACCCATTAGCAAAAAATAAACTGATTCTATAATTAAAAATACTGTACCCAGTGTAAGAACGAAGTAAAAACTAAAATCAATCAACATACCCTACCTTTTCTGCTTAATTTCATTTTATTTAAACATATTCTGCTTGAAATATTTTAGCAACTGTGTTGCTTAACGTAAAGCTTGTTGCACTGGTCAATATTTGTAACATCTGTCTAATTTAATAAACAGTAAAAAGATTACATATTATTATGGGCTGCTTTATACAACATTTTTAATAGTTCAAGAAAACACAATAAATATGAATCCTTAGCATGAATCAAACAGAGTATTATTGTTTAAGGAAACAACATACACAATATTCTGTCCTGTCCAACAAATTAACCTTGCATTTTTAATGGCTTTAACATTGAATATTTTCAATGCACATATGACATTATCTTGGTTAGGGTATTTATTTTTTGAGAACTGTCTGAAACAACAGAACTAAGGATTGTTATTTACGTTGTTTGATGTTGAGAAAAACCTTTGGTGCGTGACTGAACTGGGTACATTATTCAGTGTAGTTGACACATTTTATTTTATTATTAATCCTAATGATCACTTGAAGCAACTGCATTCCAGCTACAATTCAAAGAACTTAAAAAGCAAATACATTGTTTTATTAAATGACATTAGTTTACATCTGGCGTATTCTTCAAGTAAATACGTCCAAGAGACAGTTATAAATATGCTGTGATACATACAGCAATTTACAGGAAATGTGTTTGGTTCGGATAGCAAAAGATTTGCTTTGATGTTGCAAAATGAGCCGCGATACTAACTGAAAGACACACGCTCAATGAAGCGAGCCAACGTCTTTATGATAACATGTGCGTTTATAAATTAAACTGGAACATACTTAGAAAGCAGTTTAAACAGTTACACCTGTGATACAAAAATACTTAACCAGACATTGTTATGATAACAATTACAACGCAGAGCACTAGATTTACAATTAACACATGGGTAATATGTTCTTGCTAAGTGTTATTTAAGGCAATGTTTTTGTTTTGTTTTAAATTACATCGCAGCAACCATTTATGACCATTAAAGCGAAGACCAGCAAGACATAAGCCTGTGTATTATTCTCAGAACACACCAACAGAACAGCGATTGTTAAGCGAATTTAACATTTTAAACCTCCCACTTTCCATTAAACATATAATCAATAAAAACATTTAATATTTATTTTTTAAGCGACTAAACCACTGTACCGGCCAAGGAAACACATGTGAAACGCCATTGATGCTACCCAGACATATTTCCCGGATCTTTCTGTACCAGAAGTACGAGTAGACTTCGCCAGCAATAATTTTGTCTGTGCGATGTAATAACGGTGATATATGGTAGTCGCACCTAACGGTATTATTAAAACACATTTAAATAAACACGTTAATGTAAGTTTTTTTGACACTTGTTTTCATTGTTGGATCATCTCCTGTATTTTTATCAAAATGTTGTCGTAAAGCTTTACATGTCTCAGAATCATATTGTGCGATTTTAAAATCATGCCGCAAAATGTGTAATCCTACAGTATTGGTAATTATCCCACCATCAACAGCTTTTCAAAGGGAAAGATTTAAATTTCCCGCTACTGCTCCGCCCTTACATGATCTGACATTCCAATGCAATACACGAAATTAATGCGCGAGCAATAGAGTAATTCGGATATAAGAAATAATTCTATTTTACAATAAAAAGATAAGACAATAAACATGTTATTTCTTTTTTTTTATTTGCGCTATACATAAGGTTGTAATTTTATTGATTACGATAACTAAAAATAATGGTTTGAAAAAAAGAACAACAAAAATCACACCCTCCTGTAAAGTTATACATGTAGTGTGTATTCTAATGTCAAGGCCGTGTAACATTAAAGTTGCTACGCACTTGGCATTAAGAAACGCGAATTACATTCCAGGTTTGTGTTTGTTTGTGGATGTAACAAACAGCAGCTCGTGGATTTTAATTGTTGATGACATTGAAATTATGACCATTGAATATAGCTCTTTAAAATTTCGAAGATAGTTATGTTTTTGACAGGCTGACTTGCGAAATTTGGAGAAATGTTGGAATTGGAGGTGGTAGGTTGGTGTTCATGTTTACGTCTAGAAACTGTGATTTTTAGCACATTTGTCCAGATCTGTGCAGTCAGCTGTATTTGGTTCGACTAAAGATCGAGCTCTTTCTAAACCATTTTAATATTCATCATGTAACGACATTTGGTCATCAGGGTCTATCCTAAGATTAGGCAGATGATGCAATCTGAGACAGTCACCACAGATTCAAGATCAATTTCCTTCTCAAAAATATTCGGATTAAAGCCAGATTTTGCCTCGAAATCCTTGTAGCTCATCTCTTTAAAACTGCTTAGGTTTTTACACGATTCTTCATCACATTTTTTCAATTCACACTAAATAGCATCAAAACAACGGTGACTTGTACATGTATGATCTGACATTTCGATAGTTGTTTTTATTTTTGCAGACAACAAATTCGTACTTTTATTAATTTTATAACTATTACTAAACAATTTTAATCATGTTCCTGTAATACATGTTGTTTCATTGTTCTGATATTTTTTTTATTTTTTTTATATCATTGTTAAATAAAACTTCGGAATTTTACGGTCTAGTGTCCGTTTAGCTCAGTTGGTTAAGACGCTGCTACGTAAGTTTTCAATCCTGCAGGACAGAGATCGAAACCGCTCTCATCCTTTTTTTTAAATAGCCTTTTTTGCTCTATTTAAACAATCTTTATATTATGGACATTTTTGGGGTGACCACAAGCATAATTACGGGATAAATGAGTTTCGTTCTCGTAAACATTCCTGATCGTTTCGTCAAAAAAGTAGTCCGGCTTAGATCAGGTGCGCGAATATCGGTTGATAAAGCTCATCTTTATCACACGGGTTATATCAACCGATATTTACAGAGATGGTGGGATAAAAAACAATAGCATGCTCTTTAGAACTGCAAAAACGGCCAATATGAGACTGTTTAATAAAATAACAGCTGTGTTTGAACCTTAAACTTTCGTAACTAACAAGCATTCGTAGGAAAATTCGATCACTAGGAAAAATATGTTTCGTTTATTATCACCACACAACTACAATGTGCACTCATGGTGCTCGGGTAATTGTTCAAAGTACGAGGCAAGGATTTGTATTTACGTGCATTGAAATGTCAATCAAAAGCTAATCAAACAAGAGTCTGTACAGCTCGGGTCATTTAGGTTGAATTAATATTTTCTTCGTACAGAAATACATAGAAAACACATTAATTTTCACTTAAGTCTGGCTAATATTTATTATAATATACTGTACACAAATGCATTTTAATCATCTTATTAAAATATAATCTTAAATCCTTCTCCTAGTATTCAATTTACGAAAGATAATTTCAGTGCTTGACTATTAACAATTCAGAACTTCGTTCAGTTGGCGTATTACCAATGGAAGTCCTTTATTGTTAAGTCATAAGGTGTCATAAGGCCATCATTAACCGAACCGGTATTCTGGTTGTTCATAGTTTTCATCCTCTGCCTATGATCACGGTTGTCTGCCCATGTCCATGACTAAGCTGTCTTTCTCTGCCTACGTTTATGGTTATCTTCCCCTATCTATGACTATGGTTTTCTTCCTCCGTCTTTGACCATGGTTGACATCCTCCGTCTATGACCATGGCTGACATCCTCTGTCTATGAACTGGATGTATTCCTCTGTCTATGACCATGGCTGTATTCCTCTGTCTATGACATGGTTGTCATCCTCTGTCTATGACATGGCTGCAGTCCTCTGTCTATGACATGGCTGTATTCCTCTGTCTATGACATAGTTATCTTCCCCCCGTCTATGACCGTGGTTGACATCCTCTGTCTATGACCATGGCTGACTTTCTCTGTCTATGACATGGTTGACATCCTCTGTCTATGACATAGCTGTCTTCCTCTGTCTTTGACCTGGCTGTCTTCCTCTGTCTATGACATGGTTGTCTTCTTCTTTCTATGACCATGGCCGTATTCCCCTGTCTATGACCATGGTTGTCTTCTTCTGTCTATGACCATGCCTGAATTCCCCTGTCTATGGTAAATGGTAGCAATCATACGAGTATAAGGAAGAAACCAGAGAGCACCCTGAAAGTTAATAAGGGCAGGCTGTGTGTCTTCTTTATTGAGGAAATGAGTGTTACGTGTTTAAAGCGAGTGTATTAATTTTTGTTCATTTGTGACTTTGTCTTCACATTAAAACTCTTTCTGTTATCCGGAGACGGTGAACAACTGAAGCAGACATAGTGCTGCCTTCATTGTGAATATCTGGCATAATATTATACCCAGTTACATTATCATACTTTAGATCGACCAGTCGTGGAACTATCCTTACATTTGCTTAGAATAGGCAGGAGATCTATAGTACTTCCATTTTAAAGTCTAAGGTATGTCATGGCGTTTAAACCGAACTCATTCAATACTTTTTCCGCTCAAATTAAATATGTATCCAAACCACTTGAATCCATTTATCATACCTGTTCACTTTTTAATCGCCAATGACGAGAATAGAAAAAGTATCCGGTTGTACCATTAAATTTATAGTGATAGCATTTAGAAATGCATCAAACACATTCATCTATGTCAATGTTCGTATGTCTGGCATGATAGCAAGTGCGGAAATTCTTAGTATTTTCAATTAACGATAAAAATTTAACATTTGTGGAAACGAGCATATATTTGAATTCTGTGAATGATATATTAGTGTGGTAAACGTTACTTTTTGTAGAAGATATATTCATAACTTTCTATTACAGAAATAAATCAATATGACAAAGTCGTTAAATCTATAAAGGAGGCTTATCTGTGACATGATGTTTTATTCTACATGATAGAATTCCTTCAATTAAGTAATTTGTTCGAATTGCTAAAATCACTACTGAAAATCGCCATGGTAACAATAACAGAACCATGAATGTATGGAGGCACATACAAAAAAAAACATTTTTACGAGGCGAGAAATGGTATTTATGTTCAAATTGCCAGATCACTTTTTAATCGACCTTTCTTCGAAACAGCATTTTTTTCTGATATTTACAAGCATTTAGTTGTTCCTGTGGTTTTTATTGCTTCTTCCAGGACCTATTATTAAAATTGTATTATTAAAATTCCTTACTGGTTCCTTGTTTCGAGTGTTCTATCTTTCAAAACTAAACTGAGTCAGGATTTTGCGATTCTTGGCGTACACACGGGAAGATGTCATTTAGTGTGGTCAGTGTGTGTATTTTGTAAAAAATCTTGCAGAAGACGACGGATTTAAATCATATAACGTCTGTTGATGTTTCAATAACCTTAGCCTACTGAAACTAACCTTTGGCAACATAAGCTGCAAAGAGAAACG
Organism: Sinonovacula constricta; assembly: GCA_007844125.1. Classification (NCBI taxonomy): domain Eukaryota; kingdom Metazoa; phylum Mollusca; class Bivalvia; order Cardiida; family Solecurtidae; genus Sinonovacula; species Sinonovacula constricta. Next base: position 42,102,502 of record CM017562.1, read on the forward strand.
AAAAACTGGTACGTGCATGATAAAAGACATCCTAAAAAAACTAAAAATGAATTGAAAGGCAATGATCTATTTATATTTTTCAGTTGGAATTTTTATACAAATATTTACAAGAAAAATCCTCAATTACTGTGAATATAGCACGCCTAATTATTTTCTGCACCGAAAATGATGTAATCAGAACTTTAAACATTTCTCAGTCCCTAAAATTTAAGCACGTTTCATAATTCATGTTTATATTGTAGGTGCATATTTGTTATCTAGTAAAACTTTATTTTTAAGAAATATTTTGATATCATACCCGGAATATGACTTTCGCCAGCATATTATTGATGTGAGCTGAATTAGAGTAACAAATATTTAAGGAATGCCGCCATTAAATGGATATATACACCATACAACATATAAATATTTTGCATGCCGAAATGACACATGTAAAAACAGCATTCAAACACAAGCTAACCTGCACGCAACTTTATTTCCAAAGGGTAAATGCACATAAAATATACGTGAGGGAAATTTCGACGACCATGAATATAACAGTCGTAAAACCATAAAATGAAACTCGGTGTAAATTTTTCGCAACATTGACAGAATTATCAGCTATCTGTTTGGAACATTTTTAAATTACAGAAGTCACTTTATCGGGATATGCTGTTATAATATATCTGAGCTATGATTTAAAACGATAACATCTCAGAAGGCGGCAACGTGGTGTGACTTTTTTAAGATGAAGAAGGGAAAGCATTAACTGGGATTTTATTGGAAAATGTGGTGAGACTTTTTCACAGTCGGATACTCTTTGAGCATAGAAAAGGGATCTTTATGAATGTACACAGTAGAACAGGTTTCCGGCGATATGAAGGTGATGCTTGTCACTATATACACATGTCTATTTGCTGTTTCTAATCAATGACACCAAGCGATGAAGCAATACTTACCAGAAAGCTAGCAAAGGCTGTATCATTGATGGAGAAACACTAGAGTGCAATGTCTACATTAAGGTCTATTTTGTTGATGTTTAGAACCCACATACTACGAATCCTTATTGGGTGAATGGCGTACTGGCCAAAATTTATTATATATATATATATATATATATATATATATATATATATATATATATATATATATATATATATATATATATATATATATATATATATATATATATCTATATATATATATATATATATATATATATATATATATATATATATATATATATATATATATATATATATATATAGTATATTCGACACATAAAATATTATATTAATAACGCTGAAAATCCTTGCTCGTAGTTTTTGAAGAACATAAATAATTACATGTATTTTTTGTTATTGCTCATGATATTTTGAGAATAGGTTAAGAAAGTAACGCGGGTGGCATATTACCATGTAAATGCCCGAGCCTTACATATGTCAGACATGCCTTGGTTCTATAATCAAGTGTCTTACTGTAATCTGGAAACCGTTAAATCAGTTGAAGTAAAGCACACGCCCGTCTCCATAAAGTCTGGAAAGTTTTTAAGTGTAATGTTTGCAATTCAGATATACCGGATGAAAATTCTAATTCTACTTGTATAAATTGAATCTGTCTTTCGCGCTGATTATTTATTTGTCAGTTTAATAACATAATTGAATTTTGTTTATCAATTAATGTTGAAGTTCAGATTTATGCCAATCTATACACTCATACATCATGCATGCTTTTTTAACATGTAAACGATCATTATAGGAAATGTTTTGATAACTAAACCAGAAGTAAGCTAAAAGGGTTATTTTAATAAACAGTTCTCTTTTTAAAGTAACTGGTCTGTTCATCTGGAAACTAATTAAAATATGTATCTCATCTCTTCCTTCCGCTTTTCTTTTTCTGTTTACTTTTCATAGTCTAGTAAGGTTAATTTAATACTTTGGGATACATTGTCTAGTTTATGGACCTGTCTAACCTGTCAGCAGAGTCGTAAACTCGCACTTCATGTCGGTCCACAGAGCCCTAACCTCGCTCTCCCTGTCGGTTCACAGAGCCCTAACCTCGCACTTCCTGTCGGTCCTCATTGCCCCAACCTCGCTCTCCCTGTCGGTTCACAGAGCCATAACCTCGCACTTCCTGTCGGTCCTCATTGCCCCAACCTCGCTCTCCCTGTCGGTTCACAGAGCCCTAAACTCGCACTTCATGTCGGTCTACAGAGCCCTAACCTCGCACTTCCTGTCGGTCCACAGAACCCTAAACGCGCACTTCCTGCCGGTCCTCATAGCCCTAACCTCGCTCTCCCTGTCATAGCCCTAAACTCGCACTTCACGCCGGTCTACAGAGCCCTAACCTTGCACTTATTGTCGGTCCACAGAGCCCTAACCTCACACTTCCTGTCGGTTCACAGAGCCCTTAACTCGCACTTCATGCCGGTCCACAGAATCCTAACTTCACACTTCCTGCCGGTCCTCATAGCCCTAACCTCGTACTTCCTGTCGTTCAACAGAGCCCTAACCTCGCTGTCCCTGTCGGTTCGCATAGCCCTAACCTCATACTTTCTTCTGGTCCACAGAGCCCTAACCTCGCACTTCTTGCCGGTCCACAGAGCCCTAACCTCGCACTTCCTGCCGGTTCTCATAGCCCTAATCTCATACTTTCTTTCGGTCCACAGAGCCATAACCTCGCACTTTTGTTGGTTCACAGATCCGTAACCTCGCACTTCCTGCCGGTCCACATAGCCTTAACCTCGCACTTTCTGCAAGTTCACAGATCCGTAACCTCGCACTTCCTATCAGTCCACAGATCCCTAAACTCGACTTTTGTGCAGGTTCACAGAGCCCGAAACTCAAACTTTCTGTCGGTCCACATAGCCCTAACCTCGCACTTCCTGTCGGCCCACAGAGCCGTAATCTCGCACCTTTTGCTGGTTCACAGAGCCGTAACTTCTTACTTCCTGCCGGTACAGTAAACCCTTACCTCGCCTTTCCTGTCGGTACACAAGGTCGTATTTTCATACTTCCTGACGGTCCACAGAGTCCTAACCCCACACTTTCTGTCGGTATACAGAACCCTAACCTCGCAATTTTTGCTGGTCCACAGAGGAATAACCTCGCACTTCCTGCCGGTCCACATAGCAATAACCTCGCACTTCCAATCGGTTCAAAGAGCCCTTACCTCGCACTTTCTGTCGGTTCAGAGAGCCCTAACCTCGCACTTTCTGCTGGTCCACAGAGCACTCACCTCACACTTCCTAAAGACCTTTCTCAGATCGACATAAATAAAAGTGAGACAATTAAAAGTAAGCCCCTTCTACTTGAGTGAACAATTTAATACAGAATATTAACTCACAAACATTCTTTTAATAACGGCAACGAACTATATAAAAATGTACTTATGTACATAAGATAAAGGCCTAGGCAACTAAATACTATCTAAAATGTAAAAGAACAACAACAGGTAAGTTTAAAATGAAATAGTCTAAGAGATGACGTACAATAAGATCCAGGTAAATACTCCGCAGGTTATAAAGAAAATGATTTTCCAAAACAGTTTTTTCCAAAACAATATTTCCCAAAACAACATGAAAAATAAAACCCTATAAAAATAGCGAAGAAATCAGAGAGCGCCATCAGAGTTGATAAGTATCTTTAATCTTCTTTTTGAAAACGATTCATATTGCATCTTTGACATTTACATTACACTCCTGGCGCATGTTAACACTTTGGTAATTGCGTTTACATACAGATCAACAAGATTAAATTTTAGTTAAAAGTCACGGTTTATATTTGGGGAGTCACCGTTTATATTCAGGTAGTCACGGTTTATATTTGGGGAGTCACGGATTATATTTGGGGAGTCACGGTTTATATTCGGGTAGTCACGGTTTATATTTGGGGAGTCACGGATTATATTTGGGGAGTCACGGATTATATTGGGGTAGTCACGGTTTATATTCGGGGAGTCGCGGTTTATATTCGGGTAGTCACGGTTTATATTTGGGGAGTCGCGGTTTATATTGGGGTAGTCACAGTTTATATTCTGGTAGTCACGGTTTATATTGGGGTAGTCACGGTTTATATTTGGGGAGTCACGGATTATATTGGGGTAGTCACGGTTTATATTTGGGGAGTCACGGTTTATATTGGGGTAGTCACAGTTTATATTCTGGTAGTCACGGTTTATATTGGGGTAGTCACGGTTTATATTCTGGTAGTCACGGTTTATATTCGGGTAGTCACGGTTTATATTCGGGTAGTCACGGTTTATATTCGGGTAGTCACGGTTTATATTCGGGTAGTCACGGATTATATTGGGGTAGTCACGGTTTATATTTGGGGAGTCACGGTTTATATTGGGGTAGTCACAGTTTATATTCTGGTAGTCACGGTTTATATTGGGGTAGTCACGGTTTATATTCTGGTAGTCACGGTTTATATTCGGGTAGTCACGGTTTATATTCGGGTAGTCACGGTTTATATTGGGGTAGTCACGGTTTATATTCTGGTAGTCACGGTTTATATTCGGGGAGTCACGGTTTATATTCGGGGAGTGATGGTTTATATTCGGGTAGTCACGGTTTATATTCGGGTAGTCACGGTTTATATTCGGGTAGTCACGGTTTATATTCGGGTAGTCACGGTTTATATTCGGGTAGTCACGGTTTATATTTGGGGAGTCACGGTTTATATTCTGGTAGTCACGGTTTATATTCGGGTAGTCACGGTTTATATTCGGGTAGTCACGGTTTATATTCGGGTAGTCACGGTTTATATTCGGGTAGTCACGGTTTATATTCGGGTAGTCACGGTTTATATTCGGGTAGTCACGGTTTATATTCGGGTAGTCACGGTTTATATTCGGGTAGTCACGGTTTATATTCGGGAGTCACGGTTTATATTTGGAGAGTCACGGTTTATATTCGGGAGTCACGGATTATATTTGGGTAGTCACGGTTTATATTCGGGGAGTCACGGTTTATATTCGGGTAGTCACGGTTTATATTCGGGTAGTCACGGTTTATATTCGGGTAGTCACGGTTTATATTCTGGTAGTCACGGTTTATATTCGGGTAGTCACGGTTTATATTCTGGTAGTCACGGTTTATATTCGGGTAGTCACGGTTTATATTCGGGTAGTCACGGTTTATATTCGGGTAGTCACGGTTTATATTCGGGGAGTCACGGTTTATATTCGGGTAGTCACGGTTTATATTCGGGTAGTCACGGTTTATATTCGGGTAGTCACGGTTTATATTCGGGTAGTCACGGTTTATATTCTGGTAGTCACGGTTTATATTCGGGTAGTCACGGTTTATATTCGGGTAGTCACGGTTTATATTCGGGTAGTCACGGTTTATATTCGGGTAGTCACGGTTTATATTCGGGTAGTCACGGTTTATATTCAGGTAGTCACGGTTTATATTCGGGTAGTCACGGTTTATATTCGGGTAGTCACGGTTTATATTCGGGTAGTCACGGTTTATATTCGGGTAGTCACGGTTTATATCCGGGTAGTCACGGTTTATATTCGGGTAGTCACGGTTTATATTCGGGTAGTCACGGTTTATATTCGGGAGTCACGGTTTATATTTGGAGAGTCACGGTTTATATTCGGGAGTCACGGATTATATTTGGGTAGTCACGGTTTATATTCGGGGAGTCACGGTTTATATTCGGGTAGTCACGGTTTATATTCGGGTAGTCACGGTTTATATTCGGGTAGTCACGGTTTATATTCTGGTAGTCACGGTTTATATTCGGGTAGTCACGGTTTATATTCGGGTAGTCACGGTTTATATTCGGGTAGTCACGGTTTATATTCGGGTAGTCACGGTTTATATTCGGGTAGTCACGGTTTATATTCTGGTAGTCACGGTTTATATTCGGGTAGTCACGGTTTATATTCGGGTAGTCACGGTTTATATTTGGGTAGTCACAGTTTATATTCTGGTAGTCACGGTTTATATTCGGGTAGTCACGGTTTATATTCGGGTAGTCACGGTTTATATTCGGGTAGTCACGGTTTATATTGGGGTAGTCACGGTTTATATTTGGGGAGTCACGGTTTATATTCGGGTAGTCACGGTTTATATTCGGGGAGTCACGGTTTATATTCGGGGAGTCACGGTTTATATTCGGGGAGTCACGGTTTATATTCGGGGAGTCACGGTTTATATTCTGGTAGTCACGGTTTATATTCGGGTAGTCACGGTTTATATTCGGGGAGTCACGGTTTATATTCGGGGAGTCACGGTTTATATTCGGGTAGTCACGGTTTATATTCGGGTAGTCACGGATTATATTCGGGTAGTCACGGTTTATATTCGGGTAGTCACGGATTATATTCGGGTAGTCACGGTTTATATTCGGGGAGTCACGGTTTATATTTGGGGAGTCACGGTTTATATTTGGGGAGTCACGGTTTATATTCGGGTAGTCACGGTTTATATTCTGGTAGTCACGGTTTATATTTGGGGAGTCACGGTTTATATTCGGGTAGTCACGGTTTATATTCTGGTAGTCACGGTTTATATTCGGGGAGTCACGGTTTATATTCGGGTAGTCACGGTTTATATTCGGGGAGTCACGGTTTATATTCTGGTAGTCACGGTTTATATTCGGGGAGTCACGGTTTATATTCGGGTAGTCACGGTTTATATTCGGGGAGTCACGGTTTATATTCGGGGAGTCACGGTTTATATTCGGGGAGTCACGGTTTATATTCGGGGAGTCACGGTTTATATTCTGGTAGTCACGGTTTATATTCGGGTAGTCACGGTTTATATTCGGGGAGTCACGGTTTATATTCGGGGAGTCACGGTTTATATTCGGGTAGTCACGGTTTATATTCGGGGAGTCACGGTTTATATTCGGGTAGTCACGGTTTATATTCGGGGAGTCACGGTTTATATTCGGGGAGTCACGGTTTATATTCTGGTAGTCACGGTTTATATTCGGGGAGTCACGGTTTATATTCGGGTAGTCACGGTTTATATTCGGGGAGTCACGGTTTATATTCGGGTAGTCACGGTTTATATTCGGGAGTCACGGTTTATATTCGGGTAGTCACGGTTTATATTCGGGTAGTCACGGTTTATATTCGGGTAGTCACAGTTTATATTCTGGTAGTCACGGTTTATATTGGGGTAGTCACGGTTTATATTCTGGTAGTCACGGTTTATATTCGGGTAGTCACGGTTTATATTTGGGGAGTCACGGATTATATTGGGGTAGTCACGGTTTATATTGGGGTAGTCACAGTTTATATTCTGGTAGTCACGGTTTATATTCTGGTAGTCACGGTTTATATTCTGGTAGTCACGGTTTATATTGGGGTAGTCACGGTTTATATTCTGGTAGTCACGGATTATATTGGGGTAGTCACGGTTTATATTCTGGTAGTCACGGTTTATATTGGGGTAGTCACGGTTTATATTGGGGTAGTCACGGTTTATATTGGGGTAGTCACGGTTTATATTCTGGTAGTCACGGTTTATATTGGGGTAGTCACGGTTTATATTCTGGTAGTCACGGTTTATATTCGGGTAGTCACGGTTTATATTCTGGTAGTCACGGTTTATATTCTGGTAGTCACGGATTATATTCGGGGAGTCACGGATTATATTCTGGTAGTCACGGTTTATATTGGGGTAGTCACGGTTTATATTCTGGTAGTCACGGTTTATATTCGGGTAGTCACGGTTTATATTCTGGTAGTCACGGTTTATATTGGGGGAGTCACGGATTATATTCAGGGAGTCACGGTTTATATTGGGGGAGTCACGGTTTATATTGGGGGAGTCACGGATTATATTGGGGTAGTCACGGTTTATATTCTGGTAGTCACGGTTTATATTGGGGTAGTCACGGTTTATATTCTGGTAGTCACGGTTTATATTGGGGTAGTCACGGTTTATATTCTGGTAGTCACGGTTTATATTGGGGGAGTCACGGATTATATTCAGGGAGTCACGGTTTATATTGGGGGAGTCACGGTTTATATTGGGGGAGTCACGGATTATATTGGGGTAGTCACGGTTTATATTCTGGTAGTCACGGTTTATATTGGGGTAGTCACGGTTTATATTCTGGTAGTCACGGATTATATTGGGGTAGTCACGGTTTATATTCGGGTAGTCACGGTTTATATTCGGGTAGTCACGGTTTATATTCGGGTAGTCACGGTTTATATTGGGGTAGTCACGGTTTATATTTGGGGAGTCACGGTTTATATTGGGGTAGTCACGGTTTATATTTGGGGAGTCACGGATTATATTGGGGTAGTCACGGTTTATATTCGGGTAGTCACGGTTTATATTCGGGTAGTCACGGTTTATATTCGGGTAGTCACGGTTTATATTCGGGTAGTCACGGTTTATATTCGGGTAGTCACGGTTTATATTGGGGTAGTCACAGTTTATATTTGGGGAGTCACGGATTATATTTGGGGAGTCACGGTTTATATTCAGGTAGTCACGGTTTATATTTGGGGAGTCACGGTTTATATTTGGGGAGTCACGGATTATATTTGGGTAGTCACAGTTTATATTCTGGTAGTCACGGTTTATATTGGGGTAGTCACGGTTTATATTCGGGGAGTCACGGTTTATATTCGGGTAGTCACGGTTTATATTTGGGGAGTCACGGATTATATTTGGGGAGTCACGGTTTATATTTGGGGAGTCACGGATTATATTTGGGTAGTCACAGTTTATATTCTGGTAGTCACGGTTTATATTCGGGTAGTCACGGTTTATATTTGGGGAGTCACGGATTATATTCGGGTAGTCACGGTTTATATTCGGGGAGTCACGGTTTATATTTGGGGAGTCACGGATTATATTTGGGGAGTCACGGTTTATATTCGGGTAGTCACGGTTTATATTTGGGGAGTCACGGATTATATTTGGGGAGTCACGGTTTATATTCGGGTAGTCACGGTTTATATTCGGGAGTCACGGTTTATATTCGGGTAGTCACGGTTTATATTCGGGGAGTCACAGTTTATATTCAGGTAGTCACGGTTTATATTTGGGGAGTCACGGTTTATATTCGGGTAGTCACGGTTTATATTCGGGATGTCACGGTTTATATTCGGGTAGTCACGGATTATATTCGGGTAGTCACGGTTTATATTCGGGTAGTCACGGTTTATATTCGGGTAGTCACGGTTTATATTCGGGGAGTGATGGTTTATATTCTGGGAGTCACGGTTTATATTCGGGGAATGATGGTTTATATTTGGGAAATCAGGTTTGTATTCGGGGAGTCACAATTATATTCAGGGAGTCACGGTTTATATTCGGGTAGTCACGGTTTATATTCGGGTAGTCACGGTTTATATTCGGGTAGTCACGGTTTATATTCGGGTAGTCACGGTTTATATTCGGGTAGTCACGGTTTATATTCGGGTAGTCACGGTTTATATTCGGGTAGTCACGGTTTATATTCTGGTAGTCACGGTTTATATTCGGGTAGTCACGGTTTATATCCGGGTAGTCACGGTCTATATTCGGGGAGTGATGGTTTACATTCGTGGGGTCAGGGTTCATATTCGGGGAGTCACGGTTTATATTCGGGTAGTCACGGTTTATATTCGGGTAGTCACGGTTTATATTCGGGTAGTCACGGTTTATATTCGGGTAGTCACGGTTTATATTCGGGTAGTCACGGTTTATATTCGGGAGTCACGGTTTATATTCGGGGAGTCACAGTTTATATTCTGGTAGTCACGGTTTATATTCGGGTAGTCACGGTTTATATTTGGGGAGTCACGGTTTATATTCGGGGAGTCACGGTTTATATTTGGGGAGTCACGGTTTATATTCGGGGAGTCACAGTTTATATTCTGGTAGTCACGGTTTATATTCGGGAGTCACAGTTTATATTCGGGAGTCACGGTTTATATTCTGGTAGTCTCGGTTTATATTCGGGATGTCATAGTTTATATCCGGATAGTCACGGTTTATATCCGGGTAGTCACGGTCTATATTCGGGGAGTGATGGTTTACATTCGTGGGGTCAGGGTTCATATTCGGGGAGTCACGGTTTATATTCAGGGAGTCACGGCTAATATTCGGGGAGTGATGGTTTATATTCAGGGAGTCATGGTTTATATCCGGGTAGTCACGGTTTAATTTCGAGGTCACGGTTTATATTCGGGGAGTGATGGTTTTTATTCGGGGAGTCACGGTTTATATTCGGAGAGTGATGGTTTATATTCGGGGAGTCACGGTTTATATTCGGGGAGTGATGGTTTATATTCAGGGAGTCATGGTTTACATTCGGGGAGTCACGGTTTATATTCGGGGAGTCACGGATTATAGTCTGGGAGTCACGGTTTATATTCGGGGAGTCATGGTTTATATTCGGGTAGTCACGGTTTATATTCAGGGAGTCACGGTTTATATTCGGGGAGTGATGGTTTATATTCAGGGAGTCACGGTTTATATTCGGGGAGTCACTGTTTATTTTCAGGGAGTCACGGTTTACATTCTGGGAGTCACGGTTTATATTCGGGGAGTCACGGATTAAAGTCTGGGAGTCACGGTTTATATTCGGGTAATCATGGTTTATATATTCGGGGAGTGATGGTTTATATTCAGGGAGTCACGGTTTATATTCGGGGAGTCACGGTTTACATTCGGGGAGTCACAATTTATATTCAGGTAGTCACGGTTTATATTCAGGGAGTCAAGGTTTATATCCGGGTAGTCACGGATTATATTTGGGGAGTCACGGATTAATTTCGAGGTCACGGTTTATATTCGGTGAATGATGGTTTATATTCGGGGAGTCACGGTTTATATTCGTTGAGTGATGGTTTATTTTCGGGGGGTCGCGGTTTATATTCGGGGAGTAATGGTTTATATCAGGGAAGTCACGGTTTATATTCGGTAATATAATCAGAGGACTACTAGAGGTTGGAGAACCACTGACTGTGATGTTCATTGTTGGGATGCATGTGAATGTTGGTCATTTAAGTACATGTTCAATATTTAACAGTATTCTGTGTTTGCCATTACAAGACAATACATTCCGATTGCAATTGCTGTGCATTTATCATCACTAATTGCATTGACATGCCTCGATATAGTAGTGTAAAAATAAAACAAAGTACACAATATAAAATAATTTAACATGACTATTCAATAGAGGTTATATGGTCAACTTAGAGCACTCTTATATTAAACGAAACCTGAAATCTTAAATATTCATAATAATAACAGAATTAAATGAATTTAACAAGCGTGTCAATTTTACACTACAGTGACGAGCGTAAAGAAACTTTATTTAAATATACGCAAACGAACAACGTTTCTGCATTTCTAGAAACAAACGGGATATATTGTAACAATATTTTATCTCATCTTGTTACCTAAATATAATCGGTTTGGTTTTTGATGCATCCACCGACTCTTTGTTAGTTGAATTGGTGATATCAAGCTGCAGACCTGAGAGTAGACTCATTACCGCTCAGCCACGAGCGCTCCTTTATATAATTATATTTTCATATTGCATGCATAGTGTGACATTACTGACAAAACAACTCAGTTCTTTGCAATTGCTTTGACTAGTTTTCAAAGCAGCCAATCCTATTCATACATTTGTGTACCATATTGTCATGGCAGTCTATTCTGAACGAAATTCAACAAGCATTCTCCAATTAGGTATTATAATTGCACATGCCAAACCGAACATAAATGATGTTGTTTTTTCAAGCATCGTTTAGAACGTCTCTTTGTTGTTCAGAGAAGAAATGTACAATACGATAATATGATAGGTCCATGGTGTATTGCAACATGGTTAATTTTTTTAATAAAGCACAAGAAAGGTCGTGTTATTGCCAGTAACAGTAAAAGTGGCATAACACATGAACAAACATCACATTCAGAACGAACAGTTACCACCTTGAAGAAAGTAAGTCAGTTGTTTTACAGAACTCTAACCTTGCATTGCCGGGTGCCTTAGTTACTAAAGACAAATAGTGAAAAGAAATCTGATCAATTTAAAGCAAAACAGTAAAATGATTGTATATACTTATATCTAAGCAATGAAGTCAACAAAATAACCATAAAGAATTGACGTGATTTAAAACAACATTGCAGTCGGGTGAGAGGGAAGAAAAGTTGTCGCCAAAATAGTAAGCGAAACACTCGTTTTAAGAATCTTTTATTGGCATCTCAGACCAAAAACACTTGATGAAAAATGCAAACGATTATCATAACATGATACTGCTCAGATGGACTTAACGTATCATAGGTGAATGTACATTAAAGTAAATACACAGTGATGAAAGGCTGAAATACAACATAGCTTTAATGCATTACGAATTTTTAGGACCGCCACATTGCCAAAACATTTTATTATGAGCATGAACACAAAAGTATGAAAGTTATTATACTTTGACAGATGCGTTATTTTACTTTGTCATGCCAGGGTAAAAGGAACGTGTTATAGAAGCAATGCGTTTGTGTTATTCAAACCCGTACTCTCTTGGGTAGTCAAAATGCTCAACTGAGCCATGTTGCATGACTTAGATAATGACACGATGTTTTAAAACATTTGTCAATGTAACCTCTGGTTTTGTACGGTTTTAATGGACTCGTATCAGTTTATTTGGATTAAAGTCGGACTAAATGAGGTCACAATCGCTATTGTTTAGTTCTTCTATGTACAAGACATCCTGTATTGAATTGATTTGTACCGATTTCAACTGTGTTTCACTGAACAAAAGTAATGTTCTTTCGTTTTCTGTCAGATTTAGATGACAGTTTTAGAAAATTACTTTGACGATGGATAAAATTGAATATCAAGGGTTAAACTGAAATCATTTTAATGTACTTAATTAAAATTCCATTAAAACCTGCACGAGTTCTTTGATAATACCTGATTACTTTCTAAACCGTTTATGATAACATAATATAAAATACTTTCAGTGCCGCTTGAATCCTTTAAATGTCAAAAATTGATATGAATAGCTCTTAAAGTGCTATAACTCATTCGTCTGTGTCACTTATTTTCTCTGGCATGAGCGCAAACGTACTGAAAATCTCATTTACTCTTACTTAACGATAAGATTAAAGATTATTGGAATAAACATACATTTGATGGGTGTTATAAATATATATATTGGACTGAGACGTTTAAATATAGTGAAACATTTTATTAAAATGTTTTAACAGAATTATAAACTATATAATTGGCCATGGTCGATGTATCTCAGAATAATTTAATTTTGTGGCAAGTACTGATAAAAGAAAACCAAACTCGGAAGGAAGGAGTGCTTTCCTTATTGTTTTAGTAAGAAAGACTTACTGGTACGCGTCCATTGGGGTTTGATCTTCGAATATGGGTACAATGTTAAAGATGCAAAGTAAAGAAAACATTATTTTAAATGCAAAATAAATTTTAAAAATTAGTGTTTTAATCATTGTACCCTTTGGTTTCGGAACTTTACTTGTTTTTTGTTTTTTTTTACATTTAAGATGTCAGAAGTATAGATTGCCTACTCTAATCTTCATGTACCGTGTAAGGAATGTAAGATGTGTGTGCATAATTCACATGTATCAAACGCACTTAAATATATTTCAATATGTAAGCCGATGTTTTTTGCAATTCTTTTGCCGGGCGACTACTCTGGAAAAATTGAAAAGCCTTCAAGGGCGTGCCTGGGCTTACGCACTTACGCACGTGCGTACAGTTGCTTCCGAAAATTGAAAAAATAAAAACGCCTAAAAGCGAATTTAAATCGTCGCCTAACCCGGGTTAGGCACTACCAGCTAATTGTCTTTATTATTTAAATATTTGTAATTTAAACATTTTTCTAATTTTACACAATCTTCAACAATCCAACTTGACATATTTCTATCTTCCTGCTTCTAAGACAATTCTTTGTTCTAGACAGTGAGAGTACCCGCCATCCCCCCCCACACACACACACACCCACACACCCCACGAATGCATCTATGGCGTTCTATGGAAAAAATCCGGATGGGGGGGTGGGGGGCACGCCCCCGGACTCCCTAGGAATAGTGCGTATACTCAAAAGTCGCCCAGGCGCGCCCCAGGCCTTGATGCAAAGCAAATGGATAAATTCAAGAAAACTGTCATTTTTGTGAAAGTTTAACGATCTGAACTCTTATTTGCTCCTTATTTTGCGACAAGAAGTCTTATAGTTGAAATATTGACACGTGGTATTGGATTGCGTTATTTTTGTTTAGTGTTACACAGGGAAATACTATTTTACCAATTAAAGACAGAAATATGTTTTGTTAGAAATAGTGCAGAAGAACAAGAGTTTAAGCATATAACACCGATTGATATTGATATATCATTTGTCTAAGAAAGGATAAGAGTGCACATGTATGAGCGGGTAGAGAACCTGACTTGAAACTCCTGTGGCATTCAGTGTATAAATGTGAGTACCGGTTGGGGGCAGAAACTTTACAACGTCGAGGGGGTTTCTACACCAATAAAAGTGGACGTCACCATCATGACCACAGACTTTACTATAAGAACATGAAGCAGTAGCAACATAAGATTCATACAGAACGTGAATTGGATTATATGAACGACAAAAGCCCACTCAAACAATACTTAAAAGATGACTTCGCAACGTATTTGGGATTTTACTACATACAACATTTTAGTATTGCCTTACACAGATATATACACATTTGCAAATGATGTCCTCTAATTATTTATTGCAGTGAATAAATGTCAATAGAATTTAAAACAGTTTTAAGCGTACCTTTGTTATCTAAGAATATTTTTCATATGGCATACTTTCATAAATTCGTCAGCGTGTTATTGGTTTATACTAGCTGAGATTTATATGCAAATGTTGACAAAATCTGACAAAACGCTTACCACGTGTGAGTTTCGGACAATAAAAATCCACAAAAATAAATTACAATAGTCCGTATTCGGTTATTATATGCATAACATTTTGGTAAATACTTATTTTACAAAATCATTATTTTAACATACTGATGTAACCTACAATGCGCAATGATATATCAAACACCATTAAGTTAATTGCAGTATGAAATGTTTCGTAAACTTCTTCGACGTTAAAAGTAGGAAGTCAATTAAAATTTCGCTTGCCCGGATGACCGCATTGTAAATCACATGACGATTCGCGACATTATTGCATTAGTTTCTCTGATATCGCATAATAAGCAATCAGTAAAATGATCATTTTTGTACCAAAATTAGCTGCTCGTTTTCGTTTAATATTGCTCTTTTTGCCATTCTAAGCCTTAATTAAATTTCACAAAAAAACAATGACGTCATTTACCAAAGTGTCTATTTCATGTTAACACAAGTCCATGTGTATTTTATAACATTTTATTGTATAATGTTTTTGTATTAAACAAATTTCTCGTATATTTGAATTTTTTGTTGGGAAAAAAGTTAGTTTGTATGACAATGCTGCTATAAATAGAAAAATCTTACCACTTTTCCGAAATATGACATTAAACAACCATTATGTGGAATATGGATCATTGTATATGTACTGCATTCGTCACAATATAACTTAAGCATATCTAATGAAATTAAGATAAATAGTCTTTTCTTATATGGTTTATTCTTACAAAGCTTTATATGTCCTGCATAAGCTTTGATTGTCATCTTTATGGCAACATAAAATATTTAATCTTATATCATTAGTTGTATGCTTTGTACTGTAAAATAATTTTAAATAAAATGTGTTTATACAAAATATAAAAACAAGCAATATAAAAATCAATATAATAAAGTTAACAATCGACCTTAAGAATTAATTTCATTTGAATTTGGTATATGTTTATTTCTGATAGCTTCCATTAAAGAATATTTAAGAATTATTCGTCTGCAGTCCTATTTAAGCAGAAACAGATTTGCTGGAGATAACGGCACAGACGATATCAAGCTTCATCGATTATTAAAGGTTGAAATTAACCAAATACCAATGACACTGTGTTTTGCTTCAGTTTTGCTTGTTTTTGGAAAATAAAAGGATTGACAATGATATGCAAACAAGCGCTATTGTCAGACCAATTCAAAACAAGCGACGACCGATATTTCAGTACACGTATTTTTAAATATTTATGCAATAACAACTCCCCAAAACGGATGCTGAAAAATTAACAAATTCAATCGACAACCAAATTAGATTGGTACCAGGATTGTCCTATGCAAGAAGATGTTCATACTTTCATGCATCATCGCGCGTCTGAAATTACTATTTGCAATGATAAATACGTTAAATGTCTGCGTAATCTGTTAGCTTATAGCTGTGTATTAAAATCGGTTGTACAGAAACTCAAACTTGTAGACCCTACACGATGCGTATCCTGGTCAGGTCCAAGATGATGAGCAAAATAAACAACAAATTATCTGTCGACCTTCTCACAGTGGAACAAAATGTGTCACAATTATGTAACTAAAGAAGTCACCAACGAATGTTTAATATGACAACATTTATCATTACCACTGCAGGATGAGATGTCACCGGCAGGTATTTTATGTAGTTGTCATGTCAACATTTCCTTTGAGGCAAACTTGGGCACATGCTGACAGCTGAAGAATATTCCACAGCACATGACATTATACTTTAACATAAAAAACAAAGGTGATGCTATTTTTTCAGTGTGGCAACTATAAAGCATTTCAAATAATTTACATATTAATTTGCATTTTTGTAAAAAATCCATATATCGCCGTAAAAAAAGCTTTACTCCATTTCTATATAAAACTAAAGTAGAAGGGATTTGCCGGCATTTTTGCCGATATTGTGCAGCGACATTTCTATCATTATAGCGCAGGGGCACTTATGAGGTGCCCAGGGACTGAACCCGGTCGGTCCAATATACTGACACCGACGACTCAGGCGTTATGCTGTCTCTTTAGCCCCCAGTGTTAGGAGGGAAGCCACTACTACCAACTTTAAAGTCCTTGGTTTGACCCGGTCGGGGTTTGAACCCGTGACCTCTCGATCCGCGAGCCGATGCTCTACCGCTTGAGCTATTGCGGCAGGTTTAAAGTAGAAGCGAATATATTGTGATGTTGAAATTATCGAAAATCTGGCACATTGTTCAAGAAGATATTTCTAAGATACCTTTATACATATGCAGTGACAAGAAGACAACTACAGAAAATATGTTTCAGGCAAAAGAAATTCGGTGGTCTTTGATGGCTCAAATCGTGCAATACGTAGTGATAGTAACAAAAGGATACTCGTACAAGAAGAAAAAAGAAATAACATAAGTTTAGTATTTCATAAAATAACACTTAAATGCACTAAGAATCAGTTTAAACAATTGCCTCTGTTGTAAAAAGATAAAGAAACAGAATATTATTCATTTATAATTTTATGACATAAGTCGATTTATAATATCCATTCGAATATGAAAAAAAAATATTGATTGCAATAAAATTGCGTGATTTCTTCGGTACCTTTGTCTACTGCAACATCATTTAGATCATTTAGGTAGGCATCACATACAGCTTTCAATTTCCCACTCAACCAAAGTTCGGATGTCATCAGCTTGCCATATTCACTTATTGGCATTAGACAAAATAGTTGCAGTCAAAACGTAAGCATGCCGCGTCATAGTTTATATTAAATAACATGAGACTTTTAATTTGTCTTGAATCTCTCATTTGCTACGAATATTGGGAGGCCCGTTCACATTAGTTAATAACCCTACTTCAGTCGACAGACATCATGTGAGTGGACATCTGTCAGCGCTACTGCAATTAACACTTGCAGGCTGCCAGAGGTTAATGGATTGTACAGCAGAAGCTGACACCAAGATTCCTAGGCATTTGTTTAGTTTTTCTTACAATGATGACAAAAATAGCATCTGTTTAATTTGACTAGGGAGAGAAGTTGATTGAAGTGCAACATGGTAATTATTGCCGCGAGTGACAAGCACACATTGTACTTTCTAATGATGAGAGATATTAGAGTTACATAGCTCATATAATGTCTGTTCCTTGTTTAAAGATTAACACTAGTGTTATTTTGGATCAAATTGAATTGCAATAGGTTGGTTATTTTATAACAGACAATGTTGCATGAAAGTGCTGGCGATTTGCATTGTCTGACTTATATAATGAGAGATAAGATAATATACGAACATATTGCTGCTAGGTGGAGTTGTCTCTTAGTGCTGCATCTATAAAATGAGAGATAATATACGAACATATTGCCGCCAGGTGGAGTTGTCTCTTAGTGCTGCATCTATAAAATGAGAGATAATATACGAACATATTGCCGCCAGGTGGAGTTGTCTCTTAGTGCTGCATCTATAAAATGAGAGATAATATACGAACATATTGCTGCTAGGTGGAGTTGTCTCTTAGTGCTGCATCTATAAAATGAGAGATAATATACGAACATATTGCTGCTAGGTGGAGTTGTCTCTTAGTGCTGCATCTATAAAATGAGAGATAATATACGAACATATTGCTGCTAGGTGGAGTTGTCTCTTAGTGCTGCATCTATATAATGAGAGATGCAACACTAAGAGACAACTCCACCTGGCGGCAATATATTCGTACATTAAGAAATATAACATTACTCCAAGAAGATTTGTTCAAACAAAGAGTCAAAGAGCAAATAATACATATAATATTAAATATTGTGGATTCTGAACTATTCCATTTTCCTTAGTTAGATACGATAGCAAAAGAAGTAATTATTAAGTATAAAGCTTTAAAGCAAAAAGGGTGTAACGCCTCTGTATACTACAATATCTATCATCATTTAAACCTAGTGATTCCTAACACACAAGTCGCTTATTTTTATTAATTTAATTTTCTTCTGAACGATGTCTTGTCTATTAGCATTCTATGTGCCAGATGCGTATTTTTGTGAAATAAATACCATTGGGTGACATTCCAAAACTCTACATGAACATGTTCTTGGGTACGGTAAGCGCCACATATCAACTAATTGCTCCTGTATAATAGCCTATATATCACAGTAACTAACATGTTGGTGCCAAATTCTTTTAAATAAGACGAATTCTTCAGGAAATTCTATTACCAGGAAGATTCTTTGTCGATGTTTATCGCCGCAAATCTACATTTTGGTCATGTTTCTCGGTAATTTGCTGACTGTAGCAGTGACTTGTAAATGTCATTATTGTAACGTGGTACACATCTTTAAACACATGTCTCACAACCTGGGTAATTGGTGTTGCTCTTTTAGTGAGGAATGAATTAAAAAATAAATCTTCTCTTTTGAGAAATATGTATCCAATTAATTGGACAACAGTAATATTTATTTGTGCTTACAATTCTTACTACTGATAACCCTTAGACTCTGTAATTTATTATGAAAATACTTTTAGGGACCTGAGTAGTGTACTTCTGACAGAGACTAACAAACTCGTGTACTACTACGCTCAGAGTGTTTATGATCTTTTGTAACTTAATCATCTCGACGTTTCCAATCAACTCCACGTTTACAATCATCTCCAAGTTTCCAATCATCTCCACGTTTCCAATCACTCCACGTTTCCAATCATCTCCACGTTTCACGTTTCCAATCATCTCCACGTGTCCAATCATCTTCACGTTTCCAATCATCTCCACGTTTCCAATCATCTCCAAGTTTCCAATCATCTCCACGTTTCCAATCACTCCACGTTTCCAATCATCTCCACGTTTCCAATCATCTCCACGTTTCCAATCACTCCACGTTTCCAATCATCTCCACGTTTCCAATCATCTCCACGTTTCCAATCATCTCCACGTGTCCAATCATCTTCACGTTTCCAGTCACCTCACGTTTCCAATCAACTTCACGTTTCCAATCATCTCCACGTTTCCAATCATCTCCACGTTTCCAATCAATTCCACGTTTCCAATCATCTTCACGTTTCCAATCATCTCCACGTGTCCAATCATCTTCACGTTTCCAATCACCTCACGTTTCCAATCATCTTCAAGTTTCCAATCATCAACCCGTTTCCAATCATTTTACGAAGTCACACTTAAACATTGCGTAAAAATTGCTTCCGTATTTTATTTAAAGGAGAAGAAATTAACTGATTAATTTGGAAGTATTTTCGGCGTACTAACTATGTATTTGAACTATGCGTGTACCACACAACAAACAAGATACCAAATGGATATTTTAAAAATGAAAATAGTTTGTTTTAAAAAAATTCTAGCATAATCTTAAGAGTATTTGTCTCTCTTTTTGGGTGTAAGATTGGTAATTTTGCTAGCTTTAGACAGCAAAAGTGTATTTTACTCTTTTTAACGTATTGTTTCGTTGATCACTCGGCAAAATAAAATCCATCTTAAACCAGGAAAAAACGACAACTT
This sequence comes from Sinonovacula constricta, assembly GCA_007844125.1. Lineage (NCBI taxonomy): Eukaryota > Metazoa > Mollusca > Bivalvia > Cardiida > Solecurtidae > Sinonovacula > Sinonovacula constricta. The sequence goes on from CM017562.1 coordinate 42,122,805, forward strand.
TGTAAATAATGTCATTAGGTTCAATACGAAAAAAATATACAGCTTTAAATGCACTTCGTTTGTAAAATTGACGAAATAAGTCAAATAATTCCGAAACATACGATAATAAGAATTAATATGTGCACGAAGCTGGCCATTTTCGACACCAATCGATACGTGTGCATGGGTGGGTGTGAAAACTGGAAATGCGAAAGAATGAAAACCATTCAATGTACATATAAACTTTTAATGGTTTTACAACATTACTGATGAACATATAAATAAATGTTAAAAAATAATTTGTTAAAGCAAAAAAGTGTCTCCACGGTGATACTTTTGATCAACAGTTGACATTGGGCTTTTACATCGTATATTACCCATATCTATATTACCCATATCCTAAGTTCGAATTGTTGGTTATTATACATAACGTACGAAAGATAAGGAAATCACAGTTAGTAAGTTGTATGTGTACTGGATGTATATTTAGGCCATCAAATATCTGTGACTGTTTTGTCTGATTGTCGTGCTTCTTTTGTAGATTTTAGTCATTGAACGAATTTCCGATCTACAAATGTAAAACGATGTTTTCATTTCGTGTTCGGACTTTTAGAATTTGTTCGTTAGGTAGACTATGTTCTGTAAATAATTTTATCTATCTAACGACAATAGTCTGGTAAATAATTGATGTGTGAGAGGAATCGGTCGATTTCAAGTACAGAGCTGGCAGTTTCTTTGTCAGTTTTATGACCTAATGTGATCATGACTAGAATGATTACTTGGCCCAAAATGTGGCCTCGACATGTGTAACATATAATATTATATACATTATGTATTTGAAATTATGTATATTCGTTGACAAAACGCTGCCTAAAAGAATGAGTCTTATATGAGTATTTAACGAAATGAACCAACTTTACATCATAATCACTTACCATCACTACCAAAGTTGATCTGTGTAAGTGGGAAAGGTTCGTATTACTATGCATAAAGTGTTCATGTTAAGAGTCTAAGGTTACTAATGAGCCAGTACAGTATCTAATTGATAAATTATGTGGAATATATGTCAGTTTTCACCATTACGGGAATAAAATGGGAAATTAATTAGATAATGAAGTTTTTCACGAACATTTCATGTGACAAAATAAAAAAGAAACATCACCTCTGCAGAATAAGATGTAGCAAAACTTTGGTGCAAAGAAGATGTCATTATATCTGACGAAAGGAAGAAATGTATAGCATTTTTAAAAGGTGTAAAAGACGCCGCTTCGTTTGTGTGTGTTTTTTTCCTTTGCTTACATTTTACACTGGCTGTTTCAGAACAAATAAGTACGATTTATTATGTTCGGCATGTTTGTATTCCAGCTTCATAAAAAAGAATAATGTACAGAAAATCTGATTTGTTGATATTTATTTAAATCTGGCTTGATATTCAGCAAAATACTCTTTAGAGAAAGTTATGCACATTCCATGCTAGTTATCTTTATTTACAGGAAATTCGTTTCAGTTTGAAAGCATTACATTTGGTCGCTCTTTGATGGCGCGACTTGTGTAAACTGTACTGCAATACCTTTAAAAGACACCCGCACATAAGAAAAACCAACGCTTTGATGATAACATGTGCGTATGTAAATAACATTGTAATAACTTTTAATTGCAGTTAGAACAGTAACAGAGGTGTTTAAATTGATTGGCCCAGACATTGTTGTAATGTGAACAATCGGCACTTGAATTACAATTAACATATGGCTAATCGATTTCTTGCTAAAAATATAAAGTAAAAAAATTAAACAGTATTGAGCCGGACTTGATTATTGAGAATGCCATATGAAAATAGAAAACTTTATTATATAAATTTTATTTTCATAAAATGCAATACTTGGTTCTTGTTCTTGCAGTAGCATGGTCAATTAAATATGACGGAAGCGTTATTTATAATTCTCATTAATTACAGAGTATTTATTTTTAACGAAAAATGTTCGAACATCTAACAAAGAAAAGATGTACCTATGAAACATTAGCCTATATGTAATTTTTGATACTAAGTATATATACGTCTTTATCAAAGACATACAAATATCAGATTGTGTTCACAGCAATACAATTGTCTTTACCGTGCTTGTTATCCTCGTTTTCTTTGCTGTCAGGTACAAGCACATAAACAATATAAGGGCGGAGTTAAGTCACTACAACACGTTCATGTCGTAAAAAGCACTTACATGCAATGGTGTTCGGTAATAAACATCATTATATTGTTGGTTGTATAACACAAGGAGAGGTTTCGTCCGAGTTGATTTTTCCCTTGCATCCAGCCAGATGCATTTGTGGCACAATCGACGACGGAGATATTGACAACGTCTGGCATAGTTACAACGTTAGATCAGGTGCAGATTTAATTGTCTGTGCGTACATACCACTACATTGTATAATGCTTCGTGGTGACGTAAATACCACATGTTGCATGTACTGCAAAAAAAAACCTAAATAGCATCTGTATCTCTAAGACTGGCCTAAGCATTACAACCAAATTATTGTACCATATCGAAACAATGAAAAGATGGTCAGTTAAAATAGTAGGCATGCAGAATCGATGTTAATATAAAAACCACGTGAGCTTATACGTGTCCTAACCCTTAGCTTTTTTTTAAAAAAATGTTAAAAATCCATGCATTACCTATTTTGGGAGCTGTCAAATCAGAAACTACACTATTTGCTGCTCAGTTTGTGTTTATAACTGCATCAATCTGTTTGTTTGTTTATTGGGTTTATCGTCATCAATCTGTCATGTAGTATATATTATATTAAAGCAAAAAAAAACTCCCAAACTATGGAGCTGGCGGATCTGATCGACACTATTTACCCCAGCCTTATAAATACTCTGGTAGCAGGTTTATTAATTCTAGGTTTTCTCGGTTTTCCTTAATGGTGCCTGCTCGTGCTGAGAGTTGTACTTCAATCGATGCAATCTCAGTATTTCGAGAGTATGTCTGTCAGTGCCTTCTGAGCTTATAACCCACAGTCTGCATGGGGTTAATGATTTGTGCACCAGAGGTTGTCACCTTGTTTCATAGACATTGTTTAGTTGTGCTTTATACGATGACAGAATATAGCAATTAATTAATTTGTCTGAAGGGCGACGTGTATGAAGGCGAATAAGACTGGTTATACCTCATTAACACTGACTCCTAAATGAACAGTTTTACTTACAATCCTTTTTAAGTTCATCTAAAGCATTTTATGTTAGAAGCATCAAGGGTTCTTGATTCAATATTGACACCTGGCCGCATTTTTTGTTTATCAAATTTAATGCAAATGGTTTTTGAATTTTCATAGCTTCTGGGTTTGCTACAAATGTAGGACGACTTCTAAATGATTTTCTCGATGCGTTCGTTTATAGTTTGATTCTGCCTTTGTTCTAAACAAATGAGTTGCCTAATTGCATTATTTACTTCATATGTGCATTGTGTGCTTGTGTAATTAATGTTATTCCCAAAACTACTTTAACAAATTCGTTAGAATTACAAAAACCGCTTATAATTTGCCTTGTTATTTAAGACGATGCATATATATCAACAACTACTAACTAGAATGATGGGAGCTTAATACTTTCTAATTGCAACGCATTCTTCGGCAAATTTTCCGTCATAAATTTCTTTGTCGGTGTTTATCTCAACATATAAATACACTTTTTATTAGAATGTCATTTATATACAGAATTGAAAAGTAGTTCATAATACTATATTTTGGGGAAAATAAAAATATCTTGAAGCTTAATGAAGTATTTCCTTGTACAAGAAAAAAGATACATTTGAAATTTACTGCCTATGTTTATCATCATCATCATCATCATCATCATCATCATCATCTTCTTCTTCTTCTTCTTTTTCTTTTACTCCTTCTTCTTCTTCTTCTTCTTCTTCTTCTTCTTCTTCTACTCCTTCTTCTTCTTCTTCTTCTTCTTCTTCTTCTTCTTCTTCTTCTTCTTCTTCTTCTTCTTCTTCTTCTTCTTCTTCTTCTTCTTCTTCTTCTTCTTCTTCTTCTTCTTCTTCTTCTTCTTCTTCTATATTTACAGAGAATGTTATCATACCAACTGCGGTTGGTAAACAACCATATGAATGCTGGAGATATACATATGTCGTACATGCCTCGGTCTATTATCATATGTCCTATTATTATCTGGAAACTGTTTAAGTTAGATGATCTAATGCACATGCCTCTCTTCAATCGTATGTACATTTTTTTAAATCGAAGCTTGTCATTTAGACATACAAGATTAAATCAGGAAGATTTTAGAAAAACTCAACTATAAATGTTTATCTGCACTGCGCTAGTTATTAGTTTGACATAAATAATGATGCGGAATTTTCACATTTTCATAGCGCATGCAGATGATGCATCGAACCACGAGATGGATATTTCTTTTTTTCCCCCATTGTATTGCGTAACCATTTACCTGTAAATGACTGACGTATTAAGACCTATCTATGACGCCCCTATATGCCAGCTTGAATAGTTTGTAGCAATGCATCAAATGACTTTAAAGTTAAACCCGTTTCAAACAAATTTTGATATTAAGCAAAAATATAACCATGCAAAACATGAGCTCAATTCGCTGTAAATGCCAACAAAATCTAAATGTCTTCTAAATGTCTTCACATGAATATTACAAGAACAATAAAATTACTTTCTGGAGGAGATTTACTATAAAGATGAGCAACGATAAAAATGAGCAATGAAGTAAATTAACCTGTACACGAGGTTTTGGCTTCGAACATGTTAATGAATCTAATAAAAGGTAAGTTGGCATAATACTTTATGACTCAAGTCAACAGAACAGAACAGAACAACTTTAAACAAATATCTCGATTTCAACTGATGCCTTGTATTACGTTTCATTAGCCCTATATAATTATATAAATTATTACCATAAAATGCTTGGTAGGCATAGCTTAACAGCGACTGTTACAATATTTTTTTAACCAAACAATCACTGTTTACAGAAAATACCGCCCATCCCCGACAATATCTATATTCACCTTAATGAATTAACCTAATCAGCAGAAAGAATGTTTATTTACATTCAGATTAATTATATTAATTAACTCTTAGCCAACTATATATTCATTGAACAGGGATATTAAAAATAGAGTACATCCAAATCAGCCTGCTTCCGATTGGGGCTGTCTGATCAGGATCAGCATTATTTTCTTCCGTGTCTTAATCAATATGACATGTCCCTTTGTTTGGGGTTGTTAGCAATTAAGTTAGCCTGTAGGTGGATTACTGATAGTTGAGCGGGCGAAGGATTAAGAGTGTATCCCTTGGTGTAATATAGGCAATGTTAAGGTAGTTAGGGTTAATGAACGGTCGCGATTGACCATGTCTATTTTGGTTAAACTCGCTTTGTTAACATATACTTCGTAATGTTTTGTGTGTGTCTTTTTTCAGTTTGACCCAGTGTACTAATAATCTGACAAGGTCTGGGACGGCTAATGTATTGGTATACTGTCCTTAATTAAAGCGGAACAATGTCCCGTGGGGACACCAATATTGCTTTTTAATGCCATTTGATTGCCAACTGTGTAAAATCATATTATATCATTTATTTTTCCAAGTTATAAATTCAACGTAAACATTCATTCCAACGCTAGAGTATCTATAAAATGTGTCTCCTAAAAGATTTTGTTTGCAGTTATCTGTACTCCCTGAAAAACACGCTTAAATAACATGAGGTGTCTTCTATTGTTTTATTGGTTTAATTTAGTGACACATTTAACGTTAGTTCAGATACAATTTACATTAATTCTAAGCATATAGACTCGTACAAAGCATTTCAGATTTAGTTAAAAATGGTAATATTTTTTTTAGAAAAGTTCTCTTGTGGTGGGTGTCTTGTTTCTTAAAACGACTTCCCTACAGTAATGGCCTTTTTAAGGAGTTATCTGAAAATGTCACAGATCAAAAGTTCATACGGTCAGATTTTTAAAAAATATAAATGAAATGTTTGTCAGCTATTTTGATCTGCTCCAAATATATTAAAGAAAGGTCACGACTGAGGAAATACTAGGAACCAGATGTTCTGCTACTTTTACTTCTGCTGTTGCCTGCTACTTCTTTTTGCAAGAGCAAGCTGCATTAGTAACCTCGGTATATTTGATTCTTTCCTTAGAACAAGACATCGCCAACAGCTTTGAATTCTTTGTATTGCTTTTCATATTATAGAATCTTATTTCTTATATAATTGAAAGCTACACTGTTAATATCAGCATATTCTGTTCTTGTCCTTGATAAAAATCTGGCCAACAACTGCAGATTCTTGTTATTGCCTGCTAAATAATTGTCCCCATGGTGTAATTTTATTAAAAGTACAGATCTCCAGAGCTACGCCAAAGGCCCTATAGGCGACTCTTCTGTCATAGCATTTCGACTATCCTGGTTGAAATATTAAGACCCTCTTCTCCACATGACGGACGGATGGACCACACAGATAGACAAGAAAACAGACATATTGCACATACTACTACTTACCACTACCACTACAGCTGCTGCTACTACTTCTACTACTATTACCACCACCACCACTACTACTACTACTACTACTACTACTACTACTACTACTACTACTACTACTACTACTACTACTACTACAACAACAACTACTACTTCTACTTCTACTACAATTACTATCAGTATTACCATCAGTACTTCTATTAGTATTACTACTACCACTATTACTACTACCACTATTACTACTACCATTACAACGACGACAACAACAACAACCTCAAGAGCGCAGCTATAGACACCACTAACACTGAAAGCAATAACAACTACATGTACATGTATTCACAACACTGAGCTGAAGACTGATTATGCTTTTTCTACGGAAGGTGCTGCTCTGTTGCTGCTCCTGCTGATGATGATGATGACATCGACGACGTCAGAGATAATGATGGTGGTGATGATGATATATTTAATCAAATTTTAAGATGTTATTCATAATTCGATCAATCAAAAGCACATGGGGTTGTACTCTTGTGTTCTAGAGAACAGGTAAAAACGATGTTCTTGGGGGTTTCCAATTTGAAACTCAGCCCAGTAACTCACTGTGATGCATGTTCTGCATGTCAGTTAAATCATAATGATGTCATCAGTAAAACTTTCACCTGCCTTTTATAATGATTACAATTCAATTTAATGATTATAACAATAATGAATTTAATTTAATGACAAAAATAATAGGATGAATAGTATTGTGCTTGTCAAATCATAGAATTTATTTTATTATTTAAGAAATTATCTAATAATGTTTTAAGTTTTAACTTTGTTTTAACCGTTATACTCTGTACCAGAATTCTAAAACATTTTACTTCGCAATCTGAAAAATATTTTACATCGAAATGCTCATAACTGGCATTCTGCATGGTCACTCTTGTGACGTTTGTTTAAAGATAATTGAATTAAAACGGCAACTAGGTAGACCCATGTAAAGGCAGTGTTGTTAGCGTGTTAATAAAAATGAATGTTGTGAACAACAGTTATTATATAGACTGATCTGTTTTCTACTAACTTTATAATGGTCAAGTGTTGTTCGTGACAAACAATCGACTATGTGGTTGTTAATCGTTTAATTGGTAACAGATTAAGGGTTGTTAGATAATGTTGTCGCCATTAAAGACTTATACCCATGGCTCATTACATACAGTGGTGCTGTCAATACTTCAAACGCAGTAAGGCATGGCTAGATTATCTAATACAAAGCATTATGACGTAACCTATAGCATGCCATTAATTTGTGATACGCAATCCATTCACCAGCCTTCTCGCATCAAATAATAGCAGCGGATTTGTAACTTCCAGTTACATACTTTAACTATTATTCTAGAACCATTGCAAAAGTAACATACGATATGAGAAATAATAATATAAATCAATACCGATTCTCTTAAAGGTATGTGGTGATATTGTAAAACTGACAATCCATGGTCATATAAAAGTCTGTTCACTTTCTTCCAATTAAAATGCTCACCTTCGATAAGGCAAATGCATTCAGTGAAAGAAATTTAAAAAAAAAGACATTTTATACGTATCACAATAAACAGGTATCCAACGACAAATCATTGTCTTAAATTGAATAAAATTGATTTCACTTTTTAATGCTCGAGGGCTGTCCAAGAAAAAATGTGTTTACTGACGCATTACTTCAATAGATTTATGAACAAATTTAGTATGATATAATCTGTTTGTTTATAGATTTCAAAGTAGAATATTTGTTATAGAATTTTTATTTCTAGACGTCCACTCTATCTTAATTAATAACCAGGCGCACGCCATCTTAAAGCTCTAGACATTTACATCCTGTATTAAATAATCTAAAGTCTTAAAAGTTAATAACATTCAATCTTAGGCAAAACAAAAAACAAAAATGCGTATTTCACTTCCGGTTAAAATTTAATGGCGTTGGGCGCTTGGAAAGAGGGCAAAGCAAAATCATTTTAAATAACATTGAAAAAAAAAAATACAGCTTAATGCTTGAAATGTGTGCAGCACATAGGTTTGATTTCCACCTCGGAAAGAAAATGGTTAATGCGTAAAGCATGACTAAACAAACAGTGTTGGTAATGTGACGGATGAGAGGCACAAAAGTGACCACTGGGCTGAAAGAACGAAGTTGAAAATGAGGAGAAGGCCAATTATGTAGCTGGAGAAAAAGACGCCGCTATTGTATTTTTATTGATTTTAAAAATAAAAATCTGAAAAGTGTTGAGTATAAGCGGTAAATAATTGAAGAGGTTTCAGTTTACGGCATAGAGTCATTACCTATAAGACACAACTACATTTACATCGTCGTGACGTTGCAGATGTTCACGTTGCGAGCGGTGGCGCCTTACAGCTTTTGTAAATTAGAATACACTGAGCTTTTATTTTGACATTCTGTGGATAAACCTCGTTTAAAATATACAACAATTTGATAAAATGATAGTATCACATCATATTTGTTCTTTAGTTACAAGAGAACGTGTATATTTTTATACTAAAACATTTAAATAATCGTTCTATTTATTCTCTTTCACCATCCTACCCACCTCAAGTTCGAGGCTGTACTGAGCTTGAGTGGAACCACTAGCTATCCCATGTCCGTTCAGCTAGCAGATTTCTGTAACTCCGTCACCATCTCTTAACCACTTTGATAAGACGAGGTAAATTGCCAATTTGAAATAAATACCATTTTTACCTTTTTATTTTAGAATTCTGTATAAACACGTGAGATATTCGTTGTATCCCCCTGCAGAAAGCGAAAACAGTTATTTCATTTTGATCGCGTCAAGGGCGATTATACCGGATTATTCAAGATCAAGCCTGTGGCTCATATGTTTGCTCGGCTTACAAGTACATGGCCTTACATATCGGCCGGTCGTCTGTCGGCGTAGACATTACTCCGTAGTTGACGTATAGTTCAGCCGTACACGTTCAAATTAAAAATTCTCGCGATTATACGCTGCCTGAAAAACGCGCAGTGTTTCAAAATAGATCGTCAAGTTGTAGTGCAACAATGAGAAAATCTGGGAGTCTACATACAAAAGGAAGTTGCTGTGTGAATTATGTTTCAAATCGGAGAAACAGTCGTGTATCGATGCCATATCAAGCGAATGTGTCTCAAAGCAATCGAGGAACTCTGCAAACTATAGCTGATTTAGATATAAGTTCGCTGACTCTTGTTCCCCGACAAGGACTGATACAGAATAGAACGGACCACAAAAGTGGTTTCTTGCAAGCCGAACTGTCTCCCAGGCGTACCTATAATCTCCATTTTGCCGACTTTGCTACAAAACGACGTGTGTCGATTGACCACAACTCGGAGCGAGCGGAGAAGGCATGGAGACGGGCAATGGTTAAAGCAACTGCGGTGTCAAGATTCATCAGAAGCCATGGTAAAAAGCGCAGTCGCCGGGATAGTCTAGTGGACTTTATTCAAACTATGAAAAGCCAACAAAATAAGTCATTGCTTATCGAAGTACTTAAGGAATACACGGATGACGGTGAGACAAAGAAAATTATAACGAAACGCCAGCGGTCTCCGGTTGAAAGAGTATTGTCCCAAGCCCCAACAGTCGTCGGTAGAAAAGTGTCCGCGTTTAAGCCCGGAAAAGAGTGTGTCCTTTGTCAACAGAAGTTCCTAGTCTACAACGAGCACGATGCTCTGCCATGTCGTGTGTGCTCCAACTTGTTTCACCGTAGATGCATTGATAAATGTCCCGGTCTTCATCCTGCTGACGTAAAATGCATCCCAAAAGCAAAGACACAAGAGGGTTGGAGTTGTCCTAAATGCGCCAACTTGTCATTACTACTAACTCAGAATGAGATCGATGAGATGATCCAATGCTTCCAAGACATTGACACAGATGAGGATGCTAGACTATCAATGGACGAGTTCTTAACTTATCATATGCATAAAAAACGTTTAGTTCGGAATGATGGCGGTCTAACATTGACATCGAGTGAAAAGGCGCTGCTGGAGTCGGAATACAAAGGAATGGATCAAGATGGTGACGGAATTGTCGACTGGTGGGAGTTTATCAACCACGAGAGCTTACGCTTTCTGGCCACTAAACACGTCGATGAGCTGGTGAAACTATTGAGCCAGAATGAGCTGTCCGCGGCACGTGCACAATTTGACTTGCTGGACACAAATAAAGATGGCCGGGTCGTGGCGACTGAGGTGCACAGTTTTTACAAGAGAAGATTCAAACCACTTCAAGATGGGCCGCACAAACAGATGGCGTGGTCTGATGCAGATTTAAAATTGATGGAGCTGTATGCTTCGATAGGATCTAAAGTGATCTTGGATGCCACGCCAGTCGACAAGAACGGTTACGTGACGTGGACAGACTTCCTGTGTAAACAGACCCTCAGCATACTGTCAGCTCGACCGAACTGCTACAGGACAAAAATCAAAATGTGACGTATTACGGAGTATGTTAATATAGAAGCCGCAAAAGTCGTTCACCCAATTCAGGCATAATTAGTACTCAATCTCATTAAAATCTCATCCTAACTTTTGCTTCATTACTTTCCGCTGGTTAGGATCTGATGACATCGCATTAGGTGTCACCTCAATTTGACCTTTGATTAGCCAATGAAATCGTCGGCTGCAAAATGTTGGGGTATAACTTCATGAATATTCGCCAGATTACGGCTATTTACGGAAATTCATATTAAGCGACAATGTCCAAGGTATTCCAATTAAAGGTGCGTCACATTTTCAAGATGGCAGCCCCCATTGACATTTGCGATCCAGTAAAACAAACGCCAAAGAAATTACATTCGTTAGTTGATCGGTGCTGTTTTTGCGGGATGTCATTTCTCCAGGTTCTGATAACGGGTAGTGGGAGCAAACACACTCAAAAAAAGTTTAAACAAAAACTTAGAATCAATGAAGAACGCCTTCAGAATATGAACAAGGTAGTGACGTGTTTGTCGCTGTCTGACAACGATGCCGCGGTGTAACGAGGTTTCTGATTGGTCAAGTTTGACGTCATCGGCTTGTTAATATTTATAACTTAAAGGTCACTTCGAGGCGACCTTTATCGGGATGTTATCAGATCCTAACCAGCGGAAAGTAATGAAGCCAAAGTTAGGATGTGATTTAAATGAGATTGAATTAGTACTTCAATATACATATAATCTCTTTATAAATGTGCTATGCACGTTATTTTAGAAATGCCTAATATAACAATGTTAACAAGTAATTGATTTGGTTGCCCCTTTGTCGGTAGTTCTAGGCAGCAAACAACTGTTCTTCTAAAAATAGAGAATTAGATGTGGTTTAAAAATCATAGAGCACGAAGCTTCTTTGTTTTAATCGCTGCTGTTATCTGATACACCCTTTTGTATCCATGGTCCATACTTTTGTATTATAGCATAGCGTAGTTATTTTTACACGAAGTGTATGGAATGTGCGAATCTTTACTTCTATCTCATGTTAATTGTGAACTTGAAATGTATTTAACAAGCACTTGCCATAACAAACAATAAGAATTGCATTGAGTGTAATCCGATTGCTTGAATAAGATAGTATAACAAAGGATCTGCGCGCAATGTTTGCTGTTCAACATTGTGTGCGTCGGTCTTTGAATTTGATCAGTCATAATTGATGTATACCACTGGCCGCCTTCTCTCAGTGCCGACACGTTTCTTTCAGATCGGTTTTACGCATTTCAGTTATGCATATTTCCCGAGTCACTGAATGAAAAATATGTTGGGTGCTGTTTTATTTTTAGTTCTGTGTTAGCGTTTAAGTTTTTGTTCCTATTCATTGTTTGTTTTTCTCTATGTATTGCATCTACTATTTATATTACATGCATTTCAATTCTGAAACAAGGTTTTTGTCAATTCGGCCGTACTGATAATTCGTTATTAATTGTTATTTAGAAATAAAGTAATAAAAATATAGCATACCGTCCTCATCCGCACACTGTACGAGACATTTACATAAAGTTTTAACGATAAAGGTCAATTATATATTTTCGTAGAATACAGAAACACACAATTCAGTTCAAGAACATTTTTAGTCAATGACATTTTTTTGCCCCAAAACTTAAGAAGTATCAATATAATAACAATCCTTTGCTTTTATCTATAGTAATTAATATGATTTTGGGGAAATTGTATATACAACTCGCATACAAATGAGAATGTTATGTATACTGTGTTTTAAACTTCGTGTATTAAATGTGGTAGCGGACAGTTTGTCAATATCATAACATGTAAAAATATCTAACCGCCGTTAGGGGAATCTGTGCATTATTTCTGTAGAAAGTCATACTAAAGACGACTTTAAACACATCTAAAAGTTAAGAGAGTACCACTCGTTAAAACACTCAACATGTTCCTTTTTAATCAATATAATATTAGCACGAGTGTGAGTTTTACTAAAATGGACATCGACGTCAGATCAGATGACCGGGATAGTGATATCATGTGATCTCAGGTATAAGTGGTCACGTGGTTTTCTCGGTTAAAAAAAACTAACTGTGCAGCGTAGCTAAGATTGGAACTACATATTTGTAATTAGAAATCATTTTAACAAAATGCCGCGGGATCTGTTCAGTAATTTTTGGGCTGTTTTGGGGAAAATACTTTTGGTCCAAACTGTCGGATAACACCGTTAAATGATATTTTAACTGATTAATCGAGCATGACATGTATGTTGTAACTTTGCATTTAAATATGAATTTGTCGTAAATAAAAGAATGTTCTTTCGGACTGTTCTCTTGTTGTTTATTTATCAAACTAATACCATCCAAAAGTCACTTTTATAGAATTAGTAACTTTTTTAAAGCAGACAGGTGTAACTCTTAATAACTCGCAATTTAACTTTTACTTGCAAGACAGTATAAACTATGTACATAACAATGTTGTGTTGTTGATTTGGGTTTTTTTTGTGTTTTTTGTTCGTTTTTGTTTTTTGTTTTATAAAAATTCAAAATGTTTTGCATACACGGATCTCCAAAACGTCAATCTGCATGTGTATTATAATATGTTGGCTTTAACGTTGTCATTATTTTTATGTACATATAGGAATTTGTTCGTGCTTTGAATTGATTTAGGGCAATGTGTTTGCACTTCTATGTATTGACACTGTTCGTAGGGAGAAAAGAAGTAATATGTGATGGATTCCAACAGTAAAGTTACATTATTGATTCATTGTATAATTAAATCTATGATATTGTTAATGTTAGGGCATAATACAGACTGACAGGGTGTTAATTATAAAATAATGTATGAAACAGCTGTCGCTTTTTCATTGCAAGACAATAATTATTGAGACAAAGCAGAACTTTTATAAAAAAAGAATGCTCTGATGTATATTTAAAATGTTTATTGTGCATATTATCATCAACTGACTTACAGACAATGCTGATACTCAAAAAAATATGGTTGGTAGCGCAAAGTACAAAAGTTATTGTGTGCCTTTGAAAATTTCCCCAAAGGTTTCAAATGAGGTGTGTACAGAGATTAACTCAGGTGTTGGAACAGAACAGAGTCATCTAGTTAAATGATAAAAAATGGAAAAACAATTATTTAAACATTGAGCAACCTTAATATAATCCATGATATACATGTACACATACAATGAAGTTCAACAAGCTTGTGTTTCTGTAATGTCTTTTCTATTGTCCATGGCTTAGTATTCAACCAGAACATGTTCCAGCATGTATTAAAGATAAAATCTTGTTCATCGAGCCCACTGACGATTTTCCTTTTCTGGTGACAGTGGTTACTGGGATCTCAAGGGTACGTGGCCTCTGACGGGAATATTTTGAATCATATGGAACATATTTACATGGACACCAGTATCGATATACATATGCATTACCTGCACTATGGTTACGTGCTTTTCGAGACAGCAGTGTTTACAGTAGCGTAGCGAAACGTAAATGATGTGTGGGGAAATAAAATGTTAGGAACAAAACATTTTAATTTTAAAATGTAAAAGTTCCTCAGACTGTTTCGTTAGAATAAAATATTATTGGTATTATTTTTGTTTAATATATATAAAAATACAACAGTCTCCTTCACATCTCGTCAAACTCTTTATCCTTTTATTTCATGATGCCGCCAGGTTACACTAACCTCAAATGACCTCTAGTGCAGTGTCAGACCACGGTGATTACATTTCGCATTCAACTTTTGCCTTACAGTTATATTAGATAATTAAACATAAACAATTGAGTTGCTATCAGAAAAAAATGTTTAATGAGTCTAAGATTTTGACTTTTATACAGAATATTTCCATGTGTTGTCATATCATACACGTTATCCTACGTATATTCAGCCAAGGGCTGTTCTGTTTACTTTCGCTATTCACCGGGATACAACATACAAATATTGTCGATTATTTGCATGTTCATCACTGGCATTATTACAGTCATAAAAATTCTTATCAATGTGTGGAAAAAGTATAATCATTTTTTTATTAAAAATGATTATTTCTATATCCAAGAAATAACCATAAAATGGAATAATTGATAGATATTTCGTCTTTTATGTCTCCATATGAATAAAGTTTACGGGGCATGATAATAAATGTGTATATGTTTGGTTCATGTAGAATATCATTCATACAATTATATTAAAATAAATATAATAAATGTTTTAATTTTCACAATATGATAAAATCAAAATGCCGCGAACTGATAACCCTTACCGTTTGAGTTCGAGTCTTGGTCGGGGTACAAACTGTCATATGATAACTTCAGTGTGCCTGTGATGCAATGTTACAACGAAACAAAAAAGATGCAAAGAGAACTCACAAGACAATCCCTTAATTTTTATCAGACAAAGCTTAAAATATTCTCTATGAAATAAAATTCCTATTTGTAGTAATTTTATACAAATTGTGTTTTTTTAACATTGCCTTGATTATTTCTTTCTGTATAGTTTGTGATAATTAATACATTCTGCTAATAAGGTATAGATAAATACATGTAGTGTAGATCCAGATCAGCCAGTTCCTACTGGTGCCATAACGATCAGAATTTAGACATTTTGCTGCTAAGTTTTCTTATCTAAATATGCAAAGAATAGTGAAACAATTACTCAGACTTTTTCATGAAAACAATTTGATATGTGTTTCAATCGATTTTATATGACAAAACTTCCGTGGAATAATGTTCGTGTTGTCTTTTTTTTGGCTGGAATAACCCCCGACGATATCTAATTAAGTACTTATAACTTGAAAACAGGCAGCTGTTTCAACAAGAATTTAAGTCATCATAAGAGAGATTATACTTTAATGGATATTTCACATTAAGCACATGTTATATACTTTTCACGTAAACGATTAAAAACAAAATCATGTGTTGGGTTGTGTTTGAGTCATTAAGAATATATCAGCAGAAAAACTCTTTCATACACAAGCCTTAAAGAAAAAACGCATACGCAATCTGAAAATTTAGATGTTTGAAGATCAGGAAGCCGGATTTCCGGGAAGTGGATGTTTGAGTCTAAGATCTTATTCTAGTCTATTACATGTACATCTGTACAACTCGTGTAGATTTAGCGTATATTTTATTATAGCTAATAAGGTCACAGGTGGCAATATGCGAATTAATTTTCACGTTATCTCTGCATGAAGAAAAATGCCTTTAATATATTGTTATGTAGCTCACATTAAATTTAATACTACTTTATACATCCGTGTAAATAATATTTTAAAGTTATAAATGGTTTGGAATTTTATCATCAAATTTGGTGAACATATTGTTGCAGATACATTATTTGTGTATAATGTCTGTTTGAACATAATTGTTAACATCATTTCAAATGAGTAAATTAAAAAATAATAAAATTTATAAACTCTTGTAGCACTGGGGAGTTTATAAGTTACTTCGGTAAATGTTCCGATCAGTTACGTAAGCGTTCGTATTATCCCGTTTCCCGCATTTACTTTCATACACGACCCTTAATTCGTAAATAACAATGGCGGGCGAAGTAAGCCGGGCTCGAAAGAGGAGGAAGGTCAGCTTTGTCTTACTTGGAAAGAAAGAGAAGATCGTAGGGATAGAAAAGCAAAAATCTGAAATTCACCTCGGGTCGGAAAAATACCGACGACACCGTTTAACAGAAATGCCCGATTAAATTACCGGCTATGATCGACTATGGCGACGAAAGCGAAAGTAAGGCTTTAGTTATATATATTGGTTAATGAGAAATATAAACGTTAAACTCGTTTTACTCGTTTTGAGCATTTTAACATTCGCACTACAAGCTCATGAAAGCTAACACACAGTACTTGGCGTCAGATATAGGTCCATGCCGAAGAAATATATGACTTAAATATAAAATTAATATATCACCAGCATATGATGCATGCACAACCTACTTTGGTCTAGTGGACACGGACTGGTTATTGACAAGTTTTAATGATAATTCGATAATACTTTCCTCATCATGTCTATACCAATGTCAACAAATTGAGTGTGTTTTACAAATCAATAGTATGGTACAAAGTCTGCTCGAGTGTCGAGTGTAGAGGTGACGTCGCTGAGCTATGAAGTTCGAAACCCGTAGCAGTTGTTTTTGTTCTTAAATTACCTTAATAAGCATGGTAGTACACAGGTTGAATGTTTCGTATTCTTCTTTTAAATGAATATCCGCTCTGTGTAAACATAGAGATTAACAGAATTAAATCAGACACATTTTTTTACGAAATAAACATTAGCATGAGAAAAACCATGCTTTAATTTTCAGGTTGCTAGAGTTATTGAAATAAATATATTTTTGTTAATATGTATCATTTTCACTTTTTTCATTATATTTTCTTTTGCTGTTTCATCGTGTAATCTTTTACCGTCAATGTCGATAAATACAACAAATTGCTCGAAAGCCTCCAAGCATAATTGATCCATATGTCTCTCTGTTCCAATGCTCGAAAGCCTCCGAGCATAATTGATCCATATGTCTCTCTGTTCCAATGCTCGAATGCCTCCGAGCAGAATTGATCCATATGTCCCTCTGTTCCAATGACGAAAGCCTCCGAGCAGAATTGATCCATATGTCCCTCTGTTCCAATGCTCGAAAGCCTCCAAGCAGAATTTATCCATATGTCCCTCTGTTCCAATGCTCGAAAGCCTCCAAGCAGAATTTATCCATATGTCCCTCTGTTCCAATGCTCGAAAGCCTCCGAGCATAATTGATCCATATGTCCCTCTGTTCCAATGCTCGAAAGCCTCCGAGCAAAATTGATCCATATGTCCCTCTGTTCCAATGCTCGAAAGCCTCCAAGCAGAATTGATCCATATGTCTCTCTGTTCCAATGCTCGAAAGCCTCCGAGCAGAATTGATCCACATGTCCCTCTGTTCCAATGCTCGAAATCCTCCAAGAAGAACTGATCCATATGTCCCTCTGTTCCAAAGCTCGAAAGCCTCCAAACAGAACTGATCCATATGTCCCTCTGTTCCAAAGCTCGAAAGCCTCCAAGCAGAATTGATTCACATGTCCCTCTGTTCCAATGCTCGAAAGCTTCAAGCAGAATTGATCCATATGTCTCTCTGTTCCAATGCTCGAAATCCTCCAAGAAGAACTGATCCATATGTCCCTCTGTTCCAATGCTCGAAAGCCTCCAAGCAGAATTTATCCATATGTCTCTCTGTTCCAATGCTCGAAAGCCTCCGAGCAGAATTGATCCATATGTCCCTCTGTTCCAATGCTCGAAAGCCTCCAAGCAGAATTTATCCATATGTCCCTCTGTTCCAATGCTCGAAAGCCTCCAAGCAGAATTTATCCATATGTCCCTCTGTTCCAATGCTCGAAAGCCTCCGAGCAGAATTGATCCACATGTCCCTCTGTTTCAATGACGAAAGCCTCCAAACAGAACTGATCCATATGTCCCTCTGTTCCAATGCTCGAAAGCCTCCAAACAGAACTGATCCATATGTCCCTCTGTTCCAATGCCGAAAGCCTCCAAGCAGAATTGATCCATATGTCTATCTGTTCCAATGCAGAGGTTCTACCACAACTCCACTTTCCTTCGTCATTTTCTTTATTATTTGTCAATATAGAATGCTCACTAACCTGCCATCCCTATTTTAGGTGTATGTTATCGCTGATAATGGAAACATTATCGAATTGTGTTTATATAACTGCATTCACGCTTAGCAAACAACGAAATAGACTTCAGATTGCTTTCTCCTTTACTCGTGGTTCTACAAAAACTTTTACAAATAAGTTGTGCAGGAAATGCATATTTCTTTATCTGGTGCAGTAGTAATGATTTAAACAGAAGCTGCAATCCGCAATACGGGTACGTAAGAAAAACATAATGCATATATATATATATATATATATATATATATATATATATATATATATATATATATATATATATATATATATATATATATATATATATATATATATATATATATATATATATATATATATATATATATATATATATATATATATATATATTCGTACTTATCATAATGTGCGTTTGTTACCCTATGCTCAAATGTGTATTATATGAATGTTGTATAATATAAACGAACGAGCAGCCTATGAATTTCAAACTATCAGCGCCCTTTATTAATAATACATACAAACGAGTGGTCATTGGCACTAAACGATTGTTTGTAAACCTACAACTGGGGTATAAACAGCGGTTTAATGAATAAAAACAATCTCTGCTGCATAGTTTTCATTAGTGTTAAGGTAAAAGCGAAACAGGGAAAAAAACAAATTTAACATTTAAAAAGTGTATATATAAAACTTCAACTGAGATTTGAACTAATTCATCATTTATCATGGTCCATTGATTTTGTTTTTGTTTTATTGACATTTGATTTTGTATATTATTAGAATTCAGGTGATATTAAAAATACATTGAAGGTCACGATAACGCGTTTGTTGTTTCGTGCGTTCTTTCAGGCAACATGGATGCAAACATCTAGCTAATTAATGTAATACTATTTCTGCATCTTGTCGGATCTATGCGATTGTGTTAAACAATATGCGGTGGTTCTTTTCTTCTTTCTGAAGTAAAAAAATGCACCTCTTTTGTCATAAACACACATGCTTAGGAGTGCAGTGAATCACATCGCAACAAAAATGTCATCTCTAACAATGGTGTATTATGTGTACCTATTATCTTCCGTGTCTCCCGACTAAGTTTTCCATTCTCTATCGATATTGTCAAGTTCTTTACATTTGAACATAAAATACAATTACGCACACTGCACGCAATATTCTGACGAGCGATAAAATGTGCTTGGTTTAGATGGAGATGTCACAAAAATGCAAATGTTGTATGCAAAGAAGTAAGTAGTGAGATCAGGTTTGTATTTGTGTATGATTTGTGCTATGAAGTGAACGATTTTGTATCGCACAAACACGTTTAGCTATCTTGTCATTGAATGGCAACACTAGTTCTTTATAAACATCGGTATGCCAAAGACAGGTATAGCCGGATTAATCACGCGCTGTGTAAACTGTTCTTTACGTTCTGTGATATTAACATCAATTAGTTAACATTCTGAAACAGTTATGTTTTCAATATCTTCTGTTGCTATCAGTTAGACAATAATTGGTTATGTCTATGCTTATTTTCAATTTTAAATGGTGATTATATTTGTCTCACCGAATACGCTGTCTACATTGCAACAGACTAAATTACCCGAGAGGCAATATACAGGTCACAGGTTTCACATAAGTCATTATAAATTTGAGACCTTTTGCAAAGTTGAGCCCTCTGAGGCGAAGAATGGAAATTACAGAGTATTTTAGACATCAAAAAGCCAGTTAAAATATGCGTCAATTGAAATTGTTTATAAAAGGTCATTCGTTGAGACCTCGTGGAAGTTCAACGCTGTTAACCAATGCTATAAAATAAAAAGGATTAAATGTGATTAAATTTATATGTGTAATAATTTACTTGGAACGTTGATAAAGGCATAAAATTACTAAGTATCATTGAACAATTAGAAAACAAAATAATCCCTTTGACTTATTGTTGCATTATTTCGCAGACGACTTAGGGTATCATTTATAGTGTAGCAAAATCATCATAACCCATTTTAACTTCATAATTAAATAATTTTATATCAACATTTATTAATAAAAGTGTCAACCATCTATTTATTTTAAAACCTACATGTTGTATACAATCAATTCTGATACAGTCTTTAAATGAATTTATGTTCCTATTCTTATAAACTGCCATGTCAAATACAAAACAGTTATGGTGAGGATACATAAAATATAGTTTTCTCTCAGTCTACAGTCTACAGCAAATGTTAAGAAAATCTTAAAAGTTATCGAAGCGAGAGAGTACAGCATTCTCCGCTGCATGGTTGAGCATAAATGAGCAGTCGGGCAAAATAGAATGAACGATGTAACTTTTGAAAAGGGATCTCTTTTA
Source organism: Sinonovacula constricta (assembly GCA_007844125.1). Classification (NCBI taxonomy): domain Eukaryota; kingdom Metazoa; phylum Mollusca; class Bivalvia; order Cardiida; family Solecurtidae; genus Sinonovacula; species Sinonovacula constricta. The sequence goes on from CM017562.1 coordinate 42,143,708, forward strand.
TACAGTGTAGGTAGGCTACCTAGGTACGTGGTATACTCTCTACACCTCGACTGTGATGTGAGAGGCAGACCTAATAGTTATACAATATACAACGGCCAGCTCTGTAGTATTATGTTATAAACTTGTGTGAGTGTTGTAGCCAATGAAAGAAATACAATTGTTACGCACATTTTCAGTAACGCGCTGTATCGTTTAACAGTTGAACATTATCTTCTTTTGTTGAGCGTTTGTTTACGTAATCAAAGTGTGCTGAAATGCTCTTATCAATGATGAAGGCTTTGCGCGTATAAAACACCGACACACAGACGTTCGATATAGACTTTAAATTAGGATTTTATCAGTTTGAATATCAGAGCATCAGTGAACATGACGAAGTGCATTCGTTTGGAATATTTTAAATCACGGATTAACTCAGTCCTTATATTTGATCTTTTTCTGTGGATATCTGGTAAGATTTTAAAATGTCATTTTTCATAATCTCAGCGTTATTCAAGCATTTACTTTCTTAATAAAAATAACATCACCACGTCACATTATTCTATTTATTCACTGTTGATATTAATAGTTTAAGCTAACGAAATTATTTATCAATATACGTTAACATTTTTATAAGAAAGAGTAAGTTTGTTAAAAAATATTTTGTACGTTAGTTACTATCTTAACAAATAAAATGCGTATATTGCATTTAATATTACGCAATGTTATAAAAACAATAATAAAAGTACAAATACGTACTTACTATGTTAAGTATGCTCAGCTTTATAAACAATGGTTAACAGGTATACTCATGGTTTGGGGATAGCGATACATGTATTTCAGTTGTTATGGAAATATAACTAAATATAACTTGATTGAAATAACTCGGGTCCGTTTAACTCATATAAACATGGGACTGCACATACATTAAGAGGAAAGCTGCAATTGTGCTATGATAACGTTATTGTTGTTAATTTATCCGAGATATTCACGTGTAGCTGTAAGGATAAAGTGAATGGCATATTAATAAAACAAGCCGGAAATATATATTAAATATCAATACGTTAAGTAATAATGAAAGGTCAGGTCGCGGCAATAGTGCTTAAATTTAGTTATTTATGCTGGTAAAGGACCTTTATATATGTGTGCCTTGATATATTCTATGACTCGCAAGTATTTCCAAACCAAAAATTGATTATGTAATAATATTGCATTTAAAATGTTATCAGATTTCTTTCATTATTCAGCTACAAAATCAACATTACAACTGTGTAATAGCTATGACGCATAAAGCGCCATTACACATTCAGAATTTGAGGGAAGAAACCATTTGTTCGGTAATTACATGCCAACAAGAATCGATTAGAGTCATATGAAGATAAGTTTAGCTTGTTGGTGATATGGAACTGCAAACATTTACACGTACCAATTTCCAAAGCTTTCAACTTATTTATTTTAGCATTGTAATCAGCCAATCATATAGTGTCATGCGGTAAGTACAGTCCTGGTTCTCGCTCCGAAAGCTTAAATCCAACAAAAAGAATTTTTGCGCTTTCTTATTTTGTTCGATGAAATAAATAGATGATCAATTAGAATCAATATGAACCATAGCGGGATAATATACGTTAAAATACAAACATAAAAAATATGAAGGTGTTTCTTATCTATTAAATATAAACGAAAATACAGCAAATATGTATTTACCTTGTCTAAAGAGGGTTTTAGTTTACACCATTTTAAAGTATATACAAATAAGGCCTATGCATATCACTCGTGAATCCTTGTCAACGTAGTCTTATCTTATTTGCAGGTGAGAAATGAATCCAAACAAACAAAAGTAAATCTTTAGGCAAAGTCCACCATGTTTATCGTTAATTTGCCATCTTGAAACATTCATCTCGAGGGTTGCCAAAATACGTTAGGCAATGGCTATTGTCCAATACAATATCTTAGCAAGACGTTAGTTTCAACAAATGTTAAACATTACATATCAACTTTCCCTACCAGAATACGGTTGCTAGCATAGGCTACAATTAGGAGAATATTTTAAAGTACGTGTACATGTATAAAAACAAATTAACTCCTATCTTTCTACATCTATAAATAACGAACACAAAAACTTTTTATTTTGCTTACAACTATATTCAAGTGTTTAAAGAACTAATGCTAGACACTCAGTATATCCTGATTTAATAGGAGGAAGCTGACATTTCTGGATCTACACTAATTGCATAAGCCTTACAATCACGTGCTCAGCATGCAAGTATGTAAATGAAATCAAGTGTCTATGGTTTCCAAGTACAATGTCATAAAATGTTTCTTTTTATTTTGGTTTTGGCTTGTTTACTTGTTTATTGTTTAAAAAATGGAATAAAATAGTTTACTTAAGTAAATTGATTCTTGTTCACTTAATGTCAAGCCATTGTGGTTCGTTTTTTTTTCTGTTTTTTTTTTTCTTTTTTAGATAAGCTGTTTCCTTAACTTTGCATGAGAGTCGAGTATTTGTAGTTTGGAGAATTACACGCATTTACCTGTAGATGCAGTTTCTGATAGTACTGGACGATAACTTTATAGCGCGGTTCTGGCAGTTTATATAAATACAAATACCTAAATATGTAAAGCTAAAGCAAAAGCAAAATAAAACATATATTTGTAAATTGATTATAAATAGTTTGGAAAGTTCATACTTAATAGTTAACATCAGTTTATTGTACAATATTCCAATAAGGAAAACAGAAATATATAACAGTATTCATTTTAACGATGGTCCCACGCTGCTGACGCTGACGCCAAAGTTGAAATGAAAACACAGATGAAAAAAAATACCGTGTCAGTTCTTACCAAAGAAGTAATTAAAATAATCAATAATTGATATCTAATGGCGTTCAAGTTTAAAACACTTTGTAGATAGAAAAAATGCTGAAGACAAGTACAAACCACTTATTAAAAATATGTGACATTTTTTAAAAAATTAATTAACATTTTGTAATACAGGCGCTTAACATGGTTTCTTATTTAGAAGTAAGCTAATATGTCTATTAACAAACAATTTACAAAACCCTGTGTAAGCAGAGGGCTTGCTATATCTCGGCTAAAGAAACAGAATGTGTTTGAGGTCGGGTTAGCTCGGTCGATAAAGCATTTGTCTTGGTAAAATAATCCGTAGTTCGAACCCGGAAATATATATCTCTAAAGGGTCCAGGGTAACTGGGTTCGAGACTCGGTTAGTCCTAGGGGTAGCTCCACAATGTTCCATCTGTGCTACATTACCAGGTTAATTGCGGTGACCCTTTATGCAACTTCATTAGCGGAGGCAATACTGTGTCGGTTCTGTCCCATTCTACACCACATTATAACACGTATTTATCGGCACATCTCAAAACATAAGAAAGCGATGATCTGTTTACTTCAAGCAGCTATATATAAACGGAAATTGTGATAGGTAATGTGCGAGTTTGTATGTTGTTGTTTTTTATCGGAAAGGAATTAAAATACAACATCTTCTAATGTTTATATAAATATATATTTTACGTCAACATAAAAAACACACCAGACAACAAACCTTCATTGATTAAGCAACAAAAAGTTGTAGTGTAAAGTTACCATCACAGATTCGAAATTAGTTGAATAATTTCATGAAGTGATTCTAATGGTGATGCCGCCTGTCAATTCTGTTGTTTATAAATCAGTCATTAAAGTTAAATGCACATGTTACTGGGCATGCACTTATTAAAAGCATGTTATAAACGAAAAAATGGAAAAGTACAGAAAACCTTTGAGGCGGTTTGATTAATTGGTCCACGGCCTTACCGGCTCTCAAAGGTTGATATTCGAGCAATTAACCGGATTGAGCCAGTTTTATCAAGGCTAAGTAACTGTGTTTTAATGGTCATAGACTTGTACACATAACATCATTTTACTTGATCAACACAAGTGTTGATACATTTTATTGTTGATGATATGCATCACATGGGCGAATAGATTCGGGATGCGTAGATAAACGAAGAGAGTTCGAATACAAAGAATGTTCTCAAAATGTGTCGGAATATACCGACAAGTATCGACAGCTATCGTGCCTTTTCAAATGTTTGTATATGTTGCAATGCTCATAGTAATTTGTCATATTTCCTTATCATAGAACCTCGTGTTGCAGTCCTGACATTATACTTCCCTGTATGTTCCAGTGGCGGTGGCCATGATGTATCTGTTGATTGCGGGTCAGCCTCGGGTGCGGGGATTCTTCTGTGACGACAACTCCATCAAGTATCCAGACAGGCGAGACACCGTCTCCACAACACTGCTTGTCATCATTGGATTTACTATCTTCTTTCTTGTGGTAAGTTTTTTTTTATGTCAGATCGATAATAACTATCTTAAAATAAAACTATTATTTATTGTTAGCGATACAAAGATTTTTATTAAGTATGTAAATTGTATATATTGTTAACAATACAAATGTTAATAATTATGATCTGCTCGTCTTTGCTCTATATACAGTAAACACAGAACACGACATATTCAAGTGTAAATAAGATGATAGACACTTGTTTAGTTTTCTATTTTCCCTTCTCAATACGAACAACATAACGTCATTTTATTTCACGTCACATGACTGTCAGTTTGAAATATACTTATTTATTCTAAACAATTCAATTAAAATTATTTGTCGTTTGGATTAAAGTATACCACTTTCTATTATAAAAACATAAATTAAGATGGTGAAATAAAAAGTAAACTTGTGATTTAGCTCTAAATCAATGGAAGAGCTATTTAAGTCACCCCTGCGACAATTTTCAAAAGATTCCAGGGAGACCACTGCGAAGTAGATCAACTAAAAATATACGTTGTTTTTGTCAATTTCCTCCAGCTGCTGATGGTGGAGGTTCTTAACTGTATAGACCGACGGTCCGGCCAGGGATGTCTCTGTCCTGACTCTGTCATATGCTGTATCAAGGCATACCTTCTGTTGATGTTGGGATTCGTCTGCCAACAATTGGTGGTTCAGGTCGTGAAACAACAAACCGGAGTATTGAGACCAAACTTCTGGGAGGTGTGTCAACCCGTCTTCAACCAATCACAATGTAGCAGGTCAGGGTTTTATTTATTTTTACAATACTTTGACTTTTATTAATAAATTTATCAATTTTATTCATGACAGAAAAATGCCATCATGTACAACAATGATAAAATAGATATGTCGATGGTATTTTAAACTGTAATTCTAACACTTATTTTAGTTATGTCTCCGACTACAAGTGTGACAACCCAGATGAGGCAGAAGTGAGAACCAGTCGGGAATCCTTCCCTTCAGGCCACGCTGCTTTCTCCATGTACGTCGCCGTCTACCTATCTGTACGTAAATGTCAGGTTCTTTTACCATACACCATCACACCTTTGTCACAGTATTTTAAATATTCAGACTGAATAAAGATACACATAACAGGTCCATTAAAGCGACTAATGCATCCATATCTCATCGCGCTCTTGTTGTCTCTAACTGTTAGAACGTTTCCTTTAATTTTCAGTTTATTTATTTTTTATTCTTGAATACAGTTCTACATCCACCATCGCCTCAATATCCAGTTCTCACGGGCCATGAAACCTCTCCTGCAGTTTGGTCTGGTATTCCTTTCCATAATCTGCGGTCAAGGTCGTATCGTTGACAATAAACATCACATGAGTGACGTCATAGCTGGACATGTTCTCGGGTTAATTGCAGCATTTGCGATGGTAAGACACCTTTCAACGTCAAAGGAAAATGAGAATTTGTTTACAAATCGCTCGTTCAAATTTCAAGTTTCGAATGAGCTAAGTCTCTTTGTACACGATAGGAACACAGATATTTCTAACCTTTATACTCTGCTTAAAGGCAGTAGGCGGATAATCTTCAAAGTGTCTCATTAATCATGTTTTATCAGCTGACTGATGACAGAAAGAACATATGAACATCTATCTCTGAGAGATAGCATTGAATGGGTTTAATAAGTTGGCGTATGTGTGCGACTCGGTGTAATTTCCCGTTCAAGTTTAAGTCTTGCTGCACAGCATGACTTAATTAAGTGTTAATCCGTAAGGGTTCGTTCTTTTTATGAGCGATTCAGTACAGGAGGTAAATGGATTGATGTTCTGTTGATGGATCTGTATGTTCATATCAGAATTAAATTTTGCATTAAATACTATGTTTATATCATAAACTACGAATAAGTAAACGTTTTAACCATTTATATTTCTGACACCACGTTTAAACGATGAAAAGCTTGTAATAACATAAAAAAACACACGACTCAAACATGTTTTTCCTGTTTTCAGTTCCTTTCAATAGGCAACAGCATCTTTAAGCCGCCATCGAAACTGGAGGTAGTCTCTGAGCCATCACAACCGGAATCAGAAACATGTTGTTGTACATGCGCAGACCAAGATTCAGAAACATCTCCATCACCGCCGCTATTAATGCAAAATGAGTATACGTCAATCGATACTCACGATCAAAAAGAGTGTAGATTAAATGGACGATTGCACGTTTCTGTTCTAGAAAGATGAAGTTATATAGCTGGTTTAATCGTAATCCTTGATAAGTCTGTTTTGTTAATCTCGACGATATATTCAACGAGAATATTATTACATGTCTTCTGTTATATTTCCATATGTCAATAGATCTATCTATCTATAGTAGAATCCCTTATGTTTTCTGTTTTATATGACATTTTACAGGCAGTATCACCAACCAATGTAAATGAAGTAAAGCAATTCATAAAAAACAACAATAATGTCATAAAACTACTCGAAAGCAATAACATGATTTTAAAAAAGGGGACTTTCTAGTTTTGCATGTTCGAAAGATCTTTAAAATACTCGAACGACTCCATGATTCAGCCTTTCAACTGAGTTTCTTTATAAAAATACAGCACATGATATACGCAGGAGTTTCATATTCCCGACCTTTAAAGCTCTGTTTCTAGGGAATTTCTAGGGTTACCCAAAATGTGCCGTGATATATATCTGTAGTTGGCACACCAGCCTAGACAATGGGTGGACTACAATGTATCAAGGTTAATGTATTGAGATACGATGCGCGGTTGGACTCTGGCTAATGTTTTTACCAAATGCATTTCTTTTGCTTGTGTAATTATTCAAATGTCAAATGAAATAGTGGTTTAATAAAACGACATGCATACTATAGAATATATTAATATCATGGATAATACTTCACTTAATTTCAAGCTAACCTTCAATTCCATATATGGATTGAAATTTTTATCATCAACATATTTGTTCATATACAACCTTCAGTTGTAGCTATTTATTTTTTGTTGCTAACACTGTCCTATATAACTAAGTAATAATAAATATAGCATTTCATAATTAATTAAGGACTGGCCAGTCGTGAAAGATCGAAAGTACTCTGGTCGCATTCATAAATGTTCTGATCAGTTACCAAACTATTCGCATTATCCCGTGGGCTACATTTTCGATGACGTGTTATGTTGATGGTTTGTTTTGTTTTAAGAAACACGTCGCATAGACACTAGGTTGGTCATCATTGCCACGTCAAGCTATTTTTAAAAAGCCTAGGTGAAAGGAAAGAAATGCATAAGTATGAGGAATTTAGTTAAACGATATATTAAATTAAGAGCAAATTGCATTATGCAGGTTCCTCCGTTTTTGTGCCGACATACTGTCACCTTGAAAAAAAAAGAAATTATTTTGTATGTTTTATTTGCCTTGTAACAAACATGTGCATAAACAGCCTAAAATTTAATCACAGGGCAAACAAAAATGTCATTTCATATTACACGTTTAAAAGCATTATCAATCAGGCAAATGTGGCGATTAAGACGCACAATGCGTCAATTGAGTAATTAATTTACTCTTAAACACAATTGCAATGTGAACGTTATTTATGGATTGTTTAATGTTCATGAAATTTTCAGAGAATAGTGTCTCTTTACAGATACAAAACGCGGGATTTTGTATAAATGAAAAAAATACCAACGGGAAGTAAAATAAAAATAAAACCATTCAAAATACCAAGTATTAAAAGTGAGAATCAATCTTGTGTGACCAGGATAGCCCACTTTGGCTAATATCAATGTAATCAGTAAACTAAAACGAGTTTTACATTATCTGCATTTAACTCAGTAACGAAATGGACTTACCGCTGGAGTCTCAGAGATCAACTGAACTGTAGCATTCGATTAGTTTGTGATATAATACACAAACAAGGAAGCACGTACACATGTATTGATCTGGAGTGACGCTATTGTTAGCATTTACATGGAATACTATTTTAAAAAATGCACACAAGAATTTCTGAAAGTATTCAAACATTAAATTTTTATTTTGAATAAAGTTGTTGATTGTAGTCCTACTTCCACTGTACAAAAGTCAAACTGTTTTGTCGATGCATTGTAGCTTTAGAAAGCTTATACAATTACAGAATTATAGGCAAGTGATAACCACAGTTTATGACAGTTATTGAAGCCATTTTTATTTTCTATGTATAGTATTTTGTGGACTAGATATTTCATGGTAACGTTTTAAAAAAATACAAATCAACACATTGGCTGAGTGAGAATCATTTAGAAATATTCGCTAGAACGATTTTGTACCTGTGGTTAATAGATTATCAATTTGCATTATCGTCAATATAATTAAAGCTATTTGTTGACAGTGGGGCAATGTCATCATGGAGGAGTACGCAGTATCTTATTAGTTTTGATATCATTCCCATTTCCTTAACTGGATAAGAAACTTGCACATTTTTTGTCATACGACTCACTTCAGTTAATGAATGGTTACATGACAGTTTGATGTGTATGAACAAGATGTGAAACAGCTAAATATAAACTTGTATATATAGTAATAATGACAGGTGATGTATTGATATAAGTTCGAAATATATATGTAGCAGGTTGTAACATAGGGAGAAAAATGTGCAGCCAGTCCGGGACTCGAACCCGGGACCCTTCGCTAACAGGGCGAATGCTCTATCGACTGAGCTAACTGGACCGCATACATATTCTCTCTCTATCACCCGGCTACATATAATTAAGCAAAAAAGTAAGACATCTATTCTATGAATGTCAGCTAAATTACAAATTAGAGCTAGTATGCAGAGTTTATGTTAGTGCAGTTTTCGTATATCACATATGTTGCACAGGTCTAGCTCTTTTTTCATACATCATACACATAGATGTGTCGTGTAAAAATATATAATGGACTCATCACAAAATATGAAGATATGCAATGACTGCAAAATAGCGTAATTAAGTAAGAGGCAGTCGTAGCGCGGGGGATTCCGCAGGGATCAGTACTGGACCCCTTTCTGTTTCTCGTCTTTATAAATGACATGTTGGACAATATCCACTCAAAACTTAGGTGTCTGTGCCATTGAAATAGAAATTAACTCTGTCGATTACAATACATACATTCAACAGGATGATATAAAATGTTAAGGTGTATGGAAAATAAATGGGGTGTATCTTTCCCCCTAGTCAAGTAAAAAAAGGTTAGACACATTCCTAGGAACCGCTACAGTAGCCGGAGACTGTTGGGTGCATTCCCAGCACATTGTTGGGCACATTCATAGGGACCTCTACAGTAGCCGGCGACTAGTGGGTACATTCCGTAGTAGTTGGAGAAATATTGGTACATTCCAAGGACCGATACGGTAGCCGGAGACAATTAGGTAAATGCATGGGGATTGCAACAGTAATCGATGGCGGGTGGGTAAATTCACAGGGGCTGCACATATCCATGAGCCGCTTTGGAAGCCTGAGTGACTTCGCGTTTCGACCACGCAAAACTAAACGTAAATAAAAAAAATCCACAGCGACTGCTGAGGTAGCCGATGGCGGTTGGTACATTCCAAGGAAACACTACGGTAGCTGGAGAATTCCTATCTCTGTTATGGTAGGGAACACAGACAATCGTATCATTTTCTTTCACAGTCTTTGATATCCTTTTTTCTCTCCCTCCTTTAAAAAATATATTTGCTTTTATCTTGATACCAGCTTATGCCGCAACGAAATGGTCTGTCATTAACATAAATTTCGTAATAACATAAGCATAGATCAAACAACATCCATGTGCATAGCAAAGCAACATCAATGTATTGCTTTTTTGCATGAGGTATGTGTGACTGATACACACATCAACATATAATGAGGACATTCGTTCTCTAAGAATGCGTTTCCATAATCTAAACTGGTTCCATGGTGTAGTGGTTAGCACCCAGGACTCTGAATCCTGCGATATGAGTTCAAACCTCAGTGCAACCTGACAAATCTTCCATTTCGAGCAAACACTAACATACCTTAAGAGTGTCGAGAATATTAGACTCATTATTTCCTTTACTGATCTGTAACAATCTAAAGAATGTGTTCTCAATGTTTTAATTTTTCTTGAAGAATGAAGTCTACAAAAAGTTACATATGCCAGAATTTTATTAAGTGTTGACCTTATGGTGAGATTAAGACCACCGCCATCTGTCTGGGTAGAACCAATAGCGCAACGCTTATTAAAATAATAAGTGTGATTGTCCAATTTGTTCGATCAATCGTGATTTTAGTAAGTCGAGATCCTGTCCATCTGCATTGGTATTTATTGTATATTTGGACGGTTTAGAGAAGTACATTACAAACGTATTTTATTTATACATTATTATGCTGTATTTTTATGTTACATTTTCTGTCTTTTTACATGTGTGTATGCTGTTTTTATTTTATTTGTTTCAATACAGAGAGTATTAAAAGAGAAAACATGATTGGATAGATCTGAACCCGAGAACTTCTGCCGAGCTGTTATACAAACGGTCACAGTCAAACATGAGAATACCGACGTTAATGATGTACATATATGATGTATAAACATGCTACAAAAATATGACAAGGTCCTATGACTATAACAAGACTTGAAGTAAAACACTTACATGTAGATGTAAAAGTGACAAAAGTCCTGACACAATGCACACCAATAGAATCATACATCCTACAGTTACGTACTTTGGACGGTCTGTCGGCACTGACTGATTAGGATGGTTTATCCTGCTACCAGAGCTCTTACCTCACACTTAATTGCTTCCTAAAAGGACAGTGAACAGAAAACACACCAATGTGCTACATATTTTAAATACTACAGTGCATTCTTTTTGCTTTACTGTTGTTGTTGTGTGTGTTGTTGTTTTTCCAAATTGTTTCTCAATGTTATTTATGCTATCGTATATAAGTAACCGTTAATTGTGAGAAACTTATTCCGATCTTTTTTCCAAACTTTGTTAATGTTACCAGTTTCATTAAATTGTTCTCAAATGTTTCTAAGTCTCATCGTGTCGGTTTAAATTTAATTCTATAAAAGCAATCTTTTAACATGCGAATAGATACATCATCGATTGTCATTCATAGATAAGAAAAGGTCATATGGAAATTTCCACAGATATCTAAATTTAAGCAACCTCTAGACAAAGGCAAACATGGTAAATGTAAATGTGACAAAAACACAGAGACAAGACTTAACACATATAAAAAAACGCCTTGGAACGGTCAGTCGGCAAAAGGGCAGACTGGGGTGCTTAAACCCGCTTTGTGGAGCGCTCCAACCTCGCACTTCCTGGACGTTTTTTTAGTTAGCGCCTTCGAACTGTCAGTCGGCGAAAGGACCAATAGGGGTGCGTAAATCTGGTTTGTGGAGCGCTCCATCCTAACACGTCCTGAAGGTATTTTCTATCCAGTTAACGCCTTGGAACGGCCAGTCGGCAAAAGGACCGACTGGGGTGCTTAAGCCTGTTTTGTGGAACGCTCCAACGTCGCACTTCCTGAAGGTCTTTTTCTATCAAGTTACTGCCTTGGAACGGGCAATCGGCAAAAGGCCAGACTGGGGCTGTTAAACCTGGTATGTGGAGCGCTCCAACCTCGCACTTCCTGAAGGTTTTTCTATCCAGTTACCACGTTGGAACGGTCAGTCGGCAAAAGGACCGACTGGGGTGCTTAAACCCGGTTTGAGGAGCGCTCCAACCTCGCACTTCCTGGAGGTTTTTTTCATCCAGTTACCGCCTTGGAACGGTCAGTCGGCAAAAGGCCCGACTGGCGTGCTTAAACCTGGTTTGTGGAGAGCTCCAACCTCGCACTTCCTAAATGATTTTCTATCCAGTTACCGCCTTGGAACGGTCAGTCGGCAAAAGGACTGACTGGGTTGCTGAAACTTGGTTTGTATAGCGCTACAACTTCGCACTTCCTAGAGGTTTTTCTATCCAGTTACCGCCTTGGGGCGGTTAGTCGACAAAAGGACAGACTGTTATGCTTAAACCTGGTTAGTGTAGCGCTCCAACCTCGCACTTCCTGAAGGTTTTCTAACGAGTTACCGCCTTTGAACGGTCACTCGGCAAAAACACCGACTGGGTTGCTTAAACCTGGTTTGTGGGGCGCTCCAATCTCGCACTTCCTGGAGGATTTTCTATCCAGTTACCGCCTTGGAACGGTAAGTCGGCAAAAGGAACGACGTGGGTGCTGAAGCCTGGTTAGCTACAAATTTTAGATTTGTGTTCTCTACACAATGCTTTCTTGACATATATATACTTATACTGTATTACATTTCCTGGATTTAATCATCAATCATATCTTTGTTGCCCATTTTGTCATGAATGTAAAAATAGGTTGAATCTAGAACACATCACTCGCAAGATCATGATACACGTAGTTTACACGTTACGTCATAGGTCATATAGTCTTTTTCATTGATATCCCGTCTTGTTGTTTTTGTAGATGGTTTATTTGCACTGGGATTTGTTATTGTCTATTATTTATATTGTATGCTAAATTGCTCATTAACCGATTAGTCCGAACGCTCAAACAAGTATAAGGGTAGTTCCACGACCGGTTGGCCCGGTGTAGGGATAGTGTGACTGAGTATGAAATCATGCCAGGTGTCCACGGCATACTATACACAGTGAAGGCAGCACTATATCTACTTCAGGTGGCCACCGTCTCTAGAAAACTGAAATACTGTTGATGGAACGATAAACCAAACAAACAAACAAATAAAACATTCTTTTATAAGGCTTGACAGGTCGTATTTCCTTTCTTGACGATTGAAAATCTATTTTTCTGGTTTATAACAATAGCAAACCATGCATAAGAATAATTATACATTGCTATTGACGCATCAGTCTTATATCATTGTCGCTTTAATGATAATATTGCTGATGGCAATTTGAGGTTTAGCTTCTGTATTCGCCCGACAGCTTTGCGATACATAAAGAATGTGTAAAGAAATCGATGTACATGTACACGCTTACGTGCTTGTACAATATTATTATCTTAACATCGGTACACGTTGGATATATTAATTTACCAAGTAAAAGAGCTGGCATGAAAACTTGCGAACACATAATTAGGAACACTCAGTACAGTTCGTATGCAAACCCTGTTAAGACAGTGTCTGTTTGCTTTCACTAGTTTAAATAAAAAAATAGTGTAGTTAAATCTAACTAGGCTAAAATTTCTTGATTGATAATTACACTAAACGCAACATTAAAGCATGTTTTAAATCAATATGTTAAAACTGAATATTTTGCATTATCGAATGCACGTACATTGTTTTAATGCAAGATGTAAATATTACTACAACAGTTAATGCTGACATCCATTCTGCAGTATATACGCATAACACCTATGTTAGTATGTATAGTCGTGAGAAGGTTCCATGGTGTAATGGTTAGCACTCAGGACTCTGAATCCTGCGATCCGAGTTCAAATCTCGGTGGAACCTGTAATCATTTTGGTTTATTAAAGCTCCATTTTATGCACATGTGAACACCTTACTCCTCTCCTCATCCCGGTTACGTTTGGCTGCCGTTACCATTGGGGACATATTACAGTGTTATTGTAAAATGTTCCATACTTATGTAATAAAATCAAAACATTTTTTTTAATAAAAAAATCCTTAGAAATTGTCGTTAAAATAATATTAAAAGTGCATACTAATTAAAAAATATTTAATGTTATAGTATCGTTCTAATCCCATTAGTCGAACCCATGGACTATACTCCTTTTTGTGGTAGAGGTTACTGTGATATGAAAGGCACGTGACCTCTGATGTCGAGATAAATAAAGAAACCAGGGAGTCGTTTCATGAACATTCCTCAATAGAGATCATACACTGTGAATTTTCCGTTTTATGACGCTTGCGCGTTGTAAGATACATTGCTGTTTTGCATATTACTGTTTCAAAAGCAGCTTAGGAGAGACCTTTTATTTACGATAGTGGTCTATACAATATTTTGATAATGTAACACGTTTGATCACAAGCAGCAGAATATGCACATGCAGAACTGTAATACATTATTTGTCGATTGTATTTTAATTGTTAAATATATATAAAAATAAAGCAGAGGTAAGACCTTAGCAGCTATACAATTACTGAAAGGAATATTACTCTTACATGTAAATATATGCACAATATTCTTCAAATTGGTTCTTTGATTCTTTTCTCTTTGATGTATGATGAATAAATAATTAAATTGCTAATCATAATTCTATCAGCATGATTTGTATTTTCTAATAGTTTTATTGTGCCAATTCAGTTTTTCATCCACATTCTTTACATTCTGACTACATTAGAACTACGCCCAAAGGAATTCTACCAAGACACAAGCGACAGATTACAACATAGTTTGTGGCATGAAAAGTAAAAAAAATACTCATAAATCATGCAACATAATATGTACTGCTGTACCGTGGTATGATATTTCTTTCTTCTAAACAACCGAAATTTATTATAATCAATGGATGCAATACCAACAATATTGCTTTTGTTTAACCATCTTTATGTAATTCTGCTTTATAGAATGTGCAAAGATTTAGGGCTGAGAATTGTTCCGATGGATTTTCTGACTTTTATTCCCGATGTACCTTGACATTTTCTACAGCTGAAAAAAAATCGCCTTTTCATGCAATACAAGAATGTTAAATGCTGCATCTGCAAGGTAGACATATACCTCGATTGAAAAAGTTGCGATATAAAATTACATAGGTAAACAATTAAGACCCATCGGCCGTGCTCATCGTCACACTAATTTATTTCTGCTCCCATATTTAACTATTAAAAGCGTTCTCTGTGCAACAGACGTAATATGATATGGGAATGATACAACGTCTTGTGAAATACCCTATCATCATCTGATTGTTTACGTCGTTTAGAGTATGAACTGTAAAAATAAATACATCACTATTAATGTCACTTTTCCTTAACGCGTGAAGATTGATGATCTGAGCTATAAAGTAAATCCAAATGATGTAGCAGTAAATGCCAGAAAATCAGACAGCTGTGCATCGGTACGTAAAGATTCCATGAATACCGTTTTTTGCAAAGACGTTATCGGTATACAAAAATTATCACAGTTGTCTAAATAATTTACACTACCAGCAGCGGTTCCATGGTGTGATTTACCTTTACATCTCGGGGGTACCTGACTCGTTTGGATCTGTAACAGTTGACATTTTCTGTTGTTATTTCTTGCAGACAACATACGGAAAATAACACAAACAAAAACAAATTTACTACTCAAAGAAGAAAAACAATGCTTATGTATTGTGTATTTATACCCCATGTAATTTTGAATAAACAGCAAGTCGGCTGCAGTTTACATAGATAATTGGTCAAATAAACAAACCACACAGCAGTTACTGTTTATAAGAATGTACTTTTAAATTAGCACATTTCGGTCCTCTAAAAAGCAACAAAAACAGAAGTGCATGTTTTAACAAAAGTGAAGCTAAGCAAGTGACACAAAAAAGCACGAAGATAAATTACACAGAAAGGGAATAATCAGAATTTACCGTAAACGGTCAGTCTCCATAACATAGAACTTCTTAAGGTTAGCTATAAATATCACAGTCATTAATTGACTGTGGTTAGAAAACAGTTTAATTCGAAACAAAATAGTCCAAAACGTAAAATAAAGAACTAAGTAATAATGTCATAAAAAGGTAGCGATGCCATTTAGAACAAAACTGTTTCATTGGTATTCGGTGTAGGGAAGTGGTATTTCTATCAAATTAAAGCATGACCTTTAAGCCAATAAGCAAAGTGAATTTTAACAAGAGAGAACATAATTATATTTAGTGAATGATGTATAACTTGGCAATGCAGCCATGTTTGTTCTAGAGACTAGTTTTATAGCTTTATTGTTCGCCAGTACAAAGTCTTGCAACACAACACATCGTGTTGCTGCCGGTATTACATGCAAACGTTATGATGTTTTGTCATTGAGAAAACCATCCAGGAACTCTGCTTGTGGCTTGTAGCTCTCCATAAACTAGGGTTTTCTCTAAAAACCTTACGAATACATGATAACAAGGACACATCGGATAAACATCTGTACTGTTTTACAACGTATGATCTTTCCCGCCGGTATTTGTTAAATTAAGCATTCGAAAAAGTGACAATCTGTTTAATGCAAAGCTTATATTTGTATGTTGCGCAATTTAAGATACTAACATTTATCTCCATCTTTTTCATTTTCATATATGTTGCATTTATTTAAATTATTACTGAAGGGTCAGATTAAGTATTTCAATACTAGCGTTCGTCATCTTTTTTTAAAAAGTAGGAAAGTACCTCAAATTTATCATTCATTACTAACCAAAGTCTATGGATTGCTCCCTGTGCCTGTGACATTTCTGAAATTAGTATACGAGAATCGTCGGATACCACTTTAAAATGGATAAGATCATTTACTTTCTCGTGATTTGATTTTTACTTCAAACAGTTTTAGTGTCCCATATTTTTTTATAAAACCTTTTATCATTTTTTTAAATAAGAATACACCTATCTTTGAAAACTTTTTTTGCAGAATCCCTATGCGCTAACATTTTCTTTAGATTCTAGGACATTGCAATTGATAAATTAGTTACCATATAACTATTTTTTCCATGTTTAATGGCTTAAATCACTTAAAAAACGTTTTTAGTACGGAAGAATTACACTACAAAAATAATAAAATGCACGATGTCTTACAGACCATATTCAAAATTTTCATTTGCGCCATTCAGTTTATTTTACTTTCAAACAAAAAGTAAATGGTACGCATATAATGATAATCTATCCACAACTGCAAATATATTTAACATTTGTTCTTGAGACTGTCAATCTGTCATTCTGTCCGGGGTTTCGTTTCCGTCTTGATTTCATTTAAATAGGATATACGGCATTTATATTATTCCAATACATCAGCATATTGGATCTTAAGTAGAATATCAATGCAGCAAAAAAACAATTCTGTCCGGGGTTTCGTTTCCGTCTTGATTTTATTTTAATAGGATATACGGCATTTCTATTATTTCAAGACATCGTCATATTGGAACTTAAATAAAATATCAATGTAGCGGGGGAAAAACAAGTAGAAAATGATAATGCAGTTTTGTAATGCTTAAATTAAGGTTTTTCTTTTTGTGTGCTATATGTCGTCTCTGTGTATTTGTCACTTTTACATTTACCCTGTTTGCCTTTGTCTGGAGGTAGTTTAGATTTATATATCTGCGGTAATTCTTATAGGACCTTTTCTCAAACAGGAAAATAAACAAAATTCACTTAGTTTTATGTGTTGTACATATTACTAAACGCAAGTGCCAATATCTGAAGATATTTGTAAACTTACTAATGAAATACGCTTGGCATTTAAAGAAACGAAATGTTAAGGTGACCGTCTGGACCAATATTTCTTTCGTCAAATAACCAAGTAAGTCATTGTTACCTTGAAATGTCCTTCTTAACGTTGTTCATTGATAATGTCCTTGCTCAGTGTAAACAGTCATTTATAAACACTCCTCATTGCAAACAGGTATTTCCTATCGGAGCCACGCTGCAGATATACCAGATATTTATCTCTTTTTTCGGTGTCTCTCCGTCTCTCTATTTCTCTGTCTAATGCGATTGTTACTCTTTCCTCCATATTCATTGCATAATGCTCAGATTAAATGTATCGTGTGCTCTATCTTCATGTAATCTTTGCCAAGGAAAATTGTCTCCTTCTAACATTGCGATGAACACATTACATGTGATAAGTAACATAAACAAACATTATCAGTACAAGAACCATGCAAGATACACGGGAAAGTTGTACCATGATGCTATCGCTAGGGGTAAACAATAGGGATCGAGGGTTTTTTAAATTTTGCATTCAGTGGCTGCACGCAGATATTTCAATTAAAATGTAACTTTTAAATGTTTATTTAATAATTCTCTTCAAAATGTGTATTGCCACGGTGATGTATTTGACATACGAATAAGAAGAGAAGATGAAGTGGTAGTGTAGATGTGCCTGATCTTAATGTTCCTTGCAATAAATGCGTTTCAACTATCGAAAAAGGATCCTTGATTAGCACTTAGAATCCTTTCTGAATCCTGCTATCCGAGTTCGAATATGGATGGAACCTGACTTTTTTTGTTCAAGCCAGTCAGAATAAATAAGTTGCATAAGTTATGTGCAAGTTCAAATTAAATATTTGATTTTGCTACAAAATAAACTTTAAAACGTTTTTATGAGGTTTACGTCTAATTCAGGACGTTTCATAAGGTACTGCAATCGTCAAACGGATATCAAACTGCATCTATATAACGTTTGTGTGATATGCGGTAAGATATATCAAATATATATCAAATAAAAACTTACTGTGATTAGAAACCTAATATAAATGTCAGTAGTCTGTTCATACGGACCTGCATTCTCCGCTCATTAAGTGAAAATCTGTCAGTAGCTCATGCAATTATCACCTACAAGCTGACAGAGGTTAATGATTTCTGCAGGAGTTAACACGCTATTTGTCAACATAATTAATTTTGTTTACAGTAAGCGATGATATACTTTATTATTAATAAATCAAAAGAGAAACGTTCTCACCGATCCCGATTTGACATGGTGCAAGCCCCAGCAGATATACCGAGATAATCAGCGAAGTATTTTTGTTTACAAAAATGTCTGTAGTCTCATAACTGCTGCTCCGGTTTAAATATGATTTTGAACAGGAGCTTCCCGACTTTGAGGCAGTGTAACATGTTGCTTACGATTTCGCACGGCAATGTTATGGTAAAACTCCGACGAGTTCCCTGTAGATACGTTGTAAGCCAGCGTCATCCGATTTCTCCACACAGGTTTCCCGATCACAGCTGGTGACGTTAGGCGATTTATAACGGGTTTCAAAGTATAATTTATCAAAATCAGTTGTCATTAATTTCTAAAAGCGTATGCATATCAATGTTTTATATAAACGTACGTTTTACAATACAAACATAAGCTTCAACATGTCCGCGAAATAGCCAGAAATGTCATGAAAAATGCAGCTATGGCAAAGCTAGGTCACAGACTGTTGATGCACTAACATTAGAACATTATAGCAAATAGATTCTTTACCTGTGTTGAACTTAATGAAATATTTTATTATGGTTTGTTGTATTCACTTATTAATGAAAGCTTAAACAGCACTAATTTAAGTTAGAATTTATTAGTAAGCTTGCCCGTCATTTATGGCCGTTTAACTGGGGTCATCTAGCAGCTGCTGTGTTCCACCGGGCATTATCGCTATCTGTCAGCATCAACGCGAGGTGTGTTTCACAATTATTTACCAATCGGGGCGGCTTTGGCAGGTTCGAGCCGGATAACCACGGTTCATCCCGGTTTACCCCTGATACTTCTGGGATGTTCACGGTGCCACCACGGTTGTACTCCCGGTTGGATATGGTTTCTTACGGTTCAGTCAATCGGGACGACAGGCTCCTAGAGAGACTGTCGATTTTACATAATAATAACTGGTTGCATAATGCTACAATACTGCTAGGATAATTTGAACAATTTGTAATGATTTCGAATTTCAAATATATATAAAAAGTGCGAGGCTGAATGTTCGAGCAAAAGATGTTTTAAACAACACCGTAGGTCGTTAAGCGGTAGATTAAATTTTAATATTTTTGGCAATTCTTATTGAACCTTTTCATATTTTATTATTGTACATTTGTGAGTGCAAGTATAAATCATATGTGTATGTTGGTGAGCAGTTCGCATGGATATTGGTGTTATTAACTTGGATAGACGACAGTTAGGTGTAAATGATTGTTTTCAAAGTAGGAATAAGGTTGAAAAGTGTTTAAATATCAAACTAAAACTCTTGTTGCTAGACTTTGCAGCTGCGGTGTAAAATCGTGCAGGCTATTTGGTTGACAAAACACAGAGATAAAAGTTTATCCGAGTTTTAAGATTAAAGATACGGATCTTTTTGATGTAGCAGCATCTTGGAGTTTATAATGTAAATAATTTATTTTTAAGCTTTATATTCGTATTTCCAATGGTCTACATGTTATTGTCAATAAATTCTCATAAATGAAATGGTATTTTGGTATTAAACTACAACAAAACTAACGTTAGTGTGCTAAGAAGGTTCATTGATACAGTAATATTTATTCTACATTTATCAGTTACTGTTTTCTTGCCCACAGCTCATCTATGATTGTATATTATCTAAAAGGATTCGACCTATCATATTAACGCTACCAGTTAAATATATTTGGAGATATAAACGGATATTGAAATCTAGTGTCATAGACGTATTTTTATTCGTTTACATTTTAAAATTATGTCAACATCAGTTCGGATTTCTTTAATCAAATGAATACATAAAACAAAATTATCTTAGAAGGCCCCTATTTTAGTCACGAGACTCTGATTACAACAGTGTAGAATAAACTGTTTAAATCAAACGCAACAGTACATGATCATAAAGATGAGTATTTAATCGCTTCAAAAATACATATCTTATCTCCTTTTTCTCGGTTTCAGACAATGCAGCGCCTGCGCCAGAAATATATCTATATAGCTTAACACGTAATCGTATAACTCTTGTTTTTATATGCTCATAAACTGTAAACCTTAAACACGAATTGAAAGCAAAGATACAAGAAGAGTACATACATATAATTAGGCAGCATTTAATTAATAGGAGTAAATAGGGACACACCACTGCTATTTTTTTCTAATACGTCGTGTTTGTACCGTATACACTTGTTACGTATTGTTATTTTGGGCGGCTTAGTACGATACCATATCATGTATTCATGGGAGCAAAGTACATTGGATAGAACACATTTTTGCTTCAAGTATACACCGCATCTTACAGAAAAGCTAGACATTATTTTTGTTATATCCAGTACAAGTTTGTTGTTGTTGTTATTTTTTGGTGTGTGTATGTTTTGTGATAACAATTAAATTGTATATTAAATAAACATAAACACTCAAACTATATGAATGATATATAAACACTTAAATTAATGGCGGGGTGATGAAAATGTGAATAGCATTTGCATTTACAAACATGTTCTGAACGAAAAAAAGATCATTGTTTGATTGCGACATGATCTGACTTAAAATCAAAATACATGTAAATGCCAAATCTCGAAATAATTGCATCTACGTTAATCTAAAAAATTAAAACAAACCAGAAATGTATGCTTACAAAATATCACTTATAACAATAATGTTGGTATGTTTCCATAATACCTTTATTTTGCAAAATTGAATGGTTTATATTGGTCATATGCATTGCCACTAGAAGATGATGTACTGTAACATTTCCGTTTTGTTGCTTAGACCTTATTTCATATGTACATGTATGTTGCAATTTTCATAGGGCCTCGTCATATGTTCTTATTGAGCAATAACATGTTTAAATTTTCGACAATACAATCGTTAATTGTATGTCATCATCCCTTCATGGATGTGATGAGAACTGTCAAGTCTGTCTGCATGTTTGCTGTAGATAAGAGGATTATTAGTCTTGAATAAATTGAGTAAACGTAGAAAAAATGAAATAAGAAATGCAGATGTAGCCAGATTGTGTTCGTCGTCGGTTGTTCTACTACTCACTGAACGCAGATTGTCTGTTACTTAATTTTGCAATATGTATTTGTGTGTGTATATGTGTAGGTCTAGTTTAAATTGTAATATGGTATGCAATTTTCATAGGGCTTATTTTCGTATTGGCGGTATATTTTAACTTTACGGGCGCATAGATTTGCGAAATATTCAATTTTTTATCTTAAATTGAAAATTTAAGTTCTACATTGTAATAATTGTTGGATTTAAATAAACAAGAGGTAATCGTTTGCCAAGTAAACAACGCTTTGCGTTTATATTGTGATGTAATAACAATTTCATTTTTAAATAATGCACTGTTTAAACAAACCATTTTCCCAATTATATTTTGTTAATACCAATTTATTTTGATGCTTTGCAATGATCATATAATATGTCCAGCTTTTGTTTCTGTTCTGCTAATACCACAATATCAAACCCATAGAAGAAAACAAACACATTAAGCTGATTTATGCTCACTCCTTAAAATCCACTTTTTTCAGAGACATTATTATTACTTTGTAATCTTTATATCATGATTTCAAAAATAAGATTTAAAATAATACGAAATAAGGTATAAAAGTATCAGTTCAAACTTAGGTGAGAATAATCAGCATTATACCCGGTTGTCGTTTTTTTCATTAATTTTCCCAATTATAAAAAGAAACATATATACACTCAAGCTGTTGTTTTATTTTTGTAATAAATGTAGACCAAGGCCTCTGTGTACATATGTTATTGTTCGTATATATATATTATGATTGTTAGTTATCCTTTACACCTGGTGATTGGGCATCCTTGCTATGAAGAAAATTCTATTGAAGTAGAACAAAATGACACAAAGTCAGACACAATAATGTGTGTTGGTTTAGATATTCCATAAATGTCAATCTTCAGAGAAGTTTGTTGCCATGCAATATGTCGTAAGGACATCAGATCAATCGCCTGAAGAAATTTGTCATAACAAAAGTGTTTGCAAAGAAAACACTAATATACTCTATGTTCTTCTTACGTAGCTGTCGGAGCCTGTAATGGGAACATTTTATATAATTTATTGACGCATGGATCGGTTGTATTTGAATAGACTTTAAAACCCTCAAATTTTATATAGTATTTCAAACATAACATAACATCTCAAACGAGTTATTAAACAATTAAAAAAAGTCCCACATAAGGTACATACATGTATGGTCACATTGTTCATACTGAAAAAATAATGTGATTCGTGTGTTGGTTGGTTGGATTTCAGAATTGTTTGTGCTTGCCTGTTTGCTTGTTTGTTTGTTTCTTAGTTCAGTCTTGAATAAATCACATCTATCCCCCCTTCGCTGTGGACAACTGTGAACACCTGGCATGATACCACGCCCCGTCAGATTTTCATAGCACGAGTGTGTCCAATCGGGTGACTAGCCTAATACTTGCTTGGGCTGTAGCAAGGAAGCTACAACTCTACCATTTTACAACTATATTATAAATATTAACAAAAGAAAAAACTCCTTTTTTAAGTCAAAAAACAAAAAGAGATTTTAAACCATATTTTGTATTATATTTGCCTTTAATAAATATTACTTTACCGCCATACGATAGTATTAACTAACTAAACAATAGGAATAATTTACATATGAGACGATCAATCAATATCAATTATTGTACAGAAAGGTGAAAGGAAAACTATTGAATGTAGATAAACAGTTGTATTGATTGATTTTTTTTTCTGATACAAAGACAATTAATTGTGTATAATGTTTATCCATTGTCCATTTAAATAAGCTTTTTACAAAAAAGAAGAGCATATTCAAAAGTAAAACGCCAACAAAACATTCTAAGAGTGTGTCTGTTTAATTAATTTATGTTAGGTAACATAAAGACTACAGCCTTAACAATAATACACTATGGCTTTTACTACTGTATAATTGAAATGTCTAGTTTAATTTTGTTAATAATACATGTCAATCAATGCAAAATTATGTGCCAAGGAATGCGTCGTATTTTAATTTCTTAATTTACAAGCAACAAATTTGAATATCTAGAATCGGACGATAACTTGCCGTCTCCTCTATGTTTTTAAATAAAATACTTTACGTCAATGTGTTGGATTCAAAAGTGAAACCACTCTCTTTCTAGTTACTAGATATGTTACTGGAACTTTTCAAACTGCACTCAAATGTGATGATAAAATATTTCCAGTTACCCATTCCGTTCTGCTATCAGTCAGTCATAAGCAAGATAATGCATAAGCACTTTGCTGTTATTGAGCAGCAGATGTTTTTGAATTAAATTCGATTTATCAAACTGCACAACTTGCACTGTTCGTGTTTATAATAAGTTCTCATGGAACGATTGCCAACATGTGCTGAAAAGAATAGCTAGACACTGCCTCTGTGATGATTTATTCTTTAAGTTACAATTTAGGTGCATGTATTTACAACAAGAATGTTAATGAAGGCGTTATCCCTGAAATGATTTTGCAGCTTGCATGTTTTGGTTGCTTTTTCCTATTAACCCTTGTAAGCATATTTGACATAATGCATGCATTCGGGCAAAGTTTGCGAAAAATACAAATCTTTAGTGAAAGGTGTTTTTTTTCTTGATTGTTATTTAATTATGTATAACACGATTATAATTGTGTATGTCAACTTAAAGAAAACCCGTGCAGAGATTTGTAAAGGCTAGGAACGCTCACTTGTCTCTCTATCTATGTTTATCTCGAGGGATATTGAGACGAGTAGAATTTAAATTATGCTAACTGATGATTGAGCTGTAACTAGATGACAAGAGTAACACAAGTGCTAAAAGTGCTAATATTATGGGTTATTAATAACTTTATGCTTTAATCTTTTATTGATTTGTGTGAAAATTTTGAAAATTGAGAAACACATGTATAATGTTCCACAAAAACAAAAAGCAAACAGTTTTTCTTCAACTAGCATATCCTTTTCCCACTTTTATCTCGTCTATCAGCATGCTGCCATATTCTGACATATTAGGTGACTGGTGTGTCAGTTACGGTCATGAAAATACATAAGGATAATAAAACTATCACCGTCTGCCACACAGATTAGCCTCCAATGTCAGTATAAATTTGGTTATGCAAGTGCGATGTTGGATGCACACCACTGGAAGGCTATGTATCACCTCATTCCCAGCTAACAGAAATTATGGATAAGAAGATGGATAAAGTTTTCCCTTCAACCGAACACTTAGTACATAGTTACTATATTCCTGACTGTTATTGTTGGATAATCTGAAACTGTCATTTAAATGTTATTTTAGCTATTACAAACAGTTGTTTTGAACTCGTTGTTTAATAAAAAACATATAGATATCAATTGTTGATCGTTTCAACGCAATTATTTATATAATACACTCTCTCAATCATACTCCATGGAAATTTTCTGACGACACTTGGTGTGCACCTAATGTCACGTACCTTAAAACATAAGGACATCACTTACCTTAAGTCAATACTGAATAAAAAATCTGACAATACATTTTACAATTAATAAGCTAATGTTGATTCAATTAACCTGAATATAAAACTACAATGTTGAAGGGAAGATTGGTCATTGTCGTTGTGTGTTCATTACATATTTTATAGATAACTGTTACATTATGTAAAAATTATATTTTCAATCCTTCTTCCGTATTATTTTTATATTTCAATTTTTGAGGTTATGATATAAACACTGGTACTTCTGAACAATTGAAAGGTTATAGTCTTGTTGTGTCAATAATAAATATCAATGTTAATATGTCGTCTTAAATCCTCCATAGATTCATCACACTGCACAATTCTGTACATATGGAAACCAGAAAATATGCCGACACTTTAGTTTTAAAGCATGTCTGGCATTCTACACAATCATTTGTTTTGTCAATTCAAAATAAAGCTAAAGCTAAATACACGAAAATTATTTTCGCCACTAAACGACTGCTTTTTTCTCCAAGTTATCTTAAAGATATAAACACAAAAACATAGCGGCATATGCAACCAATCATGTCAAGTTTATCACTTTGACGCCACCCAAGCTGAAAAATTAATACAGACCCATGTCTAATACCTATCAGAAATCACGACATCAATATAATTGGGTCTTATAAAGTTACTTCGTGTTCTGTTTTAAAAATATAAATATCTGTTAATTGTAACAATGTATGTCGACTTCAAGAAAATTCTTCCAAATATTTAGAGAAGCTGAACATGCTCGGTTGTCTTTATTTCTGTTTTTCTAGATGTGAAGTTGAGACAAGTATAATTGAAATGATCTAGCCTGCTGAATAGATGTTTCGGAATCCAAGTCAGGAATGTTGATATGGCCAGATTGTGTTGTTATGTACAGTAGTACACCAGCGTTTAAGGTTACGCTAGTCAGGTTAAGGGTTGTTTACCGTTGTGGTTTTGATGACGTAGCATTCGCGTAACTGCTAGAAGAAAAGGGTCATGCTAGAAAGTTCAATTGTTTATTTTTAACTGGTTTTCGAAAATGTTCTGGCTACGTGAATGTTCTGGAAATTCTTTGGGTCTATATAAGGGCGTGTTTGCCGAATTAAAGTATGTTTTGGAAGAACTTACGTGAACTTACTATATTCTACAGTGACATTAATATTAAAGTGTTGGATTTGGATTATATAATTAACATTCGTGTATTGTTCTACCTTTGGATTATTTCAACTGTGCTTATCTACGAGGGCATTCTACCAATAACTCTTCAGGAATATTCGACGTTGGATTATTGGACTATTAAAGGGACACCACCTAAAGGGACAAACTGTAAGCTAACATTTATTTTGATTTATGAAATTTTGTCTCATTTATTTGTTGTTGTTTTATTACGTCATAGATTTAATTGTTTATTAAAATAAAACATGTTTGTACTAGTTTGTTGCTGGCTTGTTTTTTCTGTTACACCATTTCGTCGTTTAGTAAACGTGCCATTTTATAAATAAACTTATATAACGACACCGGTCGTAACAATGTTGATAGTCTGCTGAATATACGGCTGTCGATATTGGACTCCTAGTTGCATTTTTAAGAGACACAGTATATTTCATATAGAAAAACATATACAGTTAGAATATGGTTGAGGTAATAATCAGCATTTGAAAGATTTATTCGAAATCGTAGTATACATAACAGTTACTTTATCTATAGCACTGCACGTTTACAGGGCTACGTTTTATCTCTGCCTGCGCGTCTTGATTGAGATGTAAATTGATGACAGGAGTAATAAAACTGTTAAAAGTGTGGCTATTATGGTTTGTTTATTGTTGCCTGATTAAATAAAAAAATCGCTGGACCAACGGACCTGTCAATTAGCAAGATTAATTTTGTAGCAAACATTCCCATTAAAAAATATTGATTACAACTATAAGTACACTTAAGTTGGTTTCAGAATAAGAAGTAAAAACTGTTATCCGTTATAAGTTTGTTTAAAATAGATTTTGTATTACACTTTATGCTTTTTATTGTGAACTTTTAAAAATTAACTCTTTTCGAAAAAATAGTTTCTTCGTTAACACGTAATTCTAAGTTTAATCTCGCCTGTCAGTCCATTGACATTTGAGGTAGCAGCCGTAAAAGTAAATAAAACAACTAACACTCACTGTATCCAAGAAACTAAGAAGTGACATCCAATGTCTATATAAATCATAATTAAACCTTTTATTAGTCAAATGCATGTACGAGTATAAAGGATATGTGTTACTTGATTTAATTCTAAACTCAGAGGTGTTGTGTGTACTTAAACACGTGTTGTATGTTTACGATGCTTACCAAAAGTATTGACATCAATTTTGAGTTAGAGTTAACTCTGTCATATTTCAATTAGATAAACCCTGTCAAGGCGCTCAGATGGCAATTTTAAACACTTTATTTGAACTAATGTCACTTCTTATTTTAAGTCTTGCGTTTCTGGTACTCATACAACTAATTTTATATTTTGATTTTGTTTATCTACATTTACTACTCTATCTATTAAAGTCTTTGGCAACATGGCAGGACTTCCTCTAAGAGTATATATGTTTAAGTTTAGGTACAGAAGGAAACATCAATTTGATATCTCAAATACTTTGAATGTTTCACAATGCTGACTTTTTATCATTTTTATTATCTATGTATGGTCAAGATAAATATTCTTATCAATAGTGTGCCAAAGACAGCATTAAACTTTTAGCATATTACTGTATTTAGTTTGACTGAGTTTAGTTTTCTTTATCAAATGTTGATTTTTTAATCAAAGTAAGTGGATAAATTTCTTGAAAGAAGATGTAATAGTGTCAATAACAGACTCCACCTGTTCGATGAGATTAGTAGTTTAATTCCAATATCTGTCTGCGAAGTCACAGTTAGTCACAGTTTGCATTTTAGTCTACTGACTACAACAACATAAGAAACATGAGATGCCAATTAATCAAACATTCGGTGTGTAGTTAGCAACAAAGCGTATTTAATTAATATGTTGAAGCTCTGCCTGTTGTACCACTGGTCTTTAGTTCAAAGAGCCGTCTAATCCTGGTGTTGTCCGTTTATTCCAGAATTTCACCTGTGGCACCTTGCTTGCATATCATAGGATTTCTTTTGCAATTTATCATACATTCGCGTCCTCATGTATCTGGATGGCAAGAGTAATTAACATGTTGAAAATGTTGATATTATGGATTATTCATTAATTTATGCTATAATTAATCATACCTTAAATCAGCAGAGTTGTCGTGTATCTCTTTTCCAGTTTTATTTCTGTAATCAACACTCTGTTAAATGGCCTGACTGGTGTGTCAGAACGATAATGAAAGTGAATATGGGAAAAAGAAAACTGTCACCGTCTCACTCTGCAAGCATCCAAAATTATAAGACTCATGTGGTATAAATCCTTCATTAATTTGATCAGGCTGCCGCATTGTTGGATGCACATCACTGGAATGCAAACGGTCATCTAATTCCATGATAACGGGCAAAATAGCGATGATGGATACAGTTTTCCCTTTAATCAAACACTTAGTAGATAGTTCCAGTATTCCTGTCAAGTTGAATTATCGGAAACAAGCATTTAAATGTTTTTTTTAACAATTAGCAAGTGTTGCCCGAAACACGATGTTAATTGACATCAATTTTGGATCGTCGTAACGCTGTTATAACTCAGTTATAAAGCGTGTCAACCATACGCATATGACATGTTTAAACGGCCCTAGATGTGCACATAATGCCACGCCTCATTACAAACAAATCGATTGCCTTTAGCAAATGCTGCTCATAGAATGACAAAAGTTTTGTCACCATTTTACCTAGTGTTGACTTTTTTATCTTGTACAGCCAATTACAGTTGTGAAGAGTATGATGGTTTTTGTTTTTTAGTATCGTGTATTTTAATCTCTTCTTTTACATTACTTTTATAAAACCCTTCCATCAAAAACCTGTGAAATGCCTGCTGTTTTTAAACAGAATCACCATGTTGATAGTGTTTACTTTTTTAATTACATTCAGATTTTATTAAAATAATATTTCAAAGTTTAATTTTTTCTTGTGCAATCGGTCAGAATGGAATAAACATTGCAGTATTATTGTTATTACTTAGTAGAATATGTCGTCGTCTTCAAAACAAATACCATTTATCAAAATCTGCAGGGAATGATGCAGCAAATGGCGATATATTACTTTTTAAAACATATGGCATGCTGTACTATCATTTGTTTAGTCACTTTAAAATAAAGTAAGACTAAAATATAAAACTGATTTACATCAGTAAAAGATTGCGTTCTGTTTTAATTATCTTTAAGATGATATAAAAAATATAGCTGCATTTAGGACCGATTATATCAATATCGTCAGTTTGAATCCAACCTCATTGCCAAGAATAAAACAGATACAGACCGGTGGTTTAAACTATCAGAAATCATGACTTCCAAACATCTTTTGAGTACGATTTAAATAGATGATGATTGTAAAATGTACTTCAGCAAGATCCATGCAAACATTTCGAGAAACAGAACTCCGCTCAGCTTCTCCCGCTCTCGTGTTCCCTCAATCTCTTCCCCTATCTGTCTGTCTCTCTCTCTCTCTCCCTCTGTCTGTCTGTCTCTCTCTCCCTCTCTCTCTCTCTCTCTCTCTCTCTCTCTCTCTCTCTCTGTTGAAACAATATTCGGCATTTGGCAGATTTATTTTAAATCGTAATATACATAACTGTTAATTTATACACTGTAATAGCACTGTAAGGTTACTGGGTTACGTTTTATCTCTTTCTCCGAGATTTGATTGAGCTGTAAATTGATGGCAAGAGAAATAAAATGTTTAAAGTGCTTCTATTAATGTTTATTTATTGTTGTAGGCGAAAATTAAATCAATCGCTGAGCAAACAGACATGTCAGTTATCAAAATGGAATCTGTTTTGAACATACCACTAAACATATTGGTTTTAATACACTTGTAAGAATCTACCTTGGTTTGAGAATAAAAAGGTTAAAGCTGTCCTGTCATAAGTTTGCAATACGTTCTATGCTTGTTATTGGGAACATTTTAAAATTAAATTCTTCATAGCACTGAAAAATCGAAAGGCATTGTTAGTTAAAGCATAATTCTATGTTATATCTCACCTATCAGTCAGCACGCTGACACATGAGGTAACAGTGTGCCATTTGCAGTCATGAAAGTAAATACAAAACGACAAATTCTCACTTTATGTAAGTATGCGATGTGACCATATTTCAGTCGCATGAAAGTCAAAAAAAGCAGCAAAAAATGTCATTGTATGCTAGTAACCCAAATAGCAGCATCCAATGTCGCTATAAGTCATATTCACAAACGCGAAGAGGAATGCACAAGACTGACGGCTGCTAGTCCCTTTATTTTAAGCTTACAGAGCACACAGTGATGGTGATAAAGGTTGCCCCCCCCCCCCCTCATTAAATATTATTATTGTGAACTTAAACCCTGGTTGCATGTTATACGATGTTTAATAAAAATACTGACATTATTTTAGGCTTAGCATGACGTACAGTTCTTTTAACAGCCTTTGTGTTTACTAAACCGTATATTTCACTTATTGTGACAGTAATGTTGATCACAATCTTTGTGTGTTCATTATATATAATATAGAGACTATGTGATTGTCTCCTTTCTCAATTAAAAGTCACTACTGGAATCTAGCTATAAGATACTTCTAATCTTACCATAAAAATATACAATGCGCATTTACTTAACAGCCGACAGCGCGTAATCGCCCCAAACAAACAAACATTTACATGGCATTAGAATGAGAGGCAATTTTGTTCCTTGGATTCTCTTGATATAAATAAAAAGTTTTCACATCAAGTGGAATAGCGACATAGAAATATGAACTTAAATTCAAACCGTATATCCTTTCCAAAAAAAAACAAACTATAAAACTATCTTATATGGCATGAGACAGGTAGTTGTAATTTATTGTTCAAATGAAAAGAAAAGGATAATCGGGCTAGGAAAATAGTTTTAAGATGAAGGGAGATACATACTTTGTACCATCCATGCTGATGCTAATCACATCAGCTACTTTACAAGCCTGTAATTAGCTCTTGGGGAAAAAGCAGACAGCGTTAAAGTATGTCGTGGGACTGCCATTTGTTATAATTTTTACGGGTGTTTAGCATGATGCATAACACCGGGTAATTTAGAACTCTTTACTTTACATGAGGGTGTTGTCTGCAAAGCATTAAAACACATTTTACATTAAAGTTATGCAGAAGACAATCGATTGGCTGTTCTTCTGAAACCTACATCAGCCCCTGGGACTCTTAAGCGTGCTGAAATAAATTAACATTCAGTTGCCTTGGCATCCTATTTACTTCAAGTCATTAATGTATCACGTGGTTGGGGTAGATTGTTGATATGACATCGGCAGTAAAATATTATTTTGTCACGAATTATGTTTAGTTTATGTTTCTGTTTTGTATCTTTCTTCGATATTCGGTTGCATTGTCAACATATTTACTTGATTTAAAACATAAGATATGAAATGCAAAGAAACGGTTCATCATTTTTTTGTGCAAGATATGATTTTAAAATTAACATCAACCTTTAATTCATGTACTAATAGCATGTCATGTGTTCTTTTGCCTTTGGTTAGTTTCGCGCCGATCTAAGTAATAAAAGAAATGTACAAAGACGTAAATGCTTTTACAGGCAATGTTGAAATGATTGTAATTTAGCTTATCAAAGCCTGTTAATGTTGTAAGAGAAATTTTGAAAACAGTTGCCAACAGTTGGAAGAATCTATCAGAGTCAGAATTCTTCGATAGTAGTCATCAGTTTGCTTCATTTAATAATAAGCATTGCAAAATCTTAGTTTTCAGTAACAAACCCAAGCAGATGTAGCAATATAGTTGGCGTGAGACTCGGCAGAAAATAGTACAGAACCTAATCAGACACCTTTTTGTCGAGAATTATCAATTTGTGCTAAGCAGGCTAAGAGGTAAACATAATCATGTTTTCAAATTGTACAATGGGTAGTTAATGTTGACATTAAAATTACAATTTATGCGCAATTCAAGAGTCTGCTTTTAAGAATGTAAACGGGCGAAAGGTTTCAATTTTAATCTACAATGTTAAAACCATGGTAATTTCTCGTCTTATTATTTTGTAGCTTTTATATTTCACTGACATGTGAATACCTTTGGCTTTTGCCTTTTAACTTTTAAAATATATAGCCAAACACAAAGGACCTTGGCATATTTTCGTATTATTATTATTATTATTATTATTATTATTATTATTATTATTATTATTATTATTATTATACTCAACATGTTCAAAACGCTATAGATAAAGGTATTATATTCAATATCTTTTCGAAGCAAACTATGCTTTGTGTCGGCACATGGCATGCTCGTTTATATTAAAAATATAAGTTGTATTGTCTCATTATTGTTGTTGTTTTAAGATGATCATATATTTCTATCCCATTTGTAGTACAAGAACACCATCCCCTTCCCTTCATCACCGCTTAACAAATACTGTTGCCAGTGTAGAACAGATTCACTTTGCGTCATGAAAGAAACTTATGATGGTATAAAGTTTAGTCTCAATTATTGCTTAAGGTTAATTTTATTTAACTTGCATTTTTCCTTTGTTTACTGCTTGTTATAATTGTAATGTAACTTATAACTGTAACACGGCCTTGTCATGTATTCGTATTTTTAAATGTATCTTGCTGACATTAACTTGGTATTTGCAATTGAACAATTCGTTTGGTTATGTGGGAGACTATTGGCACAATATTGGTCTTGTCCGAATGGCATCAGTCATTAGCGAAATAATGCATTAGTGTCGTACTTTCTTCTTTGTATACATTTCATAGTTGCAGTTGGATCTTGAATGCGTTCAGTTAAACATGAACTCAGTAAATGTCGACTTTAAACCAAATTCAATATATCAAGCAACACAGCTTGCAGTCATGTTGTAGCACATCACGCACACTGGGAGTTTCTGAGAAATAAAGGAACTCCCACAGGAAGACTAAAATGTGCTGAAAAGAAAAATTGCAAGAAGTGGCCTGTGAGAATATTTTTTTCTTGAAGTCACCAATCAGGCACATGTTTCTCATATACAAAAATAGCATTTTGACTCACTGCATCTTTTTGTTTTAAGTAAAAGGCATCTTTGTTAGGATAGTGTATGTACTATCTATAATATGTTATCTGTTTGAAGCATTAATCGGAAGATGACACTGCCTTACATCATTGGTATATGAATGCACAGAATGTTTTTGGTCTTGTTCAAAACAGACCAAAATATATAATACACAAAATATGTGAAGGTGGCCTTAATTAGTGTGACGCCACCTAATCACCTTAATGAAGCAAATGAATGCTGATTACCTTTCATGACTTTTTCTTGACTTTAAATGTATTGGATTTCCTGAAGCAACGTCAAATTCTGCTATAGAAAATACATAATGTATGACCACTTCATTCTTAATAGTATGCCAACGCACGGCTGACTAAATCAATGCTAATGTTCATTTTTATATCTGGCGCAAACTTATAGCTTATATTCCTGTCAAAGCCACATTCATGTTGTGTACGTTATATATATATGTATATATATATATATATATATATATATATATATATATATATATATATATATATATATATATATATATATATATATATATATATATATATATATATATTATACGTCACATATATTTATACAGGCCAATAAATACGCAAGAAAGGGATTTTGTTTGGTAAAGTGAAATAATCTTCTATATAAACAGAACTCGTACTAAGTTGGACATGGGTTGTGTTCATATTTAGCAGTTTTATTCGAAATCGGATTGGTAATAAAAGCATTAAATATTATATACTCCCATAGAGTATGTGAATTTTATTTTATATAAACAATTATTTGTGAACCTTTCGGTGTTAAGTAGTTCTAATGTGTACGCGCTCCATGCGTAGAGGTACTGATATTTTGTTCAAAGCAGTTGTATATTCTTTCCTGACAGTGACACCATTACACATGCACCGTATAAGTTGTTCTGTATGAAACTTATTTCAGTTTATCATACATCCGAGCCTTCATTGATGTGTAACTTGATGAGTAATAAAACTGTTGAAAGTATCAAAATAGTTGTTTATTTTCGTACTATATGCTACAATAAACCTGACGCTGAACCGACAGACAAGTCATTGCAAGATTACTGTCGTATCAAGCATTCCACTGAATACACTGCTTAGTATACGCTTTAAAATAGTTTAATGTGTTTATGTTTAAAAGTATTAATGTCTAAAATTTGTCACGTTCGTTGGAAATGTTTGTTAGAATAGCTATGATATTCTTTGATTTGAGATAAAATGTGAAAAAATATTCAACAGCATGAAAAAGCAAACGGTGTTTGTTGTTTACAAAGCGTATTTTATCTCATCTTTCAGCACCCTGACATACAAGGTGACCCTGTGTTGGTCGCAGTCATGGAAGCATATACAGGCAATAAATCTATCACTGTCTGCAGATATTCGAAAGATAAGCCTCTTATGTGGATTAAATCTGTTAAGGTTTCAAATTTATATTATATTCACAATAAACGAGTTCTAGAATAGCTGACATATGAAGTAATTATGACGTTTGTTTTATGTGTCGGATTTAAACATCGCAACGACACTATTCTGGTCCTTATATAGCGACGGTAAACCATTGGAGGAAGAACCTTAAGACATTAAGACACAACGTCACTACCGACGCACCGTATATGAGCTGGAAAACCTTCCTCTGATCAGCAGCTCTGGCTCTTGGCCAACCCTCACCATCACACACACACACACACACACACAGACGCACAGAAACACAAACATACACACACGACACACACACACACGACACACACGACACGCACACACACGACACACACATGACACACTCACACGACACACACACACAGGACACACACGCACGCACGCGACACACAACTCACAAACACTGAAAAGATTTGGTTACAATTTTCGCATTTCAAAGGGTTTGTAAAGAGTATTCAAGCAGGTTTAAATTTATTTTTTCTCCTCTGACTAGGACACATATTGTATTAAACACCAGCACTCTTCAATAACGCCACTAAATTTACTTCTGAATAATTTGTGAATATTAAACATGCTAAGCATATCATTTTGTCACATGTTTTACCCATTTAAGAAACTCCCGTGCATCGTGTGTTCACAAAACATCGCTGTTTGGGCCAAATCGGAAAAAAAATCTTACGAGAAATCATTTGGAAAAAAACATTGAGTTCAAGGATAAAACGATGCAAAGAAAGAAACGAATGCGTCTACATACCATTCGTGCTTACGATAAGAAAGCTATGTCACAGGTATGCACAATGTTTGTATAAGAAATAAACAGCAAACCAAATTGTGCGCTGCA
Organism: Sinonovacula constricta; assembly: GCA_007844125.1. Taxonomy (NCBI): domain Eukaryota; kingdom Metazoa; phylum Mollusca; class Bivalvia; order Cardiida; family Solecurtidae; genus Sinonovacula; species Sinonovacula constricta. The sequence goes on from CM017562.1 coordinate 42,179,467, forward strand.
TGCAGTTTAAGTTCGTGAGTTTTCTGTTTTAAAGTCTTATTTACTCTGCGCTTTTGACGTGTTGTGACGTTTTACTGCACTTTTTTCTGGATTTACACCGGATATAAGCACAACTATTTGAAACATCTAGGATATGCCTGATGGTGATAGTTTATCCCAGTAACTTTTGGTTTAGGGTCAATTAAATTCCCATTAATCAAAAGATTAATTTCCCTTTTCTTGTTAATATTAATTAGGAATTAAATCAGCGATAACTTACACTGCTTGGTGAACTAAAGCAACACTTACATGCGTAAAAATATATAAACACGTCAGTTGTAGATCATTTATCTTAAGGTCATAAAAAGTTTCGTTTTATTTAACAATGCAGTATTAAAGGAAAAAATAACACTTGTACATTTTTAACGACAGCCCCTGTCAAACAGATTCTTTAGAAACTTGATATTGAAACGACACTCGATATGCACATCAATGTCATGTCATATTACAAAATAAACGTATTGCTTGCATTAGATCAATACTAGTGTATAGTGTCAACTCACATATAAAGATAACTCTTTACGCTGACTTTTACCCAGTATATCAAATATCAAGCTACAATTATGAAGGGAACGCTGAACATAACATAACATTCAGTTATAATTAATTTAATTTATAATTTATTTTTAATAACTGTTTTAAGTTGTTATGATAATTTGCATATTAAAATACTTATATTAAGTACGTTAGTTAATTGATAATATTTCATTTTATAATATTCCACTGTAAACTATTACATTTTGTTGCATTCAACTTTTATTTAAATAATATTGCCGTATCTTTTTAGCCTCTTTGCATGGAAGGGTAAATAAATAAATCATGTAAAATAAGAATCTCGTCGTCTACAGAAAGTTCCATAGCAACTCCCTGTTAGAAGGAGTCTGATCAGGATTTTAACTATTTGCTGATACCCAAGGAGTAAAGCTTTTGACCCTGTCCTGAAGACTTCCAGCCAATAAATAAGAATTTAGATAAGGTTTTTAAAGACTTTAAGTGGAGACTTTAATTTCTGCTACAGTGATATGACTTTAAATTTTGGTACAACCTTATCTTTTATTGCTTTAAAAGTTCACATAATTAAATAATTTAATAAAACAATGTATATACAACTTTGTCGAAATTCTTCTTAAAATAAGAATGCGCGGCTTTAATGTCTCATTTGTGGAAAATAATCCCGTTATGTCATCACTAATTAGCAAAGCAATGTATAAGTACAGAGTAGTTTACTTTTTAGCTTCCCTTTTACTATCCACAAAGGATTCCGTTAATTACTACAATAACAAATGTCATCTTTTAACATATTTCAATTAATCAAACTATAAATTTGCAGTTATGGTCCGCAAGGACACTGCATATTTGATTAACATGAACCTAACGTCAACCCAGGAACACCTAAATGTGCTGAAAACGGATTGCAACATTTATTATGACTTGGCCTAGCACAAAAAAATGGTGTTAATATGCAATAAGCATGCAGAAGTGATAAAACGCTGTGAAAGGATATTTCCTAATATAAGATAAAAGAAAACAATTGCCGCCTTGGAACGATCAGTCCGCGAAAAAACGACAGAGGTTCTTGAACCGGTTTACATAGCTCTAACCTCGCACTTTCTGGAGGGTTTCTCAAAGACAGTGTAACAAATAACAAAGTGAAACAAGAGACGATGACAATGCATGTGTCTATGTGGACTTTAAGTAATAAACATGATGATAATAACAACAGACTAGAACAAGCAATTAAAACTTTCAGCGACTATTAAGGGAAGTAAACTTGTAAATTATTGTGGCATCGGTATTAATGTTCGTTTCCAAAATATTTCTTTAATTTTAGAAGGTATATGCGTATATTGGTGAATCAAAACTATTTAGAAAACTTGAATTGATTTCAAATTGGTGCATTAAACATCTAGAAGGCTGGTCACCTAACAATTAAGCTGCATGTCTAGTAAACTAAGCTTTTGAAGGTGATTGACAGTCCGAATGTGTTTGCTAAGAAATCAAAAGTATTTATTGTATGATCATGAAAACAGAAAACAGTTGAAGCATTTACTTCTTTGTTTATCCGTACAAATTACATTTGTAAAGCATTTTCAGTTTGCATCACTCCACCAGTAAATTTGTTAAAATGCGTATGAGGCGAAAATGTCATTCTATGTACCATACACAAATACGCATTCTTAGGACAAGCCAATTGTGTGTTCAACCGCCTCAAAACTTAAAACGTCTATACACCCGATCAGTTTGTTCTAATAATTTATATTTATATATAAATATATCATACGTACTCTGTGTTTGATTGATTGTATTGTGTATATAGTCACAGTCGTGCAGGTAAACAGGGTCAATTAAATTATCCTTTCATGCATGCAATCTCGAGATAAGCGCTCAGTCTCGGTATAAAATCCTTTACACATTTGGTGGATGAACCACGTTTTAAAGTTATCAGTCTGGCACGATATGTTTTATGTATGATATTAGCTGTAATGTGACATATGTAGTAAAAAACAATTTATGAATATGTATATAGCTTGCATTTACCGTTTCGTTCTGTATCGCTGTAACGTTGTTTTTTACGATGGTTTTCTCTGATGTGAGCCAGGATGAACTAAAGTAAAAGAGGAACCATTGTAGATTTGGCAAATAAGTCCTTACTCCTTACTTTTGTTTTTTAAAATAGTGAAAACCATGTTGTAGTTGAATAATTGTGTGTTTATATTCATTTAAATATAAAAAAAATGTCTAAAAATGTCTTATGTGTTTGCCTTTAGCAGCTTTGACCTCAAAATGTTCCCGCGATGAAAGCGTTTATATATCTAAACAGCTTCCTATATTTCGTTGCCTGAAGTGAGAGATATGACAGTGATGATAGATGGAGGTTTTACCTTCAATCAAACACAGGGAACGTATTATAATCTGCATGATTTATGTAAGTATTCCCATCATAGTGTATCTGAAACGGTCATACAGATGGTATAGTATAGTTTATTCAATACAGAAGACAGTGTGGCCTATGAGTATAGGATTTGAGGAAAATGTTTGGTATACACATGGTTCAAGTCACTGGTAGGGTTAGTTAATAGTCGATCTATATAGTTAGTGTCATTAATATATAGAATAAATCATAAACGAGCAGAATGCAAATTAATTGATCATTCGTTTACCTTTTAAATCAGCTAATTGTTCCATATTTGCAAATGGTAGACCATAACCAATTCTTCATTATAGACCTTTCCGAAAAGTGAGTTACGTCCCTTTAATAATTCGGAACGCTTCGGCTCTGGGTAGTTAATTTCTTGGCAAGATGGCAGACGAATCAGACGAAAACTCCAAGTTTCTCAGTGATTCGATGATTGACCAGCTTTCGGTAGCCAAATTGAAAGAATGTTTGCGTTTTCACAACTAACAAGTGACAGAGAGGAAGGTGGAACTTGTTCTGCGAGCTAAAGGTGTGGGAAGCTTCCAAAATCGGACCATTCTGTGCATCGTAAACGGAGTAATGACACAGATTGAACTGATGATTTGTTTTCGTTGCCACCATTTAGTGATGATGACATGTACAATTACTGTGCGTTTAAGGCAGGGACATAGAAGGGCAAAGTCGTATTATGACAAAAACATTTAGAATGTTTCGCTACCCAGATATTAGTAACCTGATGTTTGGCCACCTAGGTCCAGGATGTTATTAAATAAAATTTTCTTTATTGTCAGTTTATAACCATGGTCGTTTTGAATTTTAAATATAAAACATATTTGTTGCATCACCCTTCTTGTTATATATTTAAAGTTATATAAGAATAACATGGTGAACGTGTAAAAGGAAAACATTTAAATATAGTTTCATGTTAAAATTTTAAACGAAAATAAAATGTCACTAAAATTGACTGTTGTTTATTTACGTACTACACGTTTAAATCATTTTTATTTGGTGGTTATTTATGTTAAACAAGTAAACAAGTGTGAAATCTGCCGGTTTGTTTATGGTTTCGGTAATTGATTTTAACGTCACTTATCAATTAAATATATAAAGGTTAATTGTTTTCTGGGCATAACTTTGCAATGAATTTTAAAGGTAATTTAATTCATTTCAAAACTATTTTATATATTTTATTCAGCAACAACAAACAAATAATTCACTGATAACTACGGCGAGTTTTGGTAACTATGGTAACGTACGTATACCTACCAGCTATGCAACTTCTATGAACATAACCGCAGGCATCATAAATTATTTGTCTGACCAAGGTCACAAAGCATACAACATGCCAAATAAAATTAGTGTATATAAAATATTTCGCTAAAAATTCATATTATTTGTTGTGAAGATAACATTTCAACTTCAAGAATAAAAATCTATTCAAAACTAAAAGGAAAGTCGTATTCATTAAACGTCTTAATAAATGTGGATTAACGTTCTTCAAAGGAAGAATCCATTCTCATATGATACAATTAAAGATGTTAATTGACTCATGGTTCGTGTAATAAGCAATTTGTTTATTGATTGCTGACTGGTCTTGTTAGAAGTATGAACCAACAATACAGGGTATGAAAATGGCCGTATAATGACGACGTAAGTAGTGTTTGCAGAGAGAAAATAATTTTGTTATGTTGTTGTTTTTTGTATCCTCCTCCGTATACCCAAGAAACGATAGGATCTGATAATGCAGATAATTCGCTTGTAAGTAGTTGTGTTGTAAGCGTTTTAAATAAGTTGTGCACGATTTGTGTGGAACAAAAATGACTTGATTGACCTGACGACGATTACACTGTTTGAATTGAACGCATGTTATGAACTTATTTCCTACTCTCGCAATGGCGAGACATTAATTTAGAAAACAAGTGTTATCATCTAACAGAAAGTTAGCTGTAATACAAAGCTGACAATATTGTCAAAGCAAACCAATCCTTGTAGAAAGTAAACAAGTTAACTTCACCCAGCAGTAAACTTACCACTTGTGGTCTAATCCTGTAGAAAACGACAACAGTAGAGGCTCGCATATTTTCAAATTCTTTCGGACATTGGACTTTGGTTCTTCGATTCCATCTTCACATGAACAGGATGCTACAATCATTTCTTCGTCTCTGGTCATGTTTGTTCATGATTCAGAAAGTTAATTTCTTTTATAGTCAGCAATATCAGCGCTTGGAAATTTTGTATTCAAATAGATCGTTTTTCTTTTCATTGCTTGCATTTGAGAAACTCGTCAGGGAGTGCGAGGTTAGAGCTCTGTAAAACCGGTTTAAGCACCCCAGTCGGTCCATATTGCCGACTGACCGTTCCAAGGCGCTAACTGTCGGGTTTGCTTTTTTCGTTAAATGACTCATCACAAATTTGTTCTTACTTTTCGCTTGGCTTGCATGTGAAATACCTTTGTTCTGTGCCTTTTCGGAGTTTGGTATATGTTGCAATGGGCATAGGACTTTGTCATATATTCTTATTCATGATCACAACAATGTTACTTGTGCAGTGTGGCGGTCGTAAAACAATCTCCCCGTGCATGTAATCTATGTTGTCATTTAATTCATCCTATAAGGATTGTTACGTGTATTTCCTTTGATGGACATTGGACTTTGGTTCTTCAATTCCATCTTCACATGAACAGGATTCTACAACCATTTATTCGTCTCTGGTCATGTTTGTTCATGATTCAGAAAGTTAATTTCTTTTATAGTCAACTATTTTTGTGTAGTTTTTCAAATCGAAATAATACCATATTCTTTTCTAAACACTACGTGGACATTATTTTTCAATGACGTCACTACTTTCGTCACAACTTATAGAAAATATCAGCGCTTGGAAATTTTGTATTCAAATAGATCGTTTTTCTTTTCATTGCTTGCATTTGAGAAACTCGTCAGGAAGTGCGAGGTTAGAGCTCTGTCAAACCGGATTAAGCACCCCAGTCGGTCCATATTGCCGACTGACCGTTCCAAGGCGCTAACTGTCGGGTTTGCTCTTTTCGTTAAATGACTCATCACAAATTTGTTCTTACTTTTCGCTTGGCTTGCATGTAAAATACCTTTGTTCTGTGCCTTTTCGGAGTTTAGTATATGTTGCAATGCTCATAGGACTTTGTCATATATTCTTATTGTAGATATTTGCAGTCATGTATATTTCAAATTATCCAGGCTTTCCCCTTACTCCATGTATACATGTTTTATTGCAATATGCGACCGGTGTAGATCCAGATCTGCTGACAGGTTGGCGCTGTCTGATCTTGATCTACACTGACTGCATCTTGTACAGAAATAGACTAATGGATCAAAAGCAAATGGGTGCCGACAATTGACTATACACACGTACTGTTAAACGAGGTTACGAAACATCTGTCAATCCAAAGCATAGAACACGCCAGCATTGATGATAAATGTGTGTACGTAAGATGCAAAGCAATACCATAAACTCCCGATGCAAAATTGAGCAAAAGATTCAGATCATAATACATAGGTATGTCTTTCCAATGAGTCAGAAATCATCTTTTGCTGTGGACTGCCGCGGCATAAACAGGAAATCAATGTAAGGAAAGTCTCACCCCAATAATCATTTTACCACTGAAGTTACCTTTACAAACAAAATAGTAACGCGCGTGCCCATTGCCTTTCTTTTTCGATGTATTGCTCATTGTAGAAGAGCTAATTGTATGGGCAGAAAATCATGTTTGCGGAAAGGTCTATAACTGGTGTATAATATCTTTTGGATATTTTATTCAAAATATTTATGCAGATCTTATTTTAGCTTCATACTCTTATGTATAAATATAGATAATTTATTCAGTAGATCATGACTTCGATTGTTAAAAATGAACGACATTAATGAATAGTCTCCCCTGGATAATCCGTAAATGCAAACAGGTCCTTTTATTTGTTTTACTCGATTTTTATAATTGTGCTCTATAGAGTGTCTGTTGACTTTTCTGCTTTTCTTGAGATACTTAGGTTAACCATTAGCAACATACCCTTCCATTTCTTTTTTAAATAACATATCTCTATAAGTATTTAAATGCATTTTAAGCTTATATTTATACAAAAGTAAGAAATTTCATTGTTTGTATTTGCAGTATTTCCAAAAGAGCAGGCGATAAAGCCCAAGAAATCCAACTAAAAAGAACCAACTACTGTTTGGAATACCTCGGATTTTAATTAACAAGGGAGACAATTTCCATTTCACTAATGTACCCCATTTAAATTTTGTCATATTTGGACGTTTCCAATGGAAACCTTATATATAGAGTTTCAGAAAATCAGTGTACATATGACATTGCGTTACAAAGTGGAATTTATCTTCTAGAACATGGCAGAACATAAGTTTCCTATCATTAATTGGTATACTAATTGGCTTAGCCCATCTTCCTGATTTGATATCTAAACTATGTGATGATACTATTAAACGTGTAAGAGCTATTCTTAGGTTTCTAATTTTGATTTCGACAAAGAATGTTTTAAATTCATAATCAGAGAAGGTTCTATGCGATATAGCTCGTGTTGAAATTTGTAACTCCCCCTTCCATAGTGGCATATAACAGTTTCTTATCCTTTGTTTAACCAAATTTAAAAAAATTCTACACCTTGGTGGAATATTAAAAGCTTAAGTTCTAACATCTGTTTTACCTTGCTTGAACAAAAGCGTATATTTGTGTTGTATTGTAAGTCAGTTAACTTGACTTTATAAACAATATTGATGTATTAAATATCTTCACTTCTCACGACTTGCAACCAATATTAAATCTCAGCAAACCATATTTTATGTATAATAGTTAATTTGCCTAGCTTGCAATATATGAACGAATTTGGTATTTGTTTTTAACCCATAATATTTTTTTACAATACTGTATCTGTAGTTTTTCAGTATGTTGTGCGCTTTGGTAACCGCAAACTTGGACATAGTTGGGGTCTGGTGAAACTAGTTTATCAAAAATACACAATGAATGATTTACCTTGAGATCGTTTAACTTGTATAGGTATCTTATCATTTTAACGAGTGCTTTTGTGCTTGTCCTAATAGCGCATGTTGCATGTGAACCATTTCCTGTGAAAACAAGACCTAAATAACACAAGGTGTCTATGACCTCTAACACTTGTCTGTTTTGTTTCTTTATTGCCCCCACCGCAAGTATTTCAGGTTATCCGATGAGGGTGTCCACTTGAAGCAGATAAAGTGCTGCCTTCACTGTGTATAGAATACCATCAACAACTGGTATGATATCCCACCCAGTCACATTATCCTGACACCAGGCCATCCAGCCGTAGAACTACTCTTATTTTTGCTTGAGCGTTAGCAAGGGGCTGTACCACTACACTTTTTAACGACTTTGGTATGTCGCGGCCCTGGATCGAGTTTTCAGCGTTCCACAATAATTATTTACATGTCTAGTCCTGTTGTAAATCATTTTTTGAAATCTGACAATAAAACAATGTCGTCTGCATGCAACAGTAAAAACATTTGAAATGTATCTACAGTTATTCCTTTGAAACCATAGCTTGTGAGCATTTCTTCTATGTCATTGATAAAGAGAAAATGAAAATGAGGATAAGATTTTTCCTTGAGCGACCCCTATTTCACAATTGTACGATTCTTTAAAATGACCGCTGTGCTTAAGTCTTGACTTAACTTGTTTATACATGGATTTCGACCCTAAATCCATGCTTAATTAAGGAGTGTGTACCATAAATTTTCTATAACTACAAGATCGTACGCTTTGCTAAAATCCACCCATGTCACTTACACTGTTTGTTTTATTTAAATAAGGATTAATTATACTATCAAGAACAAAATATTATCTATAGATCCAATTTTCATACAAAAGCCAGCTTGGGTCTTTATATAAATAGTATAATCCTCCGTTTAAAATCCTTGCGTATAATTTATCAATATGACTTAACAATGTGATGCCGCTGTAGTTTTTCTACTGTTTCAATGTTACCATTTTTACCAAGTGGTATCACGTGTCCTTCAGTCCAAATCTCTTGGTAATCGTCTGTACAAAAAATTTTAGCTAAGTAAAAAGATTGCGTTTTGGTTTTCTTTGGGAAAGCTTGTTAGAAACCGAGTTTAAACAAGAGCAAATTCCTATAAATATTGTTATCAACTCCTTTCTTAATTTGTACATCAGACACACTTTTAATAGCACCATTAGTTCACATTGCTTAATACATTTCTTTACTCTACTAATCGGTGTCCCATCTATAATAATAATAATCATATTCTTCTTCATGTTTGTATCATCGTAACTATCAAGTCATGCACCAATAAAGTAAAGTTTAAATCCGCTGTAAAAACGCATCTATTTGCAAGCATGCAATGAACTTGAACAATGTGATGAACATCTCCATTATTTTGTTTAATATTTAGACTGCAATACCTACCTTCACATTCTTTGTTGTAAAGCCACGTGTTTGCAGTCATGTAAATCATGTAAATCCATAAACTAAATGTGATAAACATTTGTATACATTACTTACAATATTAAGATTGTAAAGTTAACTTTTAGGTATTTTGCTAAAAGTCCACATCTACTTGAAATTATGTAGTGACCTCAAACAATTATGTATATGTGATATACATCTGTGATATTGAGTGTTAATAATAGTATTTATTCAGACTTCAATACTATTCTGTACTGTAAAATCTTATCCTATGTGCAATCATACAATGACTATTAACAGAACAAATACCAGTGATATATTATTTCTAACATTTATTATGTAATATTTACCTTTAATCTTTTGTAATAAATGTCCGCATTTTTGCAATCATGTGATGACCACTATTTGTGAAAAATATCTGTGATACATTATTTATAATGTTTAGATTAGAGAACCTACCTTTTAAAAATTTTATTTATTTATTGCTGCAAATCATACTGCTTTCAATCATGTAATGACTACTAAAATATATAATAATCTTAAGGAATGTGTTATGAATATCAATAGTTACCTTTGATTTCGTTGCTTGTAAGACTTTCGTTATGCTTTGCCAGAACACGCCATCATGAACAGGACCACAATGGAAATAAGAGGATATGTATCCACTTTTTTGTGTCATCCTTAGTAATGACAACATGTATTTTGGTCTTTTTAAAATTATTACTAGCAAATTTTGACCTTAACATTTTTACATCATATTTACTTATTTAATTATTTATACTATAATTTTAGCTATTTATGCTTTATAGAATGACTTTTGTCACAATTTGTGTTTTATAGCATGTCATGTATGTCTTACTGAAATAAACTATATAAACTACTATTGTCACTGTCCTCACGACAAGACAAATGAAAGTGCATAATACAGTTATCTGTAAAAATATTGGAACCTTGACATAAGTTCGGGTTTATACAAAATATAATCCACTACGCTTCTGCCAGCGGCTAATACACGTGTATATTTACCTAATTCTTTGTCTTCGCAAATCCTCCAAATTCATTATTCTAATGCTGGTCTGTTTACAAAAATCGAACAAATCATTTCTCTAACCATTAATACGTAAATCTTATCATGTTTTAGCAAAATAACAATCTATTTTTGATCAGTTATAGACATGCTGTTAAAACATATTCATTTTCTAGAAAAAAAAAATCATTTTTCCTACTTAAGCAATGAAATTCCCAATAACTATTTTATTTTCTGAACTAAATGTATCTTCTATATGTATTAAATCCTCTCTAATTTAATCAAAAATAGAAACCTCAACTAACTGGTCTCTTCTGTCCCTGTTCGAATTTTAAAACAAAAAAGCAACAACATCATCATGCATACCAAACTTGGATATCCTCAACATTATCCACAGTATACAATTATTTACCAACTTGAATACGTGTTTTCATGACGTACTTAATTGTAAGACAGGTGACATATTAGTCCTCCACTGTCTCGATTTGCACGCCCATTTTTGTCAATCCTGAAAACTTTCAAATGGGTAAATCCTTCAATTTTATAGTCTGTTAACTCATTTCCCCACGTTTCATTAAAATTGATAATGTTACGATTCCGGTAAATATTAATAAGCTTATTTGACTCTAACTTGTTATAGGATTTACATTTTATAGGGTTGGTCTGCCTGTTAGTGTCCTACAACTGTGTACTGCACGACTAAAGTCAACCCGATTTTGTTTTACTATCACTGTCGTCGTCGACGTGTTGTCATCCGGTGCACTTTCAGGGCGATTGTCATGGGTCACTGTTTTCTGCATATTCTTTGTATTGTCAACATGCGTGGCCTTTCTCTTCTCTGATTGGTTATTGTCGTTTTTCTTTGATGTTCGGCTGGTTTGGTCACGTACTACGTTTGACGGTTACGCTCTGGTTGGGAGAATTAACGAATACGGGTGAACTTTCAACACTGCTTGGCGGTAACTCTTTGGTTGGCTCTTTTTTCTTTAATGAATCACAGATTTGATCTTACTTTTATCTTTGGCTTGCCTGTGAATATCTTTGTCCTGTACCTTTCCAAATTGTAATGTGTGTTGCAGTGCTCATAGGACTTTGTCATATATTCTTATTCTGTCCTCCTGAGGCTTCTGTTGATTGAGAGAAAACACTGCCACGATCATTCTCGATACTAGTACTATATGAGCACTCCTTTTCATTTCGGTTGTCACACAAGATTCGACTTACACTTAACACTTTGATCCAATCTGAAAATTAGTCGGCGACATTTTTTCTCGATGATAAGTTTTGCCGGATATCTTAGCTGTAATTTGTCTCGACGTTCACGTGCTTCTCCGGCCGCGATTGACGTATGTAACTTTGTTCTTGTTTGTGAGATCTCTCTTGGGAAATCTTTGTTAATTCTAAATGGTGTCCCTTTTAATCGATATACCGGTGCATAACGCAATATCATTTCCGTGTCCCTGTAGTCACTTATGCGAACTATGATATGTTGAGCTCTACCTTCTTCTATTACATCACTGTTTTTAATTAATAAATATCACTACAAAATATTGTCTCGCTTCAAAACACGTCTGACCACCATTTACCGGAAGTATATGGTGTTAATTTTGGGTATACAAACATTCGGTAATAAAAGAGAAGTATCATTTGGAGTAAATTATAATTAAAGTTTGATAAACATCAATTAATACTTTACAAATGGTTTGTATAAATGTATTCTATAGATTTAAAACGTATGGCTATTTGGATATAACATGCATATTTGTTTCTAGCAATACAAAAGTGGACATTAAAGCCAGCTCGTCGACAAACCTTACAAAAAGAGCTCCTGCCATGTATAAAACGTTTTAGTATTATATTTTCTTGTTCACACTTGTTGATTAGTGATACTTTATGTTTTACAAAGAAAAAGAAAAATATACCTCTTGCATAATATCCATACTAATTTAAAAATATGGAGGATGACTATCCGTACCTTAAATGTACACAAATTATACATGCTTGTCTAAAAGGTATTAATTGTTTAACTTTAACATTTCACACTAAGAAATGCATTCAACTGACGATCCCAATGGGACAACAAAAGAATGTGTCAGCATGGAAAACTGTCGTATGGTAAGACACCTATGTCACCGTTACATTGCAAATTTTGTTCAATTATTAAATAGCTTGTTCATGCGGGGGTTTTCTTATCTTTTGTAGTCAAATTGTGACTTATACATACAAATACAGTGTAGTTTATCTTCTTTTGGTTAAAGCCGTATTTAGTAACGGTCTTAATGGTTACGGACGTTTCAGCCTCATTATGTCTGCAATAGTCAGATATCTAGATCATAACAACTTATACTTCGAGGAACTGCGTTGAAAATATACATATCTTTTTACCAATTTAGCTAACTGAAATAAAATGCCGTTTCATATTTACGTCTGAAAGAAGTTTAGAAGAATAAATGTCTATACTTTGCTTACTTGGACATTTTCATCTTACCCTTTCTCCCCCTTCTACTCCTTTTTCCTTCTTCTTCTTGTCTTCATTTCTGTACTTTCTTTGTCTACTCCATTCTCCTTCCTCTCTTTTCCTCATTCTCATTCTTTCTCCAGACTGTCCTTTTCCTCCTTCTTTCTCTTTCTCTTATTTCTCATTCATTTTCTTCTTTTCCTTTATTGTGTGTCTAATATTGTCAAGCGATTCACTAAAGTTTTACGCAAAGTCATGTGCGCATTGTATTCATATTTAAAACAGCTGTTAAAGGTGTTTATTATACTTATTCATACCATGTCAAACAGCCTAATACAATTGTTCAAAACACAGTGTACATATTGCACATTTATGGCTCATTTTATTACAAATAGATACAATCCTTGAATTAGATAATACTCCGGTATTTCGCCAAACTAACACCGGAGCATAGCACCAACCTCTATATAAAGATGTAAGTTACCCCGATCTTGTTTATTTGTCAATAATTATTGTTTAATTCGTTAGTTTGTACTATAGACTTTATGCATAAATTGACATGTTTTATAAAGATTTAACAAGAAAAGGTTGATCGTAATTAGACTGTTTCCTGTGGTATCATTTTATATCAAGTCCGAGCAGTCCAAGGGAGTTACTAGTCGTTGACCCCCACATGTTGATGTATGAGAATGTAAATGTATTTCATAAATAACTTGTATGTGCATTGTATAATAACATGGGGGTATACTAAACAAGTTGAACGAATATATAACATTCATATTGGCACGTGGATATATTTAAATCTTATTTTAAATAATAAATAAATAAACTGCATATGTTTGAAGCCATTTTGTTGAGAATTTTATTTAATTTTATCAACATACTTTTTGTGCAACTTTAATCAAAACTTACATACAAGTTTAAACAGTTTGAGGCTATACTCAGTTTGCAAAATAATGATTTGGATATGAACATTAATTGAATTAATGCAAAAAAAATACATGTACAATACTTATCGCTTTAATGATAAATCTTTCAAACCAATGGAATGTCGTCAAATAAATATGATTATGCGATTTGAAATCTCCAAACGAGATTGGTATGGTAATATTATACATGAACAATAAATATATATATATATTAATATATATATATGAAAAGAGAATTAAAACTTGTTTGTCTTTAAAGACTTATTTTTTCCATTGCTCACTATGCTTTTATTGTTCCGTCATTTGTAGTTTACATTGTCATTCTACAATGGTTAATAAGAAAACATTCTACATACCATCATAACTAAGTTTAGAAACCATGCAATGGCTTTATCAGTATTTTGACAAGCATTATATATTATCTTCTACAGTATTATCCGCACCTACATCAAAGGAAAGCGATTGGCCCGCATTTTTTTCAAATGCGCATTCGAATCAGAAACAGCATCGTTGTATCTCTTCGTTTTCACATAGGCTGTGTAATTGGTTTCCTTAGCATCCAAACGCCGAAGTCACAGTCCAAACTGACGGCACACAAATGTCACTTTTAACCTTAGGTCGATATCACATAAAAGCTTACGCTGTCAAAACTGACAAACGTCTAGTTGTCCAACGGCAGGAAAAGGCAGATCTTTGATATTCAGCTCAGAATGCAGATCAGTTATATCAATAATTATAAGACTCCTTATGCACGATATGCACATGTCGTAAAAGCATTTCATGTCAATTGGCAATGTTATGTATCTACCCAAATGCGGGTATTAACAGACAAGCCGTCAACTTAACCAGTGTAGACGCACTGTTACTTTGCCAACGTCATGTGTGCATCACATATCTGGTGCTATCACACCTTTCTGTTATTTACGAAAATATTTAACTGGATCACTGTTTCTGCCATTTCCACTTTTGCCTGCAATCACAATCACACACTGATTGTCAATAGCTTAGGTTATTTCAAACATCGTGGCCACGGGATGTTGTCGGGACTGTATTCCGCCGACTGTGGATAAAGAGGGGCTTAGTCTTTGTCACAGGAAAGATATCCACCCCGCCTGTTCTGAATTCGTGCTGTAGCAACGGTGCCGGGGTCTGTGGTTCTTCCTGCCGCTCGGTCTCTGTGCACGTGCCGCAACAGTCA
>CM017562.1:42198977-42412262 GCA_007844125.1 Sinonovacula constricta
AACAGTTCATAACAAATTTAAACACACAGAACTTAAAAAAAATAGTTACATGTTGATGAAGTCTCTCTTTTGTCCTTATTGGTGCCACTTCATATATTTATTTCACTTTCATTTTTTTGCAACATTTTACTTTACTTTTCTCGTTTCTTCAGCCCCCCCCCCCCCCCCCCCCCTCTCCCACTCTCTGTCCTGTCTTGCTTGCCTGAATGTTTTTTCTCTCTCTCTTTCTCTCTGTTTCTATGTCTCTATGTGCGTGCTGCGTGTGTGGTTCTCTATTATCTGTCTTCAGATGCTCTCTCCCTCCCCCCCCCTCCCTCTCTAACATTTGGAGAATGTCTTTTTGATGTTAATAAATTTAGGTCAAATATTTGTGAAACATTGTACTTTTTGGAACTAATTAAGTCAAATTCATTGGGAATGTAACCCAAACGAGCACCTCAGCCGATATGTAAAATACTATTTATAGTTGTCTCCCTTAATATACTGTCATTGCACATTATTGTACCACTATGTGACGCTTTTAATACAATACAATGCAATGCAATACAATACAATACAATACAATACAATACAATACAATACAATACAGTATGTTTATTTATATACTGCGGCCCATAATACATGTATAATATGATAAAGACAATAGAACATATGAAAGCTGTGTCACCTAAATGCGTAGGCCTAATGTATGCAATATTATTCTCAAAAATACCATTGAAAATTCTTACAATAATAAGCTAGCAATATATAAACACATGTCAAATAATTTGAAAGCTCTTAAAATGCATTGCACCTCACATATACAAGACGGTCTATTACATACCAGTGCTAGTAAGTTTCTTAATGCAATTAAGTGCATATCTCAAAGAAATATATATTGAATTTATATATATATATAGGCTATATATATATTCTACACCAAGTGTCGAATACCACATTTTAAGAGGGCAGAAATAAGAAAAGTATATAATGTGTTCAAGTAACTACGTGCATAGCTGCAACAACAGTAGCTGCAACAGTATCACAGAGGATGTAGATATATATCGGGTTGACGTTAATTTAGGAGTGAGTGAGATGGCATACGATCGGCTTCAAATGACATTTTAATTAGCTCGCGACCAGTGTAGAGTACCACTTTCAAACGGATGTTTTCGAACATTTCAAGACACTTTATATTTCCTATGACGAAATTAGCAACAATTAATCTTAACAATTGATCGCATATTCCGTCTTAAGCATTGTGTTTATATAACGCAAATTATGTCAAGGTTATAAAACACTATCTTTACATCGACCCCGACATCCTGTGGTTATTTAAATTGGGATTTAATATGACTTTAATTGGGCCAGGCTGAAAACAATTCTTCAATTAATTGTTGTCAACATTTTTATCCTGGCAGGTCGACAGGAAACGAACTGATGTCAAAGATTAGCGTGATAATCATTGAGGCGGGCCCTTTGTTAGGGATTTGTATCTAACCGCATAAAAGTCAATCATGCTATACTCGATTTATTGAAAGCATATCCGTCAGGCAAGAAAACCACCAGCTAAAAAAAAACGGTATTTGGAGCATAATATTTGTTGTTTATCATAAATACAATTGACGTATTGCTTCTGTCCTCACAAATAATGCAGCGTTTATGCATGTTTATTTATTACTAAAGAAGTATTAAACTTCACGAAGCTAACCTTAACAAGAATTAATTTTGTTTGACACTGGTTAACTTTAAGACTACCTCCTTTCTCCTTCTTCTCAAAATTTCTTTCAGAAATTGGGTATCAGACAAAATTTCCCACGTGAGCTCAAATTTAATCGGCCTCAATTCAAACAGAAGCAATATCAATATAAGTTATTAATCGTATACCCATTGACAAAATCAAAATACAAACTGCGACACGTTAAGTTTTTTGCATTGTTAACTTTTCTGATTATCTTATTTGCGGATTTAATTAGTGTTGTAAAGTAGTCTGAAAGAGTTCAGGATCTCAAATGGTCACCTATCTCTACACCAGCCACGGTAACCGTTGCTTAACCGCACAACTTTGGAAGCTGCTTAAACCGCTGCTTTAAAGAGTTAACCCAGCAGCGAGGCTGACTTGCCTATACTTCTATCTCTGTGGTCGTTACAGTGTATTATGGTTCAAGTTGCGCTTTGTTTTAAAATGTCATGACCATTGTCTTTTTGTTAAGTCATTGCTTCAGTGAGAATAATATAACAGCAGAAGAGTTTCATGTGTTGTGTCTTTTGATTTGAATCTGAATTGCAAGAATGCATGACAACAATATCGCATAATTCTTAAATGTTAAGTTATTTAGATTATAGAAAAGGCGTGTACATACACATGCCTGTCAAGCATCATACTTTCAGTGTTGAACTCTCGCCTAGTTCAGGTCTAGCTATCGTACATACGCGTGGATAATTCCCGCGCAAATTAAAGAATATAGAAAAAGATCAGCATAAACATTTTTCATTGAACTGTTTATAATGATGTAGCCATTGTAACAAACAAACTAGAGTCAGATCTTATAAAATGTAAGCGTAGCGGTTTTCAGGCTATGATTTTAATTCAGATTTATACCTCAGCCTTTTTAGGCCTTTTAGCTTCGTGTTTGGTTTTTATTATACCATGAAGACATAGACAGCTTTGTTTTGAAGGCTGTATTGAAAATAAATATTTTTTGTTTGATTGGTCACTAGCCACCCCACCCCATCTAATTTTAAAGATCATAAAAAAATGCTTGGTTCTCAGTTTCTAACATAACTCCAAAAAGTGTCAGATGCTGTTGAAACACAAAACTTCTTCTAGCGAGGTAGTGGGGTAGTAGGGGATAGTAGAGGGAGGGATAGGAGAGGGACCTAGATGTAACCAACCAAACATGCTGATCATAAGTCTGTGGCAAATACCTATCACACATGATTTTAACAAGCTTGTCCTGATTACGAACCTTCTCAGGTACGAACTACCTGACGGCATGTTGGATTTTTACCTAGACACCGGAATGTCGATGTAAACAATCAATACAGGTGAGAATTAAAAATATTTTTCGAAGCCTTTACCTTCACATTTTGAATTAAGCATCAAAATTACTTTTATATATGTATATTTCTCCAAATAATCTCATTTAATTTAATGTATGATATGTTATTGAGTTATAGTGTAAGGATTAATAAATCATTGTCACGGTCCATTGGTTTCACTTGAAGACAAGCATTGACCAGTAACACGATCCAATACAGTGATATCTGGAAACAGCGACCTATATATACACTGTTTCTAGTACATAAATAACCCATATTGTTTTGATAATTAAGACAACACTGAATTCTTGTGTCTCATGAGATAGCATTACAATAACCTATGTTGGGAAATAAGGTAAGTTTGTACAAGTTTCCATATCAACAATGGTAAGGCTTAGTAATACATAACAGTCAGATCGGTTTGACAAATGTGGATATATAGGTATTCAATTAGAAACTTTTTCATGGAACAATTAAGTTTGTTATAGATAATATGATATTTATTTGTCTTTATTTTTGCATAATATTCTGGATTCTGATTGACCTACATTTACGTTCTTGTGCAGGGTGCAGGAATTGTTGTACCACTGCAGTCTCTTACCGGTGTCACAGTCTGATGTTTCTACCGTGCTTATATTTCTGTGTCTTGTGTGCGCATGCGCCAGATTGATATTTTAAACTATGTGTGCCTAAATTTTCTACCATTCCATAATGGTGTAAAAAGTGTTCATGAATAATATTTTGAGGCTTAAAACATCGTATTTAAGAAAATGTGACATTGTCAGCATATTTTCAGCGGTTCAGTACCTACTGGTCCAAATGATCGTCAGTCAGACCAATCTTTCTTTATCTTTCAGATACATGCATGCATAAATGTTACACTTTTACTTAAGACAGAAATGTATGCCTGGGCGGAATTTTAAGCCCATATATACATGGGCTGATGTTTCTTTCAGACCAATCTTTCTCTCTCTCTCTACCATAGACATACGTATACATAAATATTACACCTTTACTTATGATGGAAATGTATGCCCAGGTGGAAATATAAACCCATCTATACACGGTCTGATGTTTCTGTAGGGCCGGTTTTTCTATATCTATATTTATACCCAGTTTTGTATCGTTTACTTAATATGGAAACATGTGTCCGGGTGGAAATATAAACCCATTTATACATGGCCCGATGTTTTTACCAGGCCCAGCTTTCTATCTCTATCATATACATGAACATGTATCCCAACATATTAGACATTAACTTAAGATGGAAATGTGGGCCTGGGTGGAAATATAAGCCCATATATACATGAGCTGATGTTTCTTAACGGCAAATATTTCTGACTATCATATACATGTATAGATGAATTTTACACGTTTACATGTAACATAGGGAGAAAAATGTGCAGCCAGTCCGGGACTCGAACCCGGGACCCTTCGCTTACATGGCGAATGCTCTACCGACTGAGCTAACCGGACCGCTTACACACTCTCTCCCTATCACCCGGCTACATACACCCCGGGCAACTTGAAATTAAGATGGAAATGTGTGACTGGGAGGAAACCTTGGACCATCTATATACGGGCTCATACTTCTATTACAATTTTGCGCATGCGCATTGGGGCGTGTGAGAAATTTCGACACGGTAGAAATATAAGACCGTGACACCAGGAATAGTCATACCATTTTGGGAATAGGCGTACCATATGTGAATCGCGTATTTCTATATTAGTTGTGGTATTTAAGATTGGTTATTCATGAGATAATTGCATGAAATACATTAATTATAACAAGGGATGTAAATCGAATCCCAAAACGATATTCGAATATTCGGAACGTGTATTCGAATTATATTCGAATATTCGGAACGAATTTATATCATAGTGGCATATAACACGGTAGTTTTCCATTACATTCAATGTGTTTATTCATTGTAAAATGTTTATTTTTGACCACAATTTACATTGCTAGCCTTACTTAATGCAGAAGCAGTGGTAGATTTATGATTTTATCATAGCATTTAATTTTAAAACGACGATTTCTTCTTTTTGAAATACAAACGGCAATATTATGAATCCGCCATTATTTTGTTTATAGTGAAGGACCAGACGGGGCGTTTCTTTACTTGGTCAGTGGTAGTTTGCAAGAAAATACTGTCAGTGAAGAATGCCAGTAAATGTGTAAATAATGTCATTGTTACTTTACAGTTATTATTATTATTATTATTATTATTATTATTATTGAAACTCTTATAAAAACTATAAAGTAACCAATCAATGTTAAGATGACCTGCAAAGTCCCGTATAATATATACATTATTAATTAGTCACCTTAAACTTCGGTGTCTTTTTGTTACGTGTTGTACTTCGTGTAATAACCTTTACAATTAAAAGGCATTTTGTGAAATTAATTACTTATTTGTATAAACATATGACGTATTTAAGGGGCTACTTATCAATTTAATAAAACCATATCATAATTTTATTAGATGAAACCGTACAACACATGCAAAATAGCTTACAATTTTAATATTTTACTCTACTAACCGCAAACAATGTATAACAACAAACAGTCAATTATGTTTTGTGAACTAATCTCATAAAATACATCAATGATTAAAGGCGGCATTTTCTAAAGGACAAAATGCGGGTGATACTGGATCGACTGAAAGACAATTAGGCAAAACCACGAAGGTTTTATGAAAGAAAATCGCTCAAGTGTACAGCCAATTAAAGGTCTTGATTGGTTGGTGGTCGGATTGATGTTTTATTATGATTGGCTGATATCGCTAAGGGCATTAATCCAATGCCATAACATGTCAATTAGAGACATTTAGTTACCAATACACAATCGCTCAAGTGTACAGCCAATTAACGGTCTTGATTGGTTGGTGGTCGGATTGATGTTAAATTGTGATTGGCTGATATCGCTAAGGGCGTTAATCCGAAGCCATAACATGTCAATTAGAGACATTTAGTTACCAATACACGAGTGACGAACCTGCTCGCCATATGCCTATGGGTGAAAGGCGAATGTAAACAAAACCATTTGATGACGGTTATTACTGCGATTGGCTAGTGTCAAGATTACCTGACTGTTGATAAATTGATGAAGTACCAACCAGTATATATATAAAGAATGATTAAAATTGTAAGCTCGTGAGTTTTAAGTGTGTTAAGTAAACCTATGACAAACAATTAAAAAAGTATGTAGATTTACATTTTTGTTATTTGGAGAGAACGAAGCAAAAACAAAGAACAGAAAATCGCGGTGACAAAAAATAACAGATGTCGCGGTATTATATAAGAATAAAATAACAAGTATGAAGTAGAGTGACAAAAACAGAAATTGATTGAAATTAAAGTTTGTTTGACAGTGATCTAGTTGTGCTTTCTAAAAAATAAAAGACGTTCTCAGCTTCTGGTGGACTGTTATCAATAAGTATAGCCTTATATAATGTATTTATTACACACTATCCCGACCGAAGCTGGGAAGAGTCAGTGTTACGTAATTGCTGTAGCTAATTGCCGCAGCATTGAACTGACATGTGTGTTTATTGTACGTTGGCAACTGTTTCCACAGCTGTATGGTGATGTGGTTGATGTAACTGGGTCTAAGTGGGAGAGGGGGCAGAGAAGGAGCTGTGCGCGGTAAGGTGATTTCATGCTGTTAACCAGATGGCAATTTGTTATCAGGAGACATGACCCACCCCCTCTATCTTAGAGCGAACGCGATTACATATCGCTAGCGTCTTAAGATGCTGGGGACACTACGATCAACTAAAGAAATGTCTTTTCAATGTTCCTTCGAAATTAACAAAAGAGGAATAAAAGTTATAAAATATTCGAATCCCAAAATCTCTATTCGAATAGCGACTTGATATTCGAATATTCGAATATTCGTTAACATCCCTAATTATAACACAAATTTAGTTGTAATGATGATTCCAACTTTTCTTCTGTAAAAAATATACAGTATACAAAACGGAAATATGAATGAACACTATATATAAATAACAAATCATAGGTACAATAATAGGCATGACTGAATGAACAACAATGAGGTCATTGTTCTTTTTTGTTTATGTTTATTTAATTAAGGCATCTGTTTAACAGTTTATATTTGCAGATTGAATGAAGAAAACAGAAGAAATGACATAAATTCATGAAAGACAGATATATTAATAACATTACACAATAATGTGCCAATTAAAAGAATAATGTTCTTCTTTGTATTTTTATTATTTTTGACATTTGACAACATTTATTATTATTTGTTTCTTTCTTTTATCTTCAAAATTGTCATAGATCATACAATCTCTACACTAAAAATTTACCTCTTGATATATGTTTTATGTGGTACAACAATTCCCAATTTGGTACGAGGTTGTAACTGTATGAGACTGTAGTAGTACAACTATTCCCATAGCCCTTGTGCATACATACAGAATTCTCTAGTTTTGTTGGTGTACAGACATCCCGGACCAAGGGACCAGACATCCCTGGCCATATTTGTACCTAACTCTTCTCTCTATTGTTATTTTGACAGTTTTAGATCAGGCCTACCACAAAAGCTCACAAATAGTATTACAAACAAAATGCACATTTACTCTGTCATTGATTGGATAAGACAGTTTATGTACACACCCTTTTGGAATGGCCCATACCAAAAATATGCCATTTTTCATCATTTATCTCTTTTTCCAACACATATCGCCATGCTTTTGGACTATGCTCAATCCAAAACAAGTGGTGTTAAAAAACATATACTCTGTACAATCCTGTCAGGTGTGGACAAGCATTGCTCACCCATTTTTTTCCAAGTCTCCTGAGTTTGGCGTCAGTAAAGGCCTTGCTTTTGTATAGCATGTTCTTCTTGTCCTCATGTTTAAGCTGCTTTTACTTTGTGCTCTGTGATCTATTTGTTTGCATGTAATTAAATTCATCCACTTTTTTTTTAGTTACTACCTTAATTCAAATACTTGCAGACTGACGGTATAAGGTCCTCTGCAATTGTATTGATTCAAGGCTTGCATTTTCATAGGCAATGACCTGCAGTATTTCTGATTTAATTCCAAATTCATAATCAGTGTTGCACAACTTGACCATTTTGATCATGCCATTTCCCTTGAACACCTTTTCTTTGACACCACCTTATTCTTTACCCTCCATACTAACATAATTGCAGACAGGAAACTAACTTGCGGCTATTAATAATGTTTTTGACAGTGCATAGGCCTACACTACTCCGTGGCAATAAAGTATCACCCACTGGCTATTTTCTTTGACAAACTAGTCCGTTATCCAGGCACAAATTTTTTTGACGTGACATAATTTTCTGCTATGCTGATGCTTCTTGTACTTAAATTCCTATGAATATATTTTACAAACAGCAGATTCTTTTGTTTGTGTGATATATAGAATCCACCATTTGTGTTCTCATTGATTACTGGAAATATTAAACTAGTTGTATGAAACAATATAAAACTTAGCAGAACCATGTTTATTATTGTTTCATCAAACTTGTTTGTTGTTTTCCATATTAAATTAACATTCATGGCGGATCCCATATGACAAATGGGTGTTACTCTATGAATGCACATCCAGTTATTTGATAAAAAAGTACGTTTTTTTTTCCTAGTGAAAAGGTCATTTTTATGCATGATTATATATGTAAGTTGGCTT
Organism: Sinonovacula constricta; assembly: GCA_007844125.1. Lineage (NCBI taxonomy): Eukaryota > Metazoa > Mollusca > Bivalvia > Cardiida > Solecurtidae > Sinonovacula > Sinonovacula constricta. Next base: position 42,207,681 of record CM017562.1, read on the forward strand.
TAGATACGTAATTGATTGCATTACCAATAGGTTCATACAGAATCAATATCTACTAAATGTGATACAATCATTTTGCAATAGAATCAATAAAATAAAAAACTTTTTTTTTTCCCAGATGATGACCATAGTTTGAGGCAGTGACCAACAAAGCTAGACCAGAATGGGGTCTACTAACTTTGATGATTTGGGAATTATAAATTCAAATCAGAGGGGAGAAAAATGTAAAAGGATTGTGAAACTTTTTCTTGTTGTTCTTATGGTGGTTATACTGGTAAGTTTCTTTTTATTTATTTTTAGCAATGTGGTAACATGTGTATGATTTAATGTGTTTAGTACAAGTATTTATAATATTAAAAAAAAAACGTTTTAACTAATTTATGCTTCTCAATATTCCAGTATTCATTCCTTTGTGCTTTTGTCTTTTGTGGCTTATGCCTCCTTGTACAAACCATTTGGCTTCAAAAGGGCTGCATAATTTCAATAACCCTTCACGTGGTTGTTTGGCTAGAGAGATAACAGTGACCAAACAACCTAGCTTATTGACACATGGCTTTGTCACAGGCTTTGACTTCTCTCCATGAAGGGTTTTCTACTTGTGTTATTAACAGGACATAAGATTTCACATGAAACCACACTTCATAGTTATGCGTTTTTGCATTTGGTAAGATTTCTCTCATATAGAGGTGTAAAAATAAGATTTTATTACCCTACCTAAAACATTACATGTTGAATGAAATAGCATAAATACAGTCAAACTGTTAAGCTGTTTTAGGCTATTTGATATGGGGGTTTATTTGAAATCACTTTCTTTAAATAGTGCTTGCATGTTGTGAAGGGTTTCTTCAATTTATAATGTGGGAATAAAAGACATAAAGAAAGGATTAACTGTATACCTGTCTTCCTCATTTATTTAATGAATACATTTATTCATTCACATGATGAATTGCCAGATATTTTGTCCCGTTACATGACATAAACAGTGAATCTTCTGAGGACTACATGGAGTGATATTGCAGATTATGTTAATTAAAATAAGTTATCTTTCTGAATTACTTTTCTTTTGTAGATTTTATTGATAGCATCAATGATTTCTATTTTATGTTTCACTTCCATCTTCTCTGAACCTGAATAAGCATTGATTTTGTTTTTTCAACACCCATTTTTTCTTAGAAGAACAATTAAAATTGTGAAATGATGTCAGAAATGAGTAGAACACAACTTTAAAACTGAAGTTTTATCAATGTAATGATGTCATTTAAGTAAAAGTAGAACAGCATGCTAAAAAGCTCTTAAAACATTTTTGCCCTACCATTCAACATGTAGCAAAATGTTTTTAAAGTTTGTGTGAATTGTCTGTTTGATGTTGTTAACCTTTATACCCACAGTGGGTTAATGTTAATAAAGTTTAATCTTAGGGCTGAAATGGGCATAACTCAAAGAAATCAGTATTATTAACCAGGTTCTCAGTAATATTTCAAGGTGGAGCTTTGAAAATTAATACAGTTGTCTGATATCACAGTAGCAATTATCATGACAAGTTTTATAACCCCTCACTGTATTTTGCCAAAGTTATGCCCCTTTTTCACATAGAATTTTTATTAAGTTATTTTCAAAGTTGTATTTTTTTCAGAAACTGTTCAAGGTAGAGCTTTGATACTCAACACAGTTGTCTGACATTACAGTAACAATTATCAGGACAAGTTTCATTAATATGATAGAGTATCTTGTCTAAGTACCATGGCCCTACCTCAAAGGTCAAGGTCACACCTAGGGTATAAAGTATAAAAATGCCAAAATGTAGCTTCTGGAGTTTATTTCAGTAGTTAAAAAAGGCACTTCAGCTTAGATGCAGAAAAGCATGTTCCCCTCAATGAAACAGAGTTTTTCATCCGAGGACCATGGCCCTACTTCAGCTGTCAAGATCTCAAAATTTGTGCATGTTTATAGTTTCTGGAGCATAACTAATAGCTAATAAAGAAATTTCATCCAAATTACACAGAATTGTTAATCTAAACATAAAATGAAAACCTGGTTTTGTCACGTGGCGACATTTATTGTGTAATAATATATTAGTTTTATTTAAGCTACAATGGTATACTTCTGGTCTTGTTTTCAGGTGGGTGGTATAGCCATCTTGGGTATAGGTATCTGGACACATGAGGTGGAGTATGGTAGCAAGCAGCTGGCTGGGCTTATCGGCATCCCTCTCTACCAGATCGACTCAGTGATGATGATTGCATGCGGCACCGCCACCATCATCCTCATCTGTCTGGGTCTCTTTGGTATACTGCTCCCCCAGAAATGTCTCCTTGGGCTGGTATGTACATCATTTCATCACCAGATCTGTCAATTTTTGCAAAAAGGAAAATTTGAATCTTGCTAGTATACACTTACATTTAACAACTGTATGCTGATGATATTTTGATATAATTTAACTTTGAATTGCAGATTCTACAGCTGGATCTAGTATTAAGAGTATTATTTCTTTTACATATGCTACATGTATCTAAGCCAGACTTATTTGGTACATGTGAAGTCTGTACAAGAGCTCTTATATGGATCCCATTCCTAAAACACAACAAAGGTAATATGCATATTATAGGAAGGACAGAAATGTAAACTTCAGGACAGTCTTTTAATCATGCAATTACCTTCCATCTTATTTAGTAACCATGGCAATGGCATGCTATACCCACACATACATTGTAAATGCTCTAGCCATATCCCGTCAGTTTTACATCATTAAAACTATCAAAATTTAATAGTATTCAATCTTGAAAAAAAAATAAACAAAATGTGTACTCAACTTTTGTTCAAGTTTGATGTCATTTGAGCACTAGGAACAAAAGAAAAGCAAAATAATTTTGAAATAATGTGAAATTAAATTTTCTTTTCAATGAAGTTAACAGATGCATGAAAACAATACAGTAAGATACTAATCTAAGAAAGACATCAGTCAGTATGTATAATGTGATTTACCAAGAAAAACACCAGTCTGTATGTATAATGTAATTTACCAAGAAAGAGTTATCTGATCAGTTTTAAAAACATGTTTGTAAGTGAAAATGTGGATAAGGTATGTAGATTGTTACATTTATTTTTTTATTAACAAGTATTTTTGTATTCAAGCATCTCTTTTATAATCCCTCATTTTTATTGTATATTTATTTTATCTAATATGTTAAAGATTATGATGGCTAGATGAACTTGCTTTATCAAATCATAATTAATATTTTTGTTTTAGCACCTGTCTATTTTCACTTTTGTGGCATTTGGACTGTTTGCTGCTGGCATCCTGGGATATGTGTTTGCTGGAGAGGTCTGTAAACTTTCACTCTACAGTTTAGCCGACATTTTTGTCGATACTGCGCAGCTACATTTCTATCATTATAGCACAGGGGCACTTATGAGGTGCCCAGGGACTGAACCCGGCTGGTCCATTATACTGACACCGACGAGTCAGGCGTAATGCTGTCCCCTTAGCCCCGAGCGTTAGGAGGGAAGCCACTACTACCAACTTTAAAGTCTTTGGTTAGACCAGGCCGGGGTTCGAACCCACGACCTCCCGATCCGCAAGCCGACACTCTGCAGTTTAATTTTTTTATAGATAAAATGATGGTTTAACAATGGTGTTTTGTTGTCATGTAAATCTAACTATAGTTACTATAATTTTTTATTTACCAAGAATACTGTGCTAGAAATGTTGCTGATATTGTTTAGATATTTTTCTTCTATAAATGCAATGTTAATTAATATACATAGTTCCATTAGACACGTCTTGCAGCATCTCTGCATATGGATCAATATTTGAAACCTTTATTCTTCATGTCAGTAAAATCTGTGTTTAGCAATTCAATGATTTACAGTTTTCATTCATTAATGATTTCAGGTCTGAGATCAGTCTATCTGATTGGTCAGATTTAAAACTCAAGTCAAATTCTGACCAATTAGATGTTTGGTGTTATACTTAGCTTCAAAATCAAGGTTTTATTAGTCCCCAGGCTACCTGTGTCCTAAAGATACATTTCCTGATTTGTTTATAACCCAGACTAATTTTCAGTCATTTTCTTACATTGATATGCAAAGCTGCCAAGACATATTAAGGGACACTACAGATAGTGCGGATCCTAATTAGACAGCTCCTAGCAGGGAGCTTACTGATCTGAATCTACATTATTTACCGAAAATGTATTAATACATGTTTAACAAACTATGAATTAATGTATGTTTGTCAGTTGGAGGATACAGTACGAGGGTCTCTGAAGGAGAGCGTGGTAGAGAAGTATGGGGTGCCTGGTGAGGATGCCCTGACCACAGCCTGGAATAGGGTACAGCAAACAGTAAGTGATGTGACAACTTCATGTGACAACTTGGGGTATTTAGAAAAAATCAACTAAGAGGAATCCTTTATTGCTGTATAAAATATTAAGTTTAGGCCTAGATATTCAAGATTAAAATTATGTTTATTTCTTACTCTTCATAAAAATTATGTAAACTTAAAAAGAGTAATGCAAATGCTTTGAGTACTTGTACTTGACTGTTTTTCATTTTGTTTAATATTTAACATTAAATCTTAGTCTTTCCTACCTGTGACATTGTTTCTTTTCTCTTTTTTTTTCCAGTGAAACCATGATGCTTATTTCGCTATATTTTTTCTTTACATTTGTATTAAAGAAAATCTGAAATATTCAACCCATAATGTATTGAAATTGTAATCATCCTCTCCTAGTAACAGTTGTGCTGTTGTTATATTCCAGTTCCATTGTTGTGGTGCATATGGTAATGAAAACTCCACCACATCGTGGCATCTGTACCATATAGAGAGCTTCTGGGTCACTGACAGTCTCAATCACAGTAAGTCTCCATGCTAAACATTATGAGCAAGTACCTAAAAATTTATTTAAACTGGGTGAGCAGTTGTATTTTTGTCTTATAGGTTTATGAAAAGTGGGTGGTTTATTCTGAACAGTTGCAAATTAAGAAGATAAATGTTGTAAAACTGTTTGTAAAGCTTCTTTGTCATTTTGTGTTACCAATTGTAAATCATTGTGTTACATTTGAACACAATTTTTGCATTAGACTGCAAAATATGTAAAATAATGATTCACAATGACAACTAACATACTTTTGTCACTGAATTAAGTAGATTTACCTTTTGATAGGCCATAGAAGCAAAGGAGACAAAAAGTGACTTCAAAATTACTGCTGCTACTCAAATGTAACTAGCTAGTAATAATAACAACATGAAAAACCAGGGTTTCAAATCATGGACCTCTTGATTATCAGCAAGCATGTTACCACTACAACACAGTGAACTCATCAAATCTTTAGTGTTAATTATGTATATACATTATAGTTATGTATATACATTATAGTTATGACATTGCTTCCTCAGAAAGCACCCATAGGGGTTGTCACTAAATGTCACTATTATAGTAGCTAACACAGCTTCTAATTCAATATAGAGCTAGAGACTTATTAATAATGATTTGAAATTCAAAATGAAAACTGACCAACTCAGCAACTAAATGACTGCTGTCCTCTTGATAATCAGTCAAGCACACAAACACTTCACACAGCGGCCGCATCAAGTCATCGTGATGTTGTTAGAAAAGGGGAATATGTCTCCAGTTGTCACTATTATAGTTTCTATTTAGCTTCTACTTCAATATAGAACAGGAGACTAATTAATACTAATTAATAAAATTAACATGAAAAATGTACCACTGTTTCTCTAATTAGGTTTTTCAGAATTATGACAACATTCTGCTGTGTTTTCACATTCTAGACAAGTATGTGCCAGACAGTTGCTGTGATAATAGTAAGAACCTAGATGCCTGTACTGGCTTGAGTGGTAGCGTGGATAGTTGGCCTCCGCTGCATGCACCTCCCATCATTAACTATCCCACCAACTATACACTGTACACTGTGGTAAGACAATCTTTCTAACATTTTGTCTGGACTTAATTAATTGTTTGACTTGGTTTATAATAGTATTTATTTTGCTACATTTTAAATAACCAATGCTAAATGCTAAGTTTTCAGCTCATAACTTACTGCATATATATATCAAGATGTACTGATAAAAGACTTAAGCTAGCTGGTTTAATCAAAGCTTTTTCTTAAGCCTTATTAATTCATACTTAATAGGCAAGAGAAGAACAAGACTTGCAAATCCCAGACTCTCTTAATTTACTGCTTATCGGCTTACCACTTTAGTAGGACAACTTTCCTAATATCTTATATGGATCATTTTAATGCCATGATTAATTATTGTTGCTATAATTTTTATATAATTTGAATATTTATTTTTATAAAATAGCACTCTTTTTTGTAATTCTATATGCATTATATAGTCTCAAATATGTCTCTCCTAATTCACGTTACAGTTAAAGGTTCTATTAGAAATAAGATCTAGTTTCAGTATATATATACATTTGTTTGACTGAATCCATCTTATATTTTAACTTTTAGATGTACTTTATTTTGTTTCCAGGGATGTTTTGACAAGTTACAAGATTACCTGCACCAAAATGGCATCTTAATTGGTACAGCAGCTGTAGTTGTGGCAGTGTTTATGGTAACAGTTTGGTTTCTCTTTTGATCATATTGAAAACAATTAAACTTGCATTAAAAGTGTGTTTTTACTTCTAATCACAAAGAGGACCCAGGTTGGCAACCAAGTTTTGAACAAAACAAATTACTGTATTTTATCAGCTCCTGTTTAATAAATAAAAATTAATTGATATAATTCACCTTGTCTAGTGTTAAAGATATATGTGATGGCCAATAAGATATCTGTAGTCAATACTCAAGAAGCATTTGGTAAACTCGAAATGGCATCATATTGTTTTAACTTCTTCTTTTTGGTCCGGAAAACAAAAAATGATTACTTGTAAAACTAGATGTCGGACAAAAGCTTATAGAAAAGCCATTTAGCAGCTAGTCTACCACATACATTTGGTTCTATTGAGGTATGGAGGTCTTTCATCAACACAAACAGGGAAACTGTTAATTGTTCATTGTTATAAATTAAATCCTACCACCATCATAACATACAGTGTCCAGTTCATATGTGTCAATACTATGTTAAATCTCTGTAATATCTTTCAAACATGCATTTCAACAAAACTTAAAAAAACAAGTTTTATATTATATACTTTGAGATAAAATAGTCTGTTGTCAATTGCATATTGTTTTTATGTAAGGCAGGTGTTATGGTTAAGCTTGCACCACAGATTTTAGCTTTGAATAATTCACATGTAAAGTTTTGCTAGTACCTGCAGATATAATATATACACTTTGTTTCTTATTGTCTTTCAGTTGTTGGAAATCATAATGACTATCTTTTTCTACCGCACCCTCAAATAAAGACCCAGATAAGGATGGAGTAAGGATGCTAATATGATCTGGATCAACACAGCCAATTATGAAACCTTATCATAGTTGAGTCACATGGTACACATCTGGTACCTGAAAAGTCTGCTGGCAGAAACTGTTTTATATTTTAAAATTGTCTGTTGTATGTCTTGTTAGCAATCATAATATTCAAGATTTAATGTATTATGTTATTGTTTAAATTCAGTTTGTCTCATAGAGAATACATTTTTCCTTAATCTAGAGTTATAGGAAATGTAGTATTATGGTTCATCAAGTTGTTTATGTTTGATGTTTTTACTAGTCAGTACACTTGAAATGTTATAATATACCGAAATAAAAATAATGAGAGCTTAATTCTTTTTACTAAATTATAGCAGATTTTAAAAAAAAATCAATTGATATAAATGTGAAAAGCTTCATAATACCTACAGAGATAATGAATCTATTCCATTTGCACGTAATTATGATTTTGTTGTATTGTGTGTTCAAAGGCAGAGGTGTTAATTGGGGTACCCATTCCTCTAGTCAGACATAGCAAAACACATGAAGCAATGACAGCAATTAAAGACATAATTGCAAGCAATACATACTTTGCTCATGATATTTGTGATATACTCTTTATGAAGTCAAATAAAAAGTCAGCAATAATTTTAAGTCATGAAAATGCCTCATGTTTTTAAGATTTTACATCAGTATGCAATTTATATTCTGGCAATATGGGCTTGTCTTTTCATTTGAGAGTCAAAGCCTAATTTTTAATTATTTAATATTTTTTAACACACTCTGATGATACTTTTTATTTTTGAAGAAAAGCAACAACAACAGCTTTGGCATAATAAGTAAAATAACTTAAACAGAAATTATAACTTATTTCATTGAATTATCTAGAAACAATGGATCCGGGTATAAACATCCAGAAGCTTCTTTTTTTTTTTTCCTGAATATTGTTGGAGTTGGATCCAGTTTAGGCTATGTGTAGTTCAATTTTGTTGTTTGTCAGCATCCTGTTTCTGTGATCATTTTTCTCTGTTTATTTTGTTAGTTATCAGATCTGACAAGATTGTGTTTATGTCAGAAGAGCTTGATATATTCTTTGCTTTTTTATAATTTATTCTTGTCTTTGTTTATAAAGTGTCAGCGTATTATGTTAAAAAAGGTGATGGAACATTTATATTTTTTAAATTAATTCAAAAGTTTCATATGGTGAAAGTGATGACTTACTGCACAGTGGTTACAATTCCGTTCTTGTTTATTGTTGCATGCATTGTTCGACTTATGGTCATCATTATTGTGTTAGTACTGGACTATATCATGAACAGGGTACATATATATGTAATTCAAAAATACTCCTTAAATTATTTATTCATTTTGCTCTTTTATGATGATTTATTTTGCAATTGAGTATTAAATTGTTTGCCTTAAGGACATTTAAAAACATTTATACAGTTAAGACTGACATTTGTTGTCATCACTCACTGTTCATTGTGTATCTATATGATCAAATATATCTATTTTACAGATATTTGAATAGCCCTAAGCCCTTATTTGTTGTACAGTTAATGTTTTTTTGATAGTATTATATTTAAGTAGGTATTTATTATAATGATTGAGTCTAGCACAGATCCCCTTTTATAGACATGCTGATATGTGTACTGCTGAGGCTAGTCTATAATGTACCAGTCTGCTTGTGAAGCGACTTCCTTGCAACCTATAAAATCATAGTTTGCCTGCTCAGTTTAAAAACATTGATTATCTGTTGATGTTTCAAATGCCATACAATAAAACCTCAGATACTGCTGTAGATGAAAATAAACTACTTCTTGTTTATCATACACCTAAAGGGTTGTATTATTTAACCAGATTATGCAAATTTATCTTCCTTGGAAGAATGTTTCTTTGAAATATAGATATATGCAATTATTACATGTTCTTGATTAGTTCTTGTTTTATGTATTATTTAACCAGATAATGCAAATTTATCTTTCTTGGAAGAATGTTTCCTTGAAATATAGATATATGCAATTATTACATGTTCTTGATTAGTTCTTGTTTTATGTATGTGTTGTATTTTTGTTTTTGCTTTTTTTCTCTCCCTGAATATGATTGTCACTTTGCCTTTTAGTTCCAATCATATGTTTTAAAAAGATGAGGTGTTACCTTATTGAACAACTCAATTATGATCAAAGAAAAAACAAGTAGTGCATTTTTTATATAAATCCAAATTACAACAACTAACAAGACTTATAGAATTAGAAAGTAAACTTTTTCAAGAAATATGAAGCCAATTTTTTTAATAAAATAACAATCCAAAATAATATATATTAAAATTTGAACTTGAAGAATAAGTTTGTTAAATGTTTGCTATTACTAACTGTTTAATGGAAGAATATATTTATTTTTGTGTTTAAGAGCTTAGTTGAGAAATATTACTTTGGATAAACTTGACAAAATGTACAATCTTGTGTATATGAGTTAACATCACTCTGCAGCTCATCAACTAAGAATATTTAGCATGACTGAAAGCCCTATTTTCAATGGCATGACTTTAAGAATTAACCATCACGAGCCAAGGGATGCATTTCTCTTGTCTCTTAACTTAAAGTTTTTGGCTTACAACTTAAAAAAACAATCTTTGTAAACAAAATGTAAGATGTTGTCAGAGACAAAGCAGCAAATAGAGCATATCTTGAATATACAGCTCTGATCTGCCTGATCTTGATCTACACTATTGCATGCTCAGATTAGATTTAGTAAAATGCAGGGTTTATTTACACCATTTTGATCTAAGCTTGAAGATTTAATTTATTGAGACAATTTTATACATGGCATCAACAACAACAAAATAATCCAAGAAAAATAAAAGTTTTAGTCATAACTGGAAGAAAAACACTAATTAATTTAGTATTTCAACAAATATGTACTCAATTCACACTCAAATGCTTAATCTCTTTTGTTCCTTTTCATGTACTCAAACGTTCGTTTTTTACTTTTTTATTTTAATTTGTACTTTTAAGAGAATGTTTTCTGTAGAAGACAGGTCCATTTTGGGATTTTTTATGTTTAACCCGATGGATGCCGCCCAGAGACCCATGATTTGAGTTAGAGAACAATTAGGTGTTAGCATTAGTATTTGTTTTTGTTAAAAGTAGTATAACATAAATAGTGTTTGTCTTGCATAGAGATTAACAATGTAACCAAAGATGTTAGCATCTAATCTGTGAAATAAGCTTGAGATGCCATACACGATGGACACCCAATGAGGACGTCAAATCTGCTTACATAAACCAGTGTATCCAATCGGGATGTCAAGTCTGATTACATAAACCAATTTATCCAATCAGAAGGTCAAGTCTGATTATATAAACCAGTTTTTTCCAATCAGAACATCAAGTCTGATTACATAAACCAGTTTATCCAATAAAACAGTTAATCCAATCAGAACATCGAGTCTGATTGCTTAAACCAGTTTATCCAATAAACCAGTTTATCTAATCAGAACATCAAGTCTGATTGCTTAAACCAGTTTATCCAATAAACCAGTTAATCTAATCAGAACATCGAGTCTGATTGCTTAAACCAGTTTATCCAATAAACCAGTTAATCTAATCAGAACATCGAGTCTGATTGCTTAAACCAGTTTATCCAATAAACCAGTTAATCTAATCAGAACATCAAGTCTAATTGCTTAAACCAGTTTATCCAATAAACCAGTTAATCTAATCAGAACATCAAGTCTAATTGCTTAAACCAGTTTATCCAATAAACCAGTTTATCTAATCAGAACATCAAGTCTGATTGCTTAAACCAGTTTATCCAATAAAACAGTTAATCCAATCAGAACATCAAGTCTAATTGCTTAAACCAGTTTATCCAATAAACCAGTTAATCTAATCAGAACATCGAGTCTGATTGCTTAAACCAGTTTATCCAATAAACCAGTTAATCTAATCAGAACATCGAGTCTGATTGCTTAAACCAGTTTATCCAATAAACCAGTTAATCTAATCAGAACATCAAGTCTGATTACATAAACCAGTTTATCCAATAAAACAGTTAATCCAATCAGAACATCGAGTCTGATTGCTTAAACCAGTTTATCCAATAAACCAGTTAATCTAATCAGAACATCAAGTCTAATTGCTTAAACCAGTTTATCCAATAAACCAGTTTATCTAATCAGAACATCAAGTCTGATTACATAAACCAGTTTATCCAATAAAACAGTTAATCCAATCAGAACATCGAGTCTGATTGCTTAAACCAGTTTATCCAATAAACCAGTTTATCTAATCAGAACATCGAGTCTGATTGCTTAAACCAGTTTATCCAATAAACCAGTTAATCTAATCAGAACATCAAGTCTGATTACATAAACCAGTGTATCCAATCAGAACGTCAAGTCTGCTTACATAAACCAGTTTATCCAATCAGTGCAAGTCATGGATGGTTGACCTACTTTACTCAGGAGAACCCATGTTATTTGTGATACTGTTTGTCAGCACCTGACTGAATGAATAGAAGCTTTCAAACTATTAATAGGGGGAGGAGCTATGAATCAATTGTGCTACCGTCCATTGTATTCCTTGAAAATAATATACAGCTATATTTTAAATTGGTACGAATCTACATAAGTTTCATTAACTTGATGTTTTTTTCTGTTATAAATTCTTGTGTTCACATAGTATTAAATAATGTGTAAGCAGTGAATGAACTAACAAGGGTTACCAGGGTCCTTGAAGACAGAACAATATTTGTTACATAGATATTTTAGATTATTTGTTTTATTTTGTTTGACTCACAATAAAATCTTTTTTGTTAAAAGTGTTGATGTTGGTTATTATTACCGGAAACCCCACAGAACTTCTTAGAAATTTTACCGACTTAGTGTCGGACAATTAGCCAGTATCAAACATATGCAGCAAAGCCATGCCATTATCTGATGGTATTTCAGAAAATTGAATGTCATAAATAAGAATTTGCTCTTAGTTAAGATGATTTATACCAATACTTAAAAGGGAAAACAGTGTTAATCTAGAAATATCCAGGATTAAGAAATATCCAGTATGATTTTTCATCATTTACTTGTCCATTCTATGGCAAAACTGGGACTTCCACTAAATACAGACTTCAAACCTGGCATAAACTTACTATAAACTTTGGAAGAAAGAATTATAATCAGGTGAAATTTACACTGGTAGTGTAGTGACATTTAAATGAGGTATCCCACAAGTTGGACCATTTATTTTTCACTCAAATAATGAAAAATAAATTATCGCCTGAAAGGATCTTGCAAAATGCTGTTAATTGATATCCTACATCTATGTGAAAAGTGAAGCAAAACATTACAGACATGTATTTCCTATTAGAGCCATTCTGCACAGTTGGCTCTTTTGAAACTTGAGAAAACCAAGTGACATTTTATTTTGAGATCACGTTACATCATCATCTGGGCAATCCGCTTAAACATCAGTATCTAATTTTACCAGAAATCCTCATCATACTTATTTTTTGTTTTGGAAAGAAAGAGCATTGTGAGTAATTTTTGCACAATTGTTACGTCTAACAATATCATTATTTAGACAAAAGTATAAGTTTTTTAGAAATTGTACACACATTCCACCAAACAGGGGTAAGGCTTAATTGTATTTGATATAGGCCAACTGTTGGAAAACTCCTTTAACTTTATTATAATAAAGTTTGTGCCCTTTGATTAAAAATATAATTTCCTTTTTATCCTGGTCAATAACTTGGAAGTGGTTTGCTGAATTAAATCAATGTTAGCACTATTTATAAAGATTGATTATTAAAGGAAAATGATGCATGTCAAATGTTGAGATATTTAGCTTTTTTTGAGTGGCAAACTGTCCTTTGATTAAAAAAGTGAAATATTTCTGTCATAGCATTTATGCTGTCAAAATGCAGGCTGCTGTCCATAGCAAGAGTTGGGGAGTTCAGCATTATTCAAAAGAGTATAGCAATTATTGATCAATCTTTATTGTTGTTGTTTTATAATGATCAATTAACCTTGTGATTAACTCTCCACAATTTCAAATTAGCACTAAAACGAGTCATAAGCTCTTGTAAATAAAATAAACAGCATTCTGAAATGTTTAGATACAAGAAAAGTAAATAGAGGCTGTTGAGTTAGAACCTCACTAATACAACAGCCTTGACCCATATTTTCTACAAGAATACAAGAGTGCGTTCACTTTTGATGAGCTGTTTATTTAAGCAGATCTTGCACTCTTATCAATAAATTTTCCTTTTTAAAACAATTTTTTGAAAATGTTACTTATAACAAGATGAATTCATATGGAATGACATGTATATGTTCCACATATGACCCAACTATATACAGCTTTGTTTAAATGTTGCCATTATATTTGCTCAAACACTATGCAGTGCTCCAGATAACTTTTTTGATCAATCAGTTTTCACTACAAATTTTTTTGACCAAATTTTTCTTAAGTATTCGACCTGTTTCCTAGAAGCCATTGCACTAGTATTATACGGTGAGTTTTACCCTAGCACATCATGTGACATACTTCTGATTTGACTGCTAAATTCATATGTAATCAATTAAATGGTGCACCCGTATCTTTTACTCTGTAAATTTGCCCCAACCAATTGGTATATACATTTCTGCCTTGATAATTTTTACTGTAAACAAAACAAGGAAATTGATTGTAAATCGTTTTCCACTTCCCCAAATTTTTAAATTTCCCCAATAATTTTTGTACAATAAGATTTTAATTTGAACTCATTTTACATCAAAATCTATCATAAAAACGATAAAACGATGCTTATCTGAAGCACTGGCTATGCATCATATCTGACAAATAACATACACTATTTTATGCTACATGTAGCTTATTTTGGCCAAATTTTAAGGTTAAAATTGTGCCCAACAAAGTAACATCAACATTTAGATTTTATGGCTAATTTAAGTGCAAAGTTTGAGATAATATAAATAACAATACCATACGATTATATTAAAATTTTAATCAAAATCATAACTATGTTATAAAATAACAAGGTCTTTTAGTAAGTAACAAACTATTTTAAAATAATCTTACTAGCATCGTAGATATACATTTAGATTGATTGATGATTTTTGAAGTAAGAGATTGCAGAATCTACTGATAAAATCAAGAGTCTTTACAATTTTAACAAATAATATAATCTAGGCCCAAATTACATCATATATTTTCTACATTCTTAATACTTCAAATGGTTGAACAATACCTTTACATAGTTGCTATAAGGTATGTGAAATAAACATCCAGATTGCAGGTCAGCACCTTCCCTTAAAGCATGAGGTATAAGTGACCACTTATCAGGCTAAAATGCAAACGATTTACATACTAAGATCACTGCATATTACTAGAGTGTGCCGCAAGTAGTGCATATCCTGACCAGACGGCTCCCAGCTGGAGCTACAACTTATACGTAAGTGCAGCAATTCATGCTCACATGAGTAACAGCTGAATAACAGTCAATATAAAATAACTGACAGTTTTGTATGACACCATGATTTGTTTTCGCTTATTCACTAAATATATATTAAAAGTGCAAATATTCATTCAAATCTCCTCATTAAATACATCTTAATTTTTGAAGTATAAAAACTCTGAACGTTTGTATAAACTGCACAACCACCACATGTCTTAATGGCAACTTCCAGGTTTTATCCATGGAAAAATAAACCATATCTTGGTACATCCACCATAGCTAGACTGATAAGCTGCAAGACCATCTTACATTGAAGATCTGAGACATCTGCTACTTTGAACCAACATAGTGACGTTTTAAGGTTATCAAAGCCTTTGATACAATATTGTCAATGAATTCAAGGAAGGTGATCACAGAAATCATACAATTTAATGCATCCCACTATCTGATATCACATAGTTAAAACATGATGTAGTGATTATAAGTCGGTAATGACAGGATTGAAAGTCTACACACAAAAATTGAAATGTGGAAAAGTCTCATGTGAAATGAAATCCCTCTGTGTTAAAACAGTTCAGCAACCTGAAACATAAACATGTACATTTTAGAGATCTGCATTATATAAAAAAAAATTATAAGCTGCAAAAAGTTTTGCTAGCATTTTATAGTTTGAAGTCTAGTTTAATATCCAATTTTCAATTTAACATATATGAGATCTTTAATTTTTGATGTTGATATATACACAACACAATGAGCATATAAAAAGCGTGGCTATAACCAATATACTTAGGTCAACTATTTTCATTCTTGAAGCTCTTGGCCCATGGTAAATTCCCCAAAATGTAGTTACAAAAGCAGCAAGATTTTTCACATCTTTGAGGTATTCCAAAAGCCCTTACAGGCAACGGTACATACAAATTTCAAAATTATATTGGCAAATTTTCAGCAAGTTCTGAAAACTTTCCACATCATCTGAAAACATTCAGGATTGGTCAGCATTCTTGCCCATTGCATCAAGCTACTATTGGAGAGTTAAGACCTATTACCAGTTATCATTTCCAAACAACAAAGGAAACAGTTTCCTATTGTAACATGTATTTGATACAGGCAAATTGACATAAGTTACCCAGCCTGGTGATAATAATGTAATCGTTTGGCATAATTTGTATACCCTTAATCATAAATGGCAATGTTTTATCATTATTTCAGCAATGAACTGCAATTTTTCAGCATGTCCAACCTTTCTGCCTTATCAGGAAATTTTCTGGGGGCCAATCTGAGCTGTCAGCATGTTTCCACATTTCATTCAACTACTTTGGAGAGGTTTCAGTATTTTTGCCAGTCACATCACGGACACATGCCGATTGGCAGAGCTCCATTGTTTATATTATTGTTTCTAGGTCTTCTAAAACCAGCAACTTTTTATCAGCAACCTTATAACATCAGTAGTAGATGATAATTTAATGGATCAATAAGATAAAAAGAAAATGTTACCCGAGAAAATCATCAATATCCATGGTGCGAGCTCGTTTTTGATCAAATTCATTCTTCTCTAAAACATCAATAACCTTTTGTTTTATGTTGAGATCTTGTGGAACAGGCTGTAAGAAGACAATAAATGAAAAAAAACAAGATTTATCATGAACTAACTTATTTGCTTTGAAGATACTGACCAGTTTATTATTTTTTAGGAATAATGCAAATCTTGAGACTAAATACAATTTTCACTCACAACTAACAATGCAAACTAGAGAAAAAAAGAGTGAAAATTTCCGGTGATTGTTGCACAAGTCTTACAACCTAAATAGTTAAACTGTTAGTTTTGTATACCTAATGGTGTGTCACAAAAACTATAATGTCAATTATATATTCTGTCTTGTAATAAATATGGCTTCAATATTTTAAATTGTTTGAAATAACAGCCTCAAATTAATAGTATTTCAGACATAAATTATGTAACACTAATAAAACAATCACTTACAATATTGTTGACAGAGCAATGCACCTTGTAGTTCTTTTCTATCATATCTAATACTTTAGAGTATCTGAAATGAAAAGATACACATTTGATAAAATAATTTTATTAGGGGGAAAAGCTTTCTATAAATATGTATCATTCATCAGTAAACATATTGCATAAACCATGCATTTACAAAATTCTCATTATTGATGATCGTTGTACGTATGCTACAATGGCAATGACTTAGATGATAACTAAAACATACAATGTGTATATCTTTTAACATGTGTATACTATTGTAACAAAGGGAGAAAAATGTGCAGCCAGTTCAGGTCTCAAACCCAGGACACTCCCTAACAGAACAAATGCTATACCGACTGAGCTTGGTGGCCCTCTAACACATTCTCTCCCTATCACCTAGCTACATAAACCCTAGGCAACTTGAAATTCAACCTTGTATTTCCAGACTATTAGCTCAACATGCAACTGACATGCATTTCTCAATTATATAATGACTGCGGGTCATTTATACTGGCTGCCATTGTAACAATGGAAGAAAAATGTAAAGCAAGTCCAAGATTCAAACTAATGACTGATCTTACACATTCTCTCCCTATCACCCAGCTACAGCATGCTCGGATGTTTATGTAGAAAGAGACTTGCTAATCATAGTACAGATGCTGATTTGAGGCTGAAGTATCTTTCCTGCATAATGAGAAGTAAGAGTTTAATCTGGTTTGGTCACTGGAAGGAATGTCTGAGTTAAGCAGGGTGACAACGACCAGGAAAGTATGGGAGATTAAAGGTTTATGTGGCAGAGGGCTTGCAAAGAAATCCTGGGAAGCTACTATCAGAGAGAACCTGATGAAACTTTGCCTGAATCCTACCTTTGTTCTGGACAGAGACAGATGAAGAACTGCTCTAAGGCAATATGTGGCACAGAAGCATAAAACCAGCACATTAAATAGCTGATGATACCTCTTATTATTTCATGCTTCCTTTGATGTTTACTAGTCGGCTGTGTTTGCCTAATATTTTAAATCTTCCTTAATATTTACCGGTAAGTTGTGTTTGCTATATATTTCATATACCTCCCTCTGATGTTTACAGGTAGTTTGTGTCTACTTAATATTTCCTACCTCCTTTAATGTTCAGACTTAGAATGTGCTGCTGCAATTAATATTTCAAGCTTCCCTTAATGTTTTCACCAATACGTAATACTTCTCTTGAATTAAACAACAATAAAATATTGCTTTTTTAATTAATATTTAAAAGATGTATTAAAATTTAACTTCACTGGCTTCGTACTAAAAGTACCAAGAACTATCATTGCAGTTTATGAATACATCCAGCTGACCTAAGGTGTGCTGGTGGTACTACCACTACCAATGTACAGCTGGACATAAAAATTGCCATAATAGTGTTGTTGCAATGTTATGAACAAACAGAAATAACACCTCCACTGTCCTTTGTCACAGTTACTGTAAGCAAGTCAGATCAAATGTTAAGATTTAATTTTACTTCAATTTAGACAAATGGTTTGTGATATTGACCAAAAATGCAGTCCAATGTTAATATAACTATAACAAGGTATGGAATATGGTCTCTTGGTTGAATTAGAAGTTTTTATTTGTAATAAAAATAATGATTTTGCAGCAGGGCAACAGTAACTATGTACTTTTTTGGCATATGGTTACCCTCATTAAAGATATCCCCAAACTGTCACATCTTCATTAATGTCATAAAAACATAACTTTAAATTTGATATTCATAATAAAAATACATAAAGAGACCTTGAAAAAACCCCATAAAATCAATAAAACATCGTAAATACCACAATTATTGTTTCTTATAGTGTTGTTCCGCTTAAGAGACAACACAGAGACTGTTGAAAAATATTGCTCAATTTTGAATTTGTTAATGTGACATTAATTTGTTTTGCACAATTCATTTCATAATATTCTTTGGTCAATAAAACCTTTCTTCATTGTCAATATCACTTGATAGTGTCTCATACTTGCAGAGCAATTGATCATTCAAAGCACTTAGAGTTCATAGGGTATGCAAATTAAACATAAGAAAACAAAAAAGCATAAGTCACTTGATATGAGGTGTAAATGATATGCAGAACTAGGCTTGGTTCTGTAAACTTCTCATCAAAACTCAATATAAACTAGCTCCCATTTATTTCATAGCTGGGGTCAACAAATGTTTCGGTGTCAAACATGAGATAATTTACTTAATTATCACAAAAATAGACATGTTCTGTTTTTATTTATCTGGTTATACCAATAAATCACATTCCTAAAACACTACAGCATATCTTTTGGCAGGTAACTTACTTGAAAGTTGCTCCTATGGTTTTGTTTTTCCTGGAGAAACAGATTCTAACAAGACCATCCCACTCCTGTTGATGATGAAAAGAAAAAAAAATACATATATTAAAAACTAGAATAGCAATCACATAATTAATAATTCCTTCTGGTGCAAAAAGTAACCTCAAAATATTTGTCATATATGTATATAGTAAATAGGTCTGTGTAACAGAGATGTTGCTGGTTTGTCTGGTGAGTGGAAAGAAATAATTCTATTAAGCTTAGCAGAGACAAAAAATATTTCTCAACAAGCCAGATAAACTATGAGGAGAGGGTTTAAAATACTATAAATCACCACCATCTTAGACCATTGGGTACCATCCAGCTACAATGATGAGGTCATGCTGAACACTTTGCTTGATAAAAACCATTAACACAGTTTGTCTTTTACTCACTTGCTGACTATAAGATAAAATGGCTAAAGCTAGGCATAAGAGATGAAAACGGAGCTTAATTAGAGAATACTACACAGTTATTGTTGAGTGATTGCAGTCTGTATTGTATCTACATTTTATGTCATTAAACTTCGGGTTTGATTAGTAAGGAAATCAGTTCATTGTTACTTGTGTATTTGTTAGTTTATAAGGCTGACATAAAATACCCTGGTAAGATTTATTGTCATTTTAATTAAATTTTCCTGGTTATTCCTGAATAATAAGCTGTACCTACCTGAAAGTTTATTGGTGGTGGAGGATTTCTGGGCTCTATTCGAACAACACTAGACTCTACTTTAGGAGGTGGTCGAAAGTTATTCTTGCCAACCTGAAATGTACAATTGTGCGGCTATTGATAATTTAAATGTCTAAAAATCATGGTGTTAAACAAATTTGCATTTAATTTGTCAATAACTCAATTTAAAACTTATACATATAAATATAAAAAAGACGCACAACAGCACACTTGACTACTGCTTGCATTATATAGCTTTTGAACAAAAACTGTCCAAGCTGGAGTTTGAAATATATTTGGAATGTACATTACTGGCTGACGAAATCTCAATGTATCTATAATGTATCAATGTCAAATGTTTGCTTCATGACAGACAAATAACTCTGAAAACACCACTCAAGCAGGGTATAAGAGAATGCTAGTTAAGAAATGTCCACTGGCTTCTGATGATCTACACATGAGAAAATTCAGCGCAAGTTTGGTTTTGCAGCTCCTGTCAGATGAACAAAAAAAGTCTAATATGTCATTGCAATTCATATGATTGTGCTGCGACGGATGTATCTGATGTAACAAGGTCTGTTGTAACTAATTAATTGTTCCATGTATATTGATAAAAGGTTTACTGCAACTCAATGATAAATACAGTTATATGTGACCCATTTAAGGTTTTAAATAATAGAATACATATAGTGGCTAAAAACAACATAATTATAAGGAGAACCCATATATTTTTACATCAGAAATTATTTATGGGACAAAGTGTTTGGCATTATATATATGGGACAAACTGCAATTTGTTCATACCACTATCATTTACCTTCATCAGATGATCCACACGAGCCAGTAACTGAGTGTTGACCGACAACCGACAGTACAGCTTGTCTCCGGGCTGGGCCACCAGTCTTTGGGCAAACTCTCGCTGGAACATCAGCACAGCACACCTAAACACAGAATACATCATAGACAGATAGAAGTAGTTACACTACAATACATTATACCAAGGACTGTTTATCAGGTACATGTATCATGTTTGTTAATACTCAAGGCCAAGCTTGATAGTTAAACTAAGAGCTTAAGATCCAGTTTATACTCAATCGTCTGATTCTGATTAAACAGATTTTAAGAAAATTTGGTAACTGACCAAAAGGACTTTTAAAATAATCACATGAAACATTATCTTAATTTTTACGTGAAAATGAAGTTTATAAAGAGCAATTTAATAACTATTGATTCCACAGATTAACAAGAACAGTACAGGGCAGGATGTTATGTACACAACTGGGAAGATTTGCATACGTTTAAGTTTAAGTACATACATTTCATCCATTAGCTAGTCAGTACATGACCTACCTGAAGAAAGGTCTGTGGAGAAGCAGCTTGAATACAAAGGGTGAAGATATCTGAAATTACAGACAGGTATAAGGTTTGTGTAGTGCATACAAATAAGAAAGCATTTTCAATAGAAACAAACATCCCAGTTTAGCATCAAATGCAATATGATGGATTCATTAAACTAATGATTAGCATCAGATCCATAATAGATGTATAAATATCATACAGACAAGATAAGGTGAATGAGAGTTGTTTTATTTTCAAAGCTGTATCTAATATAACATGTACACTCCAGAAAAACAACATGACCTATTATAATACAGGTGTTTTACTTGAGATGATTCTGTCCTATACACACCTGGTATGGAAGATTGGCCACACAGACATCAAAGAAAGGCAGGTCTGTCTTCAAAACATCTCCCACCATCACATGTAGCTTACTCTGCAGTGGCCTGTGGCACAAATAGTTACATTTAGACAATAATACCAAATTGCTTAAGATTATTTTAACTTAATTTGAACAACTAAATCTTAAATAAGTGACATGGTAATAAGAGTAAGCTTTGTTATCCAGTAGAAAATCTGAAAAAAAAAAAATGTACCGTATAAACTCGATTATAAGATGGGGATGTATCCTTGAAAAATAGCCTTCAAATGAGGTGCCAAGGGACTGAACCCGGTCGGTCCATTATACTGACACCGACGAGTCAGGCGTAATGCTGCTCCCTAGCCCCAAGCGTTAAAAGGGAAGCCACTACTACCAACTTTAAAGTCTTTGGTTTGACCCGGCCAGGGTTTGAACCCACGACCTCCTGATCCGCAAGCCGACCCTCTACCACCTGAGCTAATGCGGCTGGTCACAATTGAGAGATATAAGTAAAACACTATGATGGCTAATTAGCACAAATCTAAACTGCTACGACTGTTTGCCTAGTAAAATCGCGTGTATTGTGTTACATAAGACACCCTGCCCATGTATATCTTGTACATGCCAGACTTGATGGCATTTATCAAAGAAATTAATATCATACTGCTGCAGGGATCAGGATGTTGTTGCAGCTCTCCCAGACACCTTGACAACAGTTTATCTCTGAGTCAGTCAACTTGACCTGTGTAATGTAAAGTAAATTACAGCTTGTTGTATCTGGCAGACTGAAGTTTCAGTGTTTACTAATTGATAATTAGCAGTGTGTCATGCAGAACAAAGGGAAATATGTGTGAGACAGTTAAGCGTTGTTTGATTATTTAATTGAGCAACATTTCAAACAGCATTGAGAATAAAAAAATGCATACAAAACTATTAACCTGTTACATAGGCTTGACAAACCATCGGTTCTATAGAAATTATGCTATACCTTATATGGCGTGTACACGACATACACGATTTACTGGGGCAGAGTCTTACATAACACAGTACACATGGCCTTATTAGGCAAATGGTCGTGGCAGTTTACAAATATGCCAGTAATAAAGCGACTTTCACAAATCCTGGACCAACACCTGCTGAAAATTTCACCCGTCTTATAAAAGGGTCAACACAGAAAACCTCAGATTAGGGAGGCAAGCTAGCTTATAGGCAGGTAGCCTTATGGTTGCGTATATACGGTAGTCAAAGACAGTGCACTTCTCAATTTGAGTGCTAGTATACCCTGATACTAAAATGCTTAAGCATAGCTCTCTATAGCAACAAACCTCTCAAAAGCAACCACTTTCTCTCCTTCAGCTCAATGTAGCTAAGGAGAGGGAGCACTTTAACATCAGAAGCTTGATAGTACTTGCACATAGGAGTTTAACCTAAAAGAAGGCTATTTTTAATGCATCTAAATAGACCGTAACTTAAGAATGTTATACAATACCAATAACAATAGGTATTCAATTTAACAAGAGGGCCATGACGGTCCTTAATCGCTCACCTGAGAATACAGGCTTTTAGTAGGCTCATATCGGGCATCAAGTAATTAAGATTGATTTACTTAAGAAATCTTTGGTGACGACTGGACCGTACGTGTGGCCTCAGGGATGATTACAACATTTTCTAGGATTGATCTTGTGACCTACTTTTTGACCCCACATGAGCCAGTTAAGAACTCATCCAAGATTTCTAGCAAAAAAAACATTCTGATCAAGTACAATGAAGAATGGGCCAGAAATGAGGCCTTTAGCGTGTTCACAAGGTTTATTAAAGACTTCACTGAGTGACATACTTTTTGACCCCATGTGACCCAGTTGCAGCCTCTAGCATATTCACAAGCAAATTGTTGATGCTGCACAACTCACAAGGTAGAATGGATGAAGATGAACTGGAAAGGTAATTTACAACTATAATCTAACTTTGGTTAATCTAGAATAAACTACATACAGAAGAATTCACTTTCACTTACGTGCCCATCACTCTCTTCTGTAGTTCAGCAACAAGTCGAGGGTCAATTTCACAAGCTGTCACCTATAAATCCAAACAAATAAATGCTTTGCCCATAAAATGTGTAGTAAATGTGTTAAGTATGTCTGTGATACATGTTAACGAGTTAGTGTATGATTTATCAACAATATACAATTTCTCTTATTTTTAAGGTTTTGTAATATGTAATTTGTAATATAACCTTTTAAAAACTAAAGACGATGACAGTTAAAACTAAAAAAGCTGCTTACAACAGAAACACACTTTTTTTATAAACATGTCTAAAACCTGTAAGCGCTTGCTTGATATGATTCTGAAATGCATGGCAGCAACATTTATTAGGATTACTTCAGCAATGTTCAGCTATTATTGATGGAGGAAGCCACCGACATGTGTCTGGGTAGAACCACCAGTGCAGGCAGGTCAGGTGAATGATCTCTCCCCATACAAGTATTGGCCATGACTGGGACTTGAACCCATACATTAAGGGACTGAGGACTTAACAAGACATCAACTCTCAGTAAGCATAATATCTCAATCTTCTTAACAGAATTATGTGTTGACTGTTCAGTCCTTGCTCAAATAATGACTTAATTCTTCCCTAAAATATTTCTAAAAATTAATTATTTTTACAAACAACAGCATTGACAAGGCTCCCACCTTTTTTACTTTCTCCAGGAGCTTCACTGTCATGTTTCCAGTGCCAGGTCCCACCTCCAAAACTACATCTGTGGGGCGCAAGGCTGCCTGAAGTACAAGGACTGCATAAAGCCATTCTAACATAAAGAAAAACTATGGCTAATGTCCACAAATCATGTTATTAAGATAGACTTATTTACTATCATTATAAGGGTAGGTTTGAAACACACCAAAAGTGTGGCATTTTTTATTTTATTTATTGCTTGAAAAGATTTAATTTGCATTGTATGTCTTGACGGACGCATTGCACAATGTGTTGTTAATTCAGGTAATTTTTATGTATTGTCTGCTTAAACTGTTTTGTTCTGAAACCATAGTATGATGAAAAGATACATACTGCAAACATACCATAAAATAACGATTACATATTAAACAAAATACCTTATCATTTGGCAAGGTAGGTGATAGGGTGTTTACGCTTACCTTTTCTATCATGTTTACTACCACAAGTGGGTTCTTTAAAATATGCTGGCCAAAATCCTTGTTGAAATTAATACCTGAAAGTAAATGAGAAAATAGGGTCCCATTAATGAACATAAAGAAATGTAAATTAATACTGTTCTATTTTATAAACAGAAGGTGATTACAGGAAATTAGCCATGAGCATAACATACCCCAAACATATCAACATAATTCAATTCACTACTGGCTAAGATACCACTTTTCTTAAGCTTGTTTCCAAAAAATGTTTTCTACAAAGCTATCTACACATACTATTTAAGTTTCAAAGTTAATAAGGCATATTTCAATTATTTTAATGTAGCGGTATATACAAGGGCATATTTATATTACATTAGATTATACATAATAACCATATTATCTGAAGTAAGCCCATTAATGCTAAATTTGTCTTAAAATATATCCAAGTAAACCTGACATGATAATGAATTACTCCAAATATGCTAGTCTTCAGTAAGGAATACTTGCTGCATATAGAACCCCTTTTGAAGGGGATATATTAATACACATATTTTACATCTACATACAGTTTACAAGCACAAATCACTGCATAATGTGCACCTGAATATACATTAATTAGTAGACAGTGTTTTACTAAACTTATTAATTTTGTTGCAATTTTACCTATTGAAAGTATATAACCAAACAACATGCTTAATTTACCAGCTAAGACATGGATCCAGATCAGTCAGTTCTATAAAATAAAGTTGGATCGTGTGTTATACTTAGTCTGCACTGTGTACTGAATGGAACAGTACCTTGTATTGAGATGCATTTTAGATATTATAGGACTGGGTGCATGTCAGTCAAAAAAAAAATTTAGTCTGATTTAAGAACAAGTAGCATAAGCTACGGAAAGCTTTCCACTGACATTGCTGGTGCAAGTACTGAAAGAGTCAGTATTGACGTGTATTAAATGATCGAGTGCTTGACAGAAACAAACTGTGTATATAGTTGTATTTTAGATATTTGGTACAAAGATTTGGAGTTAGTAAAACATTCAGTTCTGTATAGTTAGATCCAAGGAAAAGTAAAATTCACAAAGCTAGGCACATGCCATAGTTTCAAACCTGGCCCGTTGACAAAATGACAAACCTGAATTTATGATTGATTTCAAAATGACTAGCTGATTAGATTTTCTGGTTATGAAATCACAAGGTTACAAAATTACCACCCCCCCCCCCCCCCTCACTACCGTTTTGAAAAAAATATATTAGAAAATCATCAGATAACATGAAATAACACATGGTTTCTGTGGAGGTGCCCATGGCTGATTGGCCGAGTTGCTGACTTTCAGCTTAGCCTTTCACCGCTTGGGTTTGAATATGGGAAGGTCTTGCAGCTTACCTGCTGTATACCAGTGGTTCTACCAAATCAGCTGTAATTTGGTATTATGGTAAAAAATGTGTAACTGTCATGTGTTTAAAAAAAAAAAAAAAAACTTAAGGCATAACACTATATTCTTTAAAAAAAAGTTTGAATGTTAAGAAATATATTCTTCAGTTAATTTAATCTGCCTTTCTGCTTATATTTTAATATCATATAAATACCGAAAATGCTCCTAGCACACATGCATAAACAATGTCTTTCAGTAAGGGTAAAGATATCCGAGCACTAGTGATGACCGGTAGTAGATGTACTAGTTCATATTCTTGAAGTCAACATAAGAAAAGTGAAATTAACGACCAGTACAATTGGGATACACATATATACCTTGCTTTTGTATCTCGGCATGTTGTCTGCTTTTCTTTTGGGCCCTTTCCTTCGGCATTTTCACAGCTAGTCGATGTGGATTTTTTTCTGTATTTCACGTGTAGTGGCAATGTTTACGATGGCGAACGAAGTCGAGAATTCCGAATGTTTCACCACTCTTCAATTGAAGGTGAAGGGAAACTAAATATGGCGGGATATGTAAAAGTTATGATTTTCGACGCATACTTAGAACGACTCGCAAAAACATAAAAACACATGCATTTGAAGGTCTTTTTACTGTGTTAACAATGAATATTAACAGGCTTCGCTATCTTAAGTCACTTAAGTCCTACAGGCACTTAGAATTGCTGAGACATTCTTGACTGAATCTGTGTGGACATGAAGAGAATTTGGTGAACATTTTGAAAAAAAGAAGGGCTCCACATACGCGACTTAAACCTAAACAAAATTTCTTCGCATACAAGACTCAGATCTACAATAGATCTTGTGGCAGATAACTAAGGTTGGAAGGGACACAATAATACAATAAAATGTCAAAGGAAAAGAAATATTAACGAACAAGGCGGAGAAGTAGGGTCTGACTTAAACACACACACACAAAACAACAGCAAATCAGGGCTGGACATGATACCACTAAGAGCTTTAGACTGAGATCATTCTCAACCACCTGATTGATCAGGCTTTAGTTAAAATTTAAAAAAGTGAATATCAGATGCTTGAGGATAGTCTCGGACTCAAGCATAGTTTTATAACGTCCAGTACAGGTTTGTTAAAAAAAATCAATGTTGAAGGCTTACATAGTATACTTATAGCACTCTTATCGTAATGTTTTAGGTAGCATACAGCTTTTTTATGATATGTATAACTTTTCAACCTATATAATGTAGATCTGGATATATTGGCCAGTGGCGTAGCTACTATTAGGCCCCGTAGGCCCGGGCCTACAAGTTGGACAAGAAGATGACATTTTCAAAAGTCCCGTTTTCGTTGACCATCTTGCCGAGGAAAATAGTAGCCGGGTGATTAGCAACCATGATCGTTTTTGTGCACAGATGCTTATGCCCTCAAAGATCAGAAACCTGAATGATAAACACGTTGATTCAATATTCACCAGCTACAGTCAGGACATGAATATATCTAAAGAAGCGTTTCAGGGAGAAACTCGACGCGGAAGGGCGCGGGGGAGTCAAGATGACGCCAGACCAAGGCCATCAACTCTCCTGTCTCTACTTGACAACACACCTAAGGCCGCATATCCTGGGATTCACAAGGCGTTGTCTGCCTTGCTTACAATGCCGGCTACATCGGCATCCTGTGAACGCTCTTTCAGTTTCATGCGCCGTATCAAATCGTACATGAGAAGTACGATGAAGGGTGACAGGCTGTTCGATCTCGGCATTCTTCACATCCACAGAGAAATTGATGTCGACGTTGATGTTGTTATTAACAAATTAGCTTCTGTTAAATGCAGAAAAATGGACTTTATCTAAGTTTCACCCATGGTTTATGCATGATTTGCCGTGTTCAGTAAAGTTTGCGTCGAATTAAATTCAAAGTTTAAATTTTTTGTTTGATATTTTTCCCTGGAAATACGTTAGAATGCGCATTTTGATATTTTTCATCTCCACTTGCTTCGCCCACCAAACCCCCTTACCAAGGGGCAACCGCCCTTAGAACCCCTTCTATGGGCCTACAACTTGAAAAAAACTGGCTACGCCCCTGTTGGCTCATTGCATAATGAGGGCTATTCTAAAACATATATGTTATTGGTACTGAAAGATGGAACATACTGAATAAATGTTACTTTAAAACTAAACGATTAGGATTATTCAATGATGTATACATATTATTTTATAGAAAATATAAAAGAGAATTGCTGGCTTTGTGCATGAGTTGTGCATGTCAATTGCCATCACTTTACAGTAGGGAGACTTCCTATTGATCTATAACACATTGAAATGACACATTATTTGAAATTTGCCTACTTATACCCTCAACTAATTAGTTGTTTGTCTTGTACGCTAATTACATCACAATAAACAGTAATTACAAATACATTATTAAAGGACACGGCAGACTTTAATTACAACAAATTTACCGCTTAATCCTTTTCATAAATCAAAGTCGCTAACTGAGAGAAATTAATTCCATCAATCGTTTTGATGTAACAAACAATATCTGATACAAATAAAAATAAATAAGTGTTGATGTATTTCTGATCAAAGGTTGAAATCCTAATTAATTACTGTTTTCACAGTTTCTCGCTCGCTTTTGTTAATAAGTCAAATATTAAGTTGAACTGATTCCTTTGATCTCCCTTGATGTATGCCTTTTTATATATATATATTACATTGTATATTTTTTATAAAAACTGGGGTCGAAAAGTCTTAGACCTGGGGTCGAAAAGTCTTGGGGGTCGAAATGTCTCGTCAATATGGCTGGGATCGAAATGTCTTGGAGCCGAAAAGTCCTGCTACCGTTGATGTAAACGTTGTATTTTGATGTAGATCTATGTATGTTCGCTCAGTGTCATTGAGCTGGTATTCAACTTGTGGATAAAACCATCGAACGAGATATAACAACATTTTTTTTTAATATCAAAGAAAGGAAATAGTCATTGAAACCCATAGACATGAAATCTTATAACAAAACATCATGGTCGTGTTGAAATTACGCTCCACCGGAAATACAAAATTGCGGTTCGGATTTTTACTTTCAAGAAAAAGTACAAAAAGAAACTACACAAACAAGAAACGTATATCAACTTGACACACGATGATTTAAAGTACAACGAACGCTTTATTTAAAGTAAAAGGTTATGATTAACATTCCCTTTAATAATTAATTTTAGTTTAATCACTGCAAAAGTTCGCCATTTCGGCATATAATATATTTTCGCGGACCGATACTGATATATTCTATATGGGTGAAAAGCTTTTAAAACATCCGTCAACTAAACAAAACAAATATCTAAATAAATTTAGTGTACTTTTTTGGAATTTAGTATAAGTAAAAAGACTTATCAAAGACCAGATGTGATATAATTTACCAGGGCTTTGTGTCTGTTGTCGCTCTCTGTTGAGGGTAAGTGTGCCCGTACCATTAGGAGGGAGACTTTCCATGTTAACGCCCTGCAGGAGGCATAGATAAAAAAGCAAATCATAAGAATGTACATAAGTTAGTTCCCGTACCTAAGTAAGTTTGTGTGTAATTGTTATGTTATGTGGGACTCTGGATAAAACTCTTCAATAGCATGGAGACTTCGTATCACTTACCGGGAGAGTTTGTACCACCTATTATACCAAATGTGCATGCTTTTATCAACTGCATATTTTCTCACATGTGAGATGAGGATTTTTCATCAAAATTTCATGTTCAAAGTGTGGAGCTCGTCTTATAGGCAGGGTCTAGTGAGCTGGCAAAAAGTTTTCGCGTTTTGGGGCAAAAATATATCGCATTCACTTGTAAGCGGTTATGCATTGACCTGGCATGTGGTCATTATCGACCGCCAGTAATTTACCTTAATTGGCCTTTGAAGTCTGTCGGTCAACGATTAACTGTCTCATACATTTCCCTGTGTTCTGCATGAAACACAACTTATAGCAATGAAACAAACTTTCAACTTTAGTCTGCTAGATACACCAAGCTGTAATTTACTTGGTGTTTCTGTGTAGACTTGCCTCATTACACAGGTCAAGTTGACTGACTCTGAGATAAGTTGTTGTCAAATTGATATTGATCGGAGCAGTTTGACCATGAGTCTGTGATGTGCTTTTATAAGCAGCTGCCGATTACTTTTCTCCATGAAATTATTGATTGGTGGCATGTACAAAGGGACAATGCACTGTTCTCCGATATATCATGTACTGTCATTCCAGACATGGTGACATAGATCCAAGAAATTAATGTCATGCTGCCACTTGCTACAAGATGTTCATGCAGCTGAGACTAGATAGTTCCCGCAACGTGTAAAAATTACAGTCACTGTTTACCAATCAACCATTTTGCTGAGACAGCATGATTGGTCTTCACTCATCTTCATTTCTTTGCCTCTTCTTATAAGAGGGTCGAAGCAGAAACCGGCAAATTCCTAGGTGAAGTAGGGGGCCAGTCTTATAAGCAAATAGTTTTATAAGTTAGAAAGTACGGTAACATTTTTGAAAGATATAAACGTAAACTAGTAAATACAAAGCAAAATTTAGTGTATGAATTCACAAACAGATGATTTAAAGACTTGTATTTTGTTGTGCTATATATGTTCCTTGTTATATTTCATAGCATATAACCAAAACTAAAATATAAACATAAAATAGCTTTCTACTATTCTGCTTCTTGCTTACCAAACTTAAACATTTAAGAAGATGATTAGAGCATTACATAAGCACAACCAATTAAAGAATTTAAGTAATATTGGTGATAATAGGCATGCTTCATATCTTGCTTAAACCAAACTTATAAAAGAATGTCGCAAGAAATTAATTGCCATGTGGCATGATTTGCTCAATGGGTCTTGATTTCTGCCAATTTTGTAAACCCTCCCCATAAAATTATATATTCCTATCAACGTTCTGAGGCATTTGTTAAAAATTTGTTGATTCAAACAAGTACATTGCCTGTACAAATGCCATTTAAAATTAAAGAATGCCTTCGATAAAATGTGCTTTTTGTAAAAAAACATGATATCCTAATCTCACATTGAACTGAATAAATCGGCTTTATAATTGCTGATAGTGTTGTCAAATAATAAATTCACACACATGCTGTATTAATGCACTGTACTGATGTGATGTATTAATGTGATGCATTGTAATATGAACATATTTAGATGCTGTTCATTTTTATGAAATGTTCTCTTTTATTTGTATTGTCTTGAATGTTATAACATGTGCTATTTCTTTTTCTTGTAAATTAGACATATGTTATATCATGTATATTATGCCCAATTTTGGAAAATAACTGTGACAAACAATAATGTTGTTAATTTAAAATATCAATACCACAATATTTTAGCCAAATATTGTAAATAGCACCTCAAGCAAAGCATTTAAACTTTTCAATTCTGTTTTGACAACACATTAAAATATGTAAATAACTCCTACGTAACCAAGGTGTGAATTCTCTTCATTCTTATCTTAATATTTTGTGGCATTCTAATTATGTGACATAACTTGCAATCTTCTTTGTCCTTAAGCTGCAGCAAGGTAGCAGGGATCATCTTACCAGGCGAAATCGTCGCCCTGCAGTCGCTCACTTCGCCTATTTCATACATAAAAGCGAAATCGAAATCGCCTTCAATTTTGATTGTACACACAGGGTGTTCGGTTGACCTGGGCTCCCGGGTTTTGACGCACGAAAATTCGGAAATACCCCTAATTGACGCACATCAATAAAGCGGCGGGGGTCATTTTGACCCGTGACAATTTCTACCCGTGTGTCAGTCAAAATCGCCTACAGCTTCATAAGAAGCGAGAAAAGACGACAATGGACAGAGTCTGCATATTAATGAGAACAGATTCACACACGCACACACACGCGCTCGCATCGATTCCTTTCTGATAGGAGAAAAACAATACAGTAGGCGGAGCCTGCATAATTAATAAGAAACAGGTGCTCTTATTCTGCCGATGACACGTTTGCTCGTGTGCGCGGCTAATTTCAATATGGCGTTTAGACAGAGGTGTAGAAAAGTAATAAATTCTAATTGATCGGCATCGGTTTACTCGTAAAACATGTTTGTAGCATCCTGATGCATCGGAAGCAATTAAGGACGACTGTAGGCATTGTATAATTACTTGATTGGGCCACCTAAATGTGTGATTACTGCAAAGGAGCGAAGCGGTGCGTGCGAGTATAATTTAATTTGACAGCGATTTAAAACTATGCACACTAATACGGAAAATTGATTGATCGTATCTACGAAAGATGTACTTGTTACTTGAATTGTTGAAATTATGGCTAAAAAAAGCTTGTTTGACATTTTGATATTTCAAAATTAGTTTTGGACACAGACTACAGTTTGACACAGTACATTTTGTACTGAAAACCAGGTTCTTGTTGTCTTGCCTGATGGTGCCTTTAGATATATTACAAAGTTTGTATCAATGTTTATATTGTACTTATTTATTGCATATTCTGAGAAGTTTTAGTCCTGATAGAAGTCTGTATGCTTGGTGCTTAAGACAAAGTTCTGCTTTATCTTTTCTGAACATGACTTCATAGATACATGTAGGTATTGCCCACAGGGTTTTGTTATGGTGTACATAGTGTATGCATATTCCATATGTTGCATTTTTTGTTGGATGGGGTAAAAATGTTACATTATTAAAATTCTCAAACTGTTCAGATGTTGTTTTGTTGTTGTAGTGAAGTCAGTTCATAGATATGTAAAAACATGTAAAAGGGGAATGAATATTGAAATGGCAAAGCAACTAGCTGGCTACAAATCAACAGAATTAGATTATACTAAAGATGAGTTTAGCATGAAGAAAGATGTACATATTAAATGGCATATTGTTGTTTCCTTGGATAGGTACAGACAACAAATGCAACAAAACAACACATACACCTTTAATTAAACTAATAAAGATATATAAACAACTTAAAATACACCAACAACTACACATGGTATGGTAAGTTAACGTAAAACGCAGTACTCTTTTCCCTAAATTCTTCCACTTCTCCCTAATTCCCGTGAAGGGAGAAGTCACTTCTCCCTAAAATTTCTCCCTAGGATGATCCCTGGGTAGTGTAATTCTACATAACAAGAAGATAGTGTAACTCTACATAACAGCAAAATAGTGTAACTACATAGCAGCAAGATAGTGTAACTCTACATAACGGCAAGATAGTGTAACTCTATTAAACAGCATGATAGTGTAACTCTACATAACAGCAAGATAGTGTAACTCTACATAACAGCAAGATAGTGTAACTACATAACAACACGATAGTGTAACTCTACATAACAGCAAGATAGTGTAACTATATAACAACAAGATAGTGTAACTACATAACAGCAAGTTAGTGTAACTACATAACAGCCAGATAGTGTAACTCTACATAACAGCAAGATAGTGTAACTCTATATAACAGCAAGATAGTGTAACTACATAACAGCAAGATAGTGTAACTCTACATAACAGCAAGATAGTGTTACTCAACATAACAGCAAGATAGTGTAACTCTACATAACAGCAAGATAGTGTTACTGAACATAACAGCAAGATAGTGTAACTCTACATAACAGCAAGATAGTGTAACTCTATATAACAGCAAGATAGTGTTACTCAACATATCAGCAAGATAGTGTAACTCTACATAACAGCAAGATAGTGTTACTCAACATAACAGCAAGATAGTGTAACTCTACATAACAGCAAGATAGTGTAACTCTATATAACAGCAAGATAGTGTAACTCTACATAACAGCAAGATAGTGTTACTCAACATAACAGCAAGATAGTATAACTCTACATAACAGCAAGATAGTGTAACTCTATATAACAGCAAGATAGTGTAACTCTACATAACAGCAAGATAGTGTAACTATATAACAACATGATAGTGTAACTCTACATAACAGCAAGATAGTGTAACTCTACATAACAGCAAGATAGTGTAACTCTATATAACAGCAAGATAATGTAACTACATAACAGCAAGATAGTGTAACTCTATATAACAGCAAGATAGTGTAACTCTATATAACAGCAAGATAGTATAACTCTACATAACAGCAAGATAGTGTAACTCTATATAACAGCAAGATAGTGTAACTCTACATAACAGCAAGATAGTGTAAATATACATAACAGCAACATAGTGTAACTCTACATAACAGCAAGATAGTGTAACTCTACATAACAGCAAGATAGTGTAACTCTACATAACAGCAAGATAGTGTAACTCTACATAACAGCAAGATAGTGTAACTCTATACAACAGCAAGATAGTGTAACTATATAACAGCAAGATAGTGTAACTCTACATAACAGCAAGATAGTGTAACTCTATATAACAGCAAGATAGTATAACTCTACATAACAGCAAGATAGTGTAACTCTATATAACAGCAAGATAGTGTAACTCTACATAACAGCAAGATAGTGTAACTCTACATAACAGCAAGATAGTATAACTCTACATAACAGCAAGATAGTGTAACTCTACATAACAGCAAGATAGTGTAACTCTATATAACAGCAAGATAGTGTAACTCTACATAACAGCAAGATAGTGTAACTCTATATAACAGCAAGATAGTGTAACTCTACATAACAGCAAGATAGTGTTACTCAACATAACAGCAAGATAGTATAACTCTACATAACAGCAAGATAGTGTAACTCTATATAACAGCAAGATAGTGTAACTCTACATAACAGCAAGATAGTTTAACTCTACATAACAGCAAGATAGTGTAACTCTATATAACAGCAAGATAGTGTAACTCTACATAACAGCAAGATAGTGTAACTCTACATAACAGCAAGATAGTGTAACTCTATATTACAGCAAGATAGTGTAACTCTATATAACAGCAAGATAGTGTAACTCTATATAACAACAAGATAGTATAACTCTACATAACAGCAAGATAGTGTAACTCTATATAACAGCAAGATAGTGTAACTCTACATAACAGCAAGATAGTGTAACTCTATATAACAGCAAGATAGTATAACTCTACATAACAGCAAGATAGTGTAACTCTATATAACAGCAAGATAGTGTAACTCTATATAACAGCAAGATAGTGTAACTACATAACAGCAAGATAGTGTAACTCTTTATAACAGCAAGATAGTGTAACTCTACATAACAGCAAGATAGTGTAACTACATAACAGCAAGATAGTGTAACTCTACATAACAGCAAGATAGTGTAACTACATAACAGCAAGATAGTGTAACTCTACATAACAGCAAGATAGTGTAACTCTACATAACAGCAAGATAGTGTAACTACATAACAGCAAGATAGTGTAACTCAACATAACAGCAAGATAGTGTAACTCAACATAACAGCAAGATAGTGTTACTCAACATAACAGCAAGATAGTGTTACTCTACATCAGAAGAAAATACTTTTGCTTACCACTTTTCATAGCTACAAATGTTTAGTTCTCCTGCTATACTCTGACTCCAGCAGAAAAATCAGCTGTTTTCAAGCCATGCTTGATGAGTCTTTCTTTTTGTAGGTTTGGTAAACAAACTTGCACACAAAATCAGGGCGTTTGGTAGACTCTGAACTTCACGGGTCATTGACCCCTCAGTCAAAATTTTCAGGGGTCAAATTCAATCTGCTTTTATAGCAGTGTTAATTGTGTTTTACTATTTGCAGTAAATTTTCTTTTTAGAATTTAGGTTTTTCTTTAAATCTTTATCTTTTTCTTTTTTCTCTTTAAAACATTTAATTCATCTTTTTTGTATATAATTATAATTGTATATATAATTATGTCACTGACGACCACATTTTGTATAAAAAAGCCTTCATGGGAATTATTGATACTTCTGACAGTTTACTAGGGACAAGTAAATAAACAGAATATTGCTTAATAGTGTTGTTTTTTTCTGCGTCTCAATTATGACAATCAAATAAAAAAAACAACATATGAACAAACATTGTTACATTGTCACCGTTAAAAATAATATCGCTTCTTAAAACTGACGTCACTCCAAAACTAATTATAAATATAAGAGTCAACGTTGTTGGCCACCCAATAACGCATATAACAAGTATTAGTTCCTAACTAAATATATCTAAAGGCACCATCAGGCAAGACAACAAGAACCTGGTTTTCATTACAAAATGTACTGTGTCAAACTGTAGTCTGTGCTCAAAACTAATTTTGAAATATCAAACAAGCATTTTTATACCCCCACCACAAAATGGTGGGGGGGAGGGGGGCTATAATGGATACGCTTTGTCCGTCGGTCCGTCCGTCCATCTCCATTATCGTGTCCGCTCTATAAATCCTATACCAATTGAAGGATTTTCCTCAAACTTGGCTGAAGTGTTCACCTCAACAAGGGGATGTGCAGAACCCATGTTGCCCATGTGTCAGCTCAAGGTCAAGGTCACAATTGAAGGTCCAATTTTAAACAATCAAATATTAGACATTATGTCGTGTCCGCTCTGTAAGTCCTACACTTATTGAAAGATTTTCTTTAATCTTGGCTCAAATGTTCCCCTCAACAAGGGAATGTGCAGAACCCATGTTACTCTTTTGCAAGCTTAAGGTCAAGGTCACACTTGAAGGTCAAAAATTGACTTAGAAAATATTCTTAAATTTTAACATGTATTTGAATATTTCTGAAACTAGAAAAAGCATTTGCTTGAAACTTAAAATATATATGAAGTGTCACAATTAGGACATGCAGGTCAAGTTTCATAACTCTGTATTGCATTTTGACAAAGTTATGCCCCTTTTAAGTCTTCAAATTTACATACAATCAAGTATTAGACAATATGTCGTATCCGCTCTGTAAGTCCTACACTAATTGAAAGATTTTCTTTAATCTTGGTTCAAATGTTCACCTCAACAAGGGGATATGCAGAACCCATGTTACTCTTTTGCCGGCTTAAGGTCAAGGTCACACTTGAAGGTCAAAAATTGACTTAGAAAATATTCTTAAATTTTAACATGTATTTGAATATTTCTGAAACTCATGATGGTCCACCAGAATTTCAGCCACATCATTTTCATATTTCTGAATTATTATGAAAACATTTCTTTAAACTAAACTTAACAACGCTTTACAGCCTTTTACTGAAGCCAACCTCTTGTAACACCTTGGTTACCTTACCAACCTTTTGTGTCAAAATGCCAGTCATCCTGGTCAAGTAAAATTTGGTCCAGTCATGTCCAGTAGATATTGCCAGCTTGGCAATAGACAACTACATAAATGATTTGGCATTTGGGTCAAAACTTTGACAGTTTGGAAGCTGCAAAGGACAACTTAAAAACTAATTTGGTAAATCAATTATTATAACTAGAAGTCCAGTATTTTTTTTATGTATCTAATTAACCTGAAAAACCTTAATATTTCTGCATTATATTATCAGAAGTTAAAGTTTGCCTCATTTTCTTTTCAGATAGAAAATGGCATCTTTTAGCACACTTCCAAACACAATGGCTTCAGGAATCCATCAGGACTTGTTAGAGAACTCAGCTCGACTGGTTGACAAGTATCTTCTAGAGGACAGAGCTAGTCTAGACTTATCAGAATTGCTTCGTGTTCCAATACATGGTAAAAGAATGCTTCAATCAGATGTTGTTTTATTTTGTTTGATTTCTTCATGCACATACTTCATATTTATACATTACCGTTTGTTTAGGTGCTGTATGACCTGTTTAGTGTCGGTCTGCTGTAAATCCCAAATACTTTTTTTTAGTTGCATT
The DNA here is from genome assembly GCA_007844125.1 of Sinonovacula constricta. Taxonomy (NCBI): domain Eukaryota; kingdom Metazoa; phylum Mollusca; class Bivalvia; order Cardiida; family Solecurtidae; genus Sinonovacula; species Sinonovacula constricta. Next base: position 42,245,522 of record CM017562.1, read on the forward strand.
ATTGGGTCATTAAATTCAAACAATTATTTGTAATATCTTAAAACACAAGATCTCTTAAATTTCTAAGATATAAAACAAAGTTAGAAAATAAATTAACAATATATGACATGAGAAAACATCAGTGGTTCAAAACAATGTTATTCCATGAATATGCTTTTTCAGATCAACCCAGCGTTAGTGGCCTACATGATTTTGATTATCCAAGTTTGCTGGATAATGGCATTGGGCTTGACTCTTTGTCAGAAGTCAGCACAGTGAAACGTGTCCCACTTCCACCAGAGCTAGTCGAACAGTTTGGACGTATCCTTTATGTCTCATTTTTTTGTAATATTCAAGGTCTCTGCATAATATCTTCTGATATTGATACTAAACTATACCACATTGATATACTGTACAATGTTAAATGCTAGCTCCATGAGATAAGAGATTTAAGTAGGTTAGAAGATAATATGTCTGTTAATGTTTTTGAGACATTATCTTCAATAATGTTTGGACTGGTCAACACTTGATGAAATTTAACTGGCAATCATCTTCTTTGATCACACTGTATGATGTAATTATGTTGACTAGGACAACATGGTGGCAATGAAGACATAGATCTTCACCATCTCCATTTGTCAACTTTGGACACATGGGACTGAAAAAATTGGCAACATTCTGTGAAAAGTGGATATGCCATTGTATAACAGCAAATATCACTGCCAAAGCACTAACAAGATAGAGAAAATCTAGAACATGATGTCATGTTTCCTTAACCAAAATCAGGTATGCAGTGTAACTGTATGATGGGCTTGTTCCCAGAGATTGAGAGAGCTTGGCTGTCCATTGATAGTGATATCTTTGTTTGGAAATATGAGAATGGGTAAGTAGTAAAACTTTGAGAGAAGGTGAGTGAGATAAAGGACAATTTTTTATGTAAGAGATAATGGTTGGACACTAAACATAATAACTATAGGCAGTGACAGTTTCATATTTTTGTTGCCACATCCTCTTATTATGTGTTTGTTTATATATTATTTTTATATAGAAGAGGCAGCATATGTTAATAAATAAGTGATTTGATATTGGCCTTGTTATCTGTCTGAGGGCAGTCATATAGGCCGAAGGCCAAGGGCCAATACGACTTAACACGAGGTAAATAATGACCAATATCAAATCACTTATTTATTGACTATATTATTAAATAACTACATGTACTGATAACATTTTATATTTAATACTTACTTAGTTTTTGCATTAATCCTAGTCAGAAAATGTTTGTTTGTGTTTTTGTGATATCTACATGATGTTTTTATCACAGTATGGCTGACAGTAGTATTATCTGTTTTTTTCAGGGGAGACCTTGCCTACTTTGATGGAATAAATGAAACTATTCTGTGTGCTGCTTTAGTAAAACCCAAACCAGGTATGATATGCTTTAGTGCATTCCAATCTTAACTTAAACTTGGTTAAAATTTGTGTTAGAATTGCTCTATCTGTCAGCTGGTAGTGAATGAATATATATCTAATGGAAAATAGTGTCAAATATTATAGAAAATAGTGAAGCCAATTATAGGAAATCATTTAATGTTCCTCTCTTTTACAATCTTGTACAGTGACTTTCATGCCTCATGAAACACAATAGTAAGGTAGAACTAATTGACAATAAAGTGGTGCATGCAGAGTTAGAATATGGCTTGAGGTCATTATCATTGCAGTAGTGGCTGTACCAGGTAAAGAAACAGTTACAAAAAAGTGGTATGCTTGTAGTTTTTTCAGTATAATTTACTGAATGGTTTTACATACATTTAGTAACATTTATGACCTAAATTCCTTTTTAAATATTGGTATAGGTTCTGACAAAAACAAGTAATTTAAGTTTGTTGTCAAATTTTAAACAAAAGATATCAAACATGAAGTAACAATTTTCTATTTTTCTGCTTGTGTGAGGTTGGTTGGTGGCAGTTTAGGTTAACACGTATTTTTATTACCACTCTGTTTCTCATCACTAAGCCTTCGATATCTGCATGCTTCAAGAATTTGCCACAGGTTTTCCAGCTAGACAGCTTTGTTACTTTGCTTTTCCCACTGCAAATTTTTTAAATCTTTGCCCATTTGTTAGAAGTGGTAAAATGAACTGTTGATATGACTTCACTACACCAGAATTAGTTGTTGTGACTTTTTATAACTGTGATTTTCAGGTATTTTCCAGCCACACATTCAGTACCTGTTGATCCTGGCCACACCCGTTGACATTGTTCTGTTAGGGGTCAGCTTCACCCACAAAAAGTCAGGTAAATCACCATATTGCTATACACCCATTGATACATAATGTACAACAGAAATGTGTTTTTCGTATTAGTTTTACACGTTTTATCATGTTCTACAGTATCTGGTTAATTTGTAGACAAAAGCTTATGAAATCGTAATGAAACACTTGTGCACTTTTTGAAATTTAATCAATGTACTTGAGACATATTATACAACTAATCCCCTTGATAAGTGTCTTTCAGTACCTTGTTTTGTTCTCAATGTTTATTTGTATGAGCTGTCTCCATTCACCGGCCGCAATAGCTCAGGTGGTAGAGCGTCGGCTTGCGGATTGGGAGGTCGTGGGTTCGAACCCCGGCCGGGTCAAACCAAAGACTTTAAAGGTGGTAGTAGTGGCTTCCCTCCTAACGCACGGGCTAAGGGGACAGCATTACGCCTGACTCGTCGGTGTCAGTATAATGGACCGGCCGGGTTCAGTCCTTGGGCACCTCATAAGTGCCCCCCCTGTGCTATAATGATAGAAATGTCGCTGCATAGTATCGGCAAAAATGCCAGCTTATCCCATCCCATCCCTGTCTCCATTCATCTGACAGAGTATGATGAGATGCACCTGTTACCTGAACCCCTGTTCTCTATCCCTACTGACAACACATACATCATGAACATTGAGGGAACAGACAGTGGTAGGATCTTCATGGCTGGAAAAGATGGGTGCCTCTATGAATTGGCCTATCAGGTAAATGAGATATTTCATTAAATATTTAGCTGCATGGACACATCACTTTAAAGATCATTTACACCTAAGTCTGATGGGTGTAAGTGAAAAAGTAGAAATTCTTTTAAATAATAATTATGTTCTCTAGTGCAAAAAATATTGTGATGGAATTGTTAAATTTCCTAAAAAATGTGTTAAAAAGAATAAGGCTGTTAAATGATCAAACCCTTCTGTTTAAATTATTTCAACTTAGTGTTTGTTAGGTTCAACAATAGTCAAGTCCTAAGAGAATGGTAATGCACAAAAATTTCAGACTTTCATCCTTAATAATATAAAACATGCACAAACATGTACAATATGGCACTATTATATATTTTTCATTGCATGCCTTTTCTATTTAAAACTGTATATGCCTTGTTCTGTTTGAAGTAAGAATATCATCCATAACATGTTTACACACTGTTACAGGCTGATGATGGCTGGTTTAGCAGAAAGTGTCGCAAGATCAACCATTCCACAAGTTCATTGTCATTCTTGGTGCCTTCATTCCTCAACTTTTCCTTCAGTGAAGAAGGTAATATAATTGTAACTTGTACAATCTGAAAAAGGGATATTCTTTGCTGAGGATAGTAGACGTTTAAATACTGTTTTTTCGATCTCTCACCACATTGGTTCTAGTCTCTTTTAAGGCCAAGGACTTAATGTGGGAGGTTGTCGAGCTGATTTGCAGAGCAGCGATTGCTCTACCAGACTTTTTCTCAATTCTTTCTTCATCACAATGTCCTGACATCACTTTATTGACAGTAATTGTGTCAATTTGAAGTTCTTTTAAAACAAGCCCTACAAAATAACAATTATACTGCAGTCATTTTCAAATGAATTTGTTCAATATTTAGGCTTTCTGTAATGGAAAAGGTGTTCTGTGACTTATGTTGAGTATGTGTTTTATGTATATTAATGCAATTTCTTCAAAGGTATTGAACCAATACACAATTCTCATATACGTAGGTAGACAATCCTAATAATAACCAGAAATAATGACTGAGTTAAAAAAATGAGTGATACCATAAATTCTCCTTGCCGAAGTGTTGACATGTTCTGACTTTTTATTGCTGATGGTGTTTGCTTTCAGATCCTCTAGTACAGATTCGTGTGGACAACACCAGGAACATCCTATACTGTCGGACAGAGAAGGGGACACTTCAGGTGTATGACATGGGCAAAGATGGAAGGGGGCTCAGTCGAGTGGCTGCCATACCACTACAGACTATAGTTCTCAACGCCTCGCGCACAGCCAAGTAAATACCATTTTTCATACCAAAAGTTTCAGGACACTTTTTTTATTAATTCTAATAATTGGGACAGCTCGCAGTAAGAGCAGAAGTTGGTGTCATAACAGCCATTCTAACTGAGCAGTAAGACTACAGTTTTAATGGTCATATGTTTGTAGATTTTACCCTTGCCATGGCTTAATGCAATAAATGAAGACTAGCAGGAGTCACAACATTGGGGTGCTGTTTTGGCTTGGTTAAAAAAATATTTGGTTTTTGACATTTTATTTGAGAATTTTTGATTTCCGTCACATTTATTCAATATTGATTAATTATAAGCAAAATTTGGTATTTAAATTGCTGATAAATGTTATATAATTAGTAATTTACATTTACAGGGTCTGTAAATGAGTCCCCAGAACAATATCTGTGCTACAGAATTCACTTGTTAATCACCATGATCTACATTGGCATTCAAGCAGCTGTAACATTCCTTTGTTTTCATTTGTGTATTGGATGAGGCATGTAATTAATCATTTGCATCTTACATTTCTGACACTAAGGCATGTGTTTAATAGTATTAGGACACATTTTTAAAGAATATTCTTTATATGATTCTAAGTTTTGGTACAAGATTTTTTTAAGTGTCCTAATTTTTAGAGTGAGTACATTTTATTTTAACTGTCATTTTAAATGGCTCACCTTGACTCATTAAATTTAAAAAAAAAAACAACAACAAAAAACAGCTGTAATTTAAAAAGATGTATGTTTGCCAGAAAGTTCTCTTTTTTTTTTCCCCAATGAAATTAATTTTACGCTTAAGATAAGGAAGACTCAGATGTCCTTACTGCTATAGAAATCCTACTTACCTTTCTCAATCTGTTCACTTTCTTGGGTATTTGACTCTGGTTTATCTGACAAACAGTTCTAAACTTAGAGAAGACATATAAACAAAGCTTTTAAAAACTCAAATAATGTCAGAAACTGTGATTAATTAAAATCAGAAAGATCAATACTAAGTGCAGTGAGATTGCTGTTAGTAAATGTGATGAAATACAGCTGATTGTTGAATGATCAACTCTTAGCTTATGGTATTTGAGTAGCCAATTAAAGGTGCATTGCAGGCTAAATTTTTAGTTATAATCAGAGAAAAATGTAAAATCTTTTATACAATTACATTATAGTCATTTTTAGAGTAGTGACAATTTGTGGAATGTATATTCTTTTTCATAGTAAAGTTGAATTGGTGCTTTATTTTGTTCTAAACCTGTTTTTCCATGTTGCTTCTGCAGAACGATAGATAGATCCAACTTCAAGCCCATTGTGCACATCTCTCCTGTCACCCAGGCAGAGTCCGGCAACGTTCATCTGGTGGCAATAACACAAACAGGTATTTAAATTATAACTCCACAATCAAGAGATCTATATAGGAGTTACTTTGTATCCAAAGCGGTTAATAAATGTTAAGTAGTGGAATAGTTGGAGTATTAAAGTGATAGCTCTCGTGAGCCCTGGACATGATTATTTTCCTTTTTATTAGTCAGAAGCTATTAATGTATACTTAAACTCAAATGTTTTAAATTTAAACACTAAGAAATTAATCATGTTCCAAGCATTGAACTTCAAATTAGTAACTCCAACTGAGCAAAGCTTCTATCATAATGACATCAACTTTGGAATTTAATCCAAAAAAATGATTTGGTATTATGTTGGACCCACATATATCAGGGTCAATATTGTGCATATAAATGATGTTCTATTTACTGGAAAATCTATTCATGGGTTGGAAAAGAACACAACAATCCAGATGACAAGTGTAACTTTGTGGTAATTATTAAGACTGTATCCAAAGAATATATATATAGGTCTTAAAAATGGGTTGGAATAGTGTGTTTTACTGTCAATGTACATGTCTAGATTGCTGTCTGCAATAATTTGAAATTTTATTGACACCCATGCTAAGGACTTCATTTTCTTCCAAGCATGAGGTACAAGATATCTTGTTATTTGTAACCAGAGCAATGTTTTGTACCTATTTATAAAGCATGTTTTTACAAAATTATATTCTTTGGATCCATATATTGAAAGGGTACTTTGTTAGTTTATCGTATTGTCTCCAAACAACTAAACACACTGATGATATGGGGGTGGGACCATGTTACCTGATAACAAATTGCCATCTGGTAAACAGCATGAAATCTCTTCTCCGCGTACAGCCCCATCTCTGTCCCTTTCCCACATTGACTCAGTCATATCACACTTACAGCTGGGGAAACTGATGCCAACATACAATAAACACGACATTTCAATGCTGGGGCAGTCAGCTACACTAATTACGTAAGACTGACTCTACTCAGCATTGGAAGGGATCATGTGTAATAAATGCAATGCATTGTATAAGGCTGTATCTTTTTAAAACAGTCCCCCAGAACTTCATTTATTTTTGGAAAACACAACTTTAACTAGACCACTGTCAAGCAAACTGTAACTGTAATTACTTTGTTTTTTTCTCCCTCTACTTCATAATTTTTATTTTATTTCTGCACAAAACCGCAACATTTGCTATTTTCTGTCACCACGATTTTCTGCTCTTTTTTTGCTATGTTCTCTCCTAATAACATAAATTTAAATCTACAATTTTTTTAATTGTTTGTTACAGGTTACCTAAACATTAAGAGCTTACAATTTTTAAACAGTCTTTATATACCGGTATATTGGTTTGTATTTCATTGGTTTATCCACAGTCAGGTAATCTTGACACTATTCTATCACAATTTGTAATGGTCACTTGTGCATTGGTAACTAGATGTCCCTAAATGGCTTCAGATAACGTCCCATCAATACTCTTAGCCATAATCAGCAATCACAATTTAACATCGGTCTGACCACCAACCAGTCAAGACCGTTAATAGACTGTACACTTCAGCAATTCTCCTAAACAAAACCAGTGTTTTTGTCTAATTGTCTTACATTTGATCTAGTATAACATTCATCTGGTCCTTTTGAAAATGCCTCTTATATATTAATGTAATTTATAATATAAGTTCACAGAACATAATTGAATGTGATTATACATTGTTTGCGGTAAGTAGAGTTAAATATCGAAATTGTGAGCTATTCTGTGTTAGTCCAACTGTAAATGTTATTGCAAGAAGTAGAACACATAACAAAATGACTGTCAAGTTTAAGATGACCAATTAATAATACGTAAATTATACAGGACTTTGCAGGTAATCCTAACGTGCTTGGTTACTTGATAGTTTTGTCAAAAGAGTTTAGTATTTCATAATAATACTTATTTTTAAGGAACACTGACTACACATTTACTAGCATTCTTCACTGACCCTATTCTCCTTCAAATTATCGCTGACCTAGTAAAGAAACACCACCTCTAGTCCTTCACTATAAGCAGGATAATAGTGGATTGATAATATTTGCTTTTGCAAAGAAGAAATAGTCATTTTAAAATTAGATGCTATGCTAAAATTATAAATCCACTGCTGCTTCTACATAAAGTAAGGCTATTTATGTCAGTTATCATGGAAATAAAACATTTTACAATGAAAAACTCCAAATGTAATGACAAATTATCTTGCCATGTGCCACTCATAAATTTGTTTTGAATATTCGAATATGATTCGAATACATTTAACAAATATACAAATATCATTTTAGGGTATGATTTACATTCCATATATATATATATATATATATATATATATATATATATATATATATACAGTTAGATATTTGACAAAAACAGAACTAAACTTGTTTTTAATTAATTTTATTCACTTATTTTGTACAGAGACAAGTCAAATGAATTGGTATCTAATTTTCTATCAAGTATCTACAATATACTCATGTAATTGAACATTGCAATACCTAAATATTTTTTAAAATATTGTTTAAAGGAAAAGCATTGTTTGCCATATTTATTTTTGTTTCCAGTGACCACATGTCAAAGTCCTGGTAGTTTTATGAGTTTCATTTTTCAACATGAATTAACTGTTTTATTGATGATATATTATTGGTTATATTCTTTCCAATTAAATCATTCATCGATGAAAGTAATTTCCAACTGATTTCCATAGCTAATTTGTATTACAGGTGTGCGTTTATACTTCACAACTAACCCATTTGGCACATTGAATGGTCGCCCTTCCATGCTGACGATGGTGCATGTGCGTCTCCCTCCGGGTTTTCTCACATCTGCTTCAATGCAGAGACCTAACAACGTACACATGGCCTACTACAGACAAGGTACTTATCCTAAACAGTTGTGGGTCTGTAAGAAATGGTTCTTAAAACATCCATGCAAGAGCAATGTTTATGAATTATTTTTTTGATGAAGATGACACATGATAAATTAATATTATATAATCCTTTTTTCATCATCATCAAGTACAATTATTTGGATTCTAATAAGACTGCTTTTATTATGAAAAAAATCTGTTTTCAGGTTGTATGTTGCTAATGGGATCCCAGGGAGATAACTCTGATGTCATGTGGACAATTGACAGTGATTCTTTCCCCTTCCAGAATCAACTCATGGAATCACATGTAGGAGCTCTGCGTTGTTGATATTTTTTATGTTTTGTTGTCCGTGTAGAATTCTTCAATTAACATTTTTTACTGATATTCTTGTTTGGAGTACAGTAATCAATACTAAGGGGTGTTAATGGGTAGGCATTTATACTAAGCAAACATAAGGTTCCTTCAAAATTAATGGCTCTCATAAGTCATTATACAAAAAATTGTGAGCAAGACTAAGACATGCTTTACTGTGGCCAATTCCATGTATACATTTTTTCATGTTCATCTACAATTTACATTAGAAAATAAGCGGACCCCTGATTTTCAACTATGGATTCAACTAAAGTCAAAATCATTATATGTTCATATTGAATCATTGCCTTTCACAAAGTAAATTTAAATTGTGTCTTCCCATTCATGAATACAATGGCAATAAAATAAATGAATGTCTGTTTTAGACTACCCTGCCTATAGATGGTCGCACCTGGGCTGTGTGTGAAGTAGATTTCTCATGGCTGGCTCCCCAGGAACAAAGTCACCCCAACTCTGGAGGCAGAGAACCACCCGTGGTGGTCACTCAACACTCTAAACCACCCAGGAAGTTTGTCATCATCAGTGCACAGGTGAGTACAGGTATGGCTTATTCAATTTCATACTAAAAACATGTTTATTTTATCCTTTATATCCTTTTCCAATAAGTAAAATCATGCACAGGATTACATATTTTTATTTGTTATTAACTCCTGATCATTCCAAGGAGAAGTATACATGATTTGATCTGTTTTTAGATTGTGTAATAATCATAGTTATTTGCCTCAGCTAAAAGTTCTTTGTTTAAGCTTTGGTGTTTCTCATTCTGAACTATCCTGGGTCAAAACAACCGCTCCCATTGTTGGTTCAGCTGATTGGAATTATCACAATTTCCCACATCAGAATCACGTTTGTTTTGAAAAAAAATACAGATGAGACTTTGTGACATATAACATGAATGCTTGTTTCAGGGCAGCCACATCTTCAGCAAGTTACGACCAGTTGACCAGCTAAGGCAGCTTCTTATCGACTGCCAAGGGCCAGATGCAGAGGAAGTAAAAGCGTTCTTCAGGCTGCATAAGGTAATTTATGGCTGCTGAGCTTGATTAAGAATATTAAGATAAATCTATAAGAGGTTGCTTAATCTTCATAATTTGTGATGTATTTGACTGCTTTAGCGTCTGTCTTCCACTGAATCTTTGTGGGTTTTTTCTTACATGTTTATAACATGTTATAAATATTTGTAGTGATGGCAAAAGTTAATCAGTTAACTCCCATGTTGGCTACCTGGTTATGTAATAAGTAACTGATTAAATAACAATGTGAACTAAATCTCTGCCCCAACCCTGATGTCCTCTTTATGATTTCAATTAAATCATACTTCACCACTTCCTTTTTATTTGTGAGAAAACTGCAGATTATGAAGTTGACATTCACTTACACACAAACTATATATCAGATTGTACATACTCTGAATAATTTTCATACATTCTAATATTTTTAGAACCAGTTGTCTTTATTTATCTTATTGTTTGAGAAATACCAAATTTTTTATCCAACTTACAGTTTGCATGCTTGCAGCAGGGCTTTTTTTCACCATTTTGGGAATATGACCAATATCCCTGGAATTGGGAATTTTCGCGTTGTTTTGCCAGAAATTGGGAATTTTTTACACCTTTGGGGAATAAAAAGCTGTACTGTTATATGTTGTTTTTTATCATGTTTGCCATATATATTTAATATTATCAATAAACAACTGATGCCTGATTAGCTATATTTAATATTATCAATAACCAACTGATGCCTGATTAGCTAGCCTAACTAGCAATAAATTTTATTAAATGACTGCTATAGTACAATCATGTATATATATACTTTTTTTTTTGATTGGGAATTTTTCTTCTCTGGGAAAAAAGTATATGTTTTGCCATTGGGAACATGACCGAATATCGGCTATAAAATCGGCCGAAAAAAAGCCTTGTGCAGTAATGTATTGTCAAATACTATCAACTACTATATTTCACCATCGCAGCTACATTGTTTTTATTTTCATGTATTGATCAATGTATTGATCTGTGTAATGCTAAGCATAGAAACACAGGAAGCACAAATAATGACCAAATGTGAAAAAGTGTTAACCAGTTACTGATGTTTGTATCCTCTGCTGTCCCTAGTATTATATTCTTAGTTGTTTGTAGTTTTAATTGAGGCAGCAGTAAGAAGAACTTGAATGTTGCATGACTAGAAGTGGTTGAAGCACATCCTGCCCTAGATGGAGACTGGATGATTAAGAATAGATTGTGAATGTAGTCTCAAGCAGGGCATTTACTGCATGTAAGATTGTTCAGCTGACCTCAGGTGCACTGGTGGTTCTACCAAATTATTTGTCCTGAGATTTATCCATGAATAATGCCTAAGACAGGTGAAGTATTGAGCCAATGCAACTTGTAAATAATCCTACCCAACCTACATTTCTGCTATTGTAGATTGACCAGGCATGTGCTACGTGCCTGATCCTGGCTTGTTCCCGGATGGGGTGTGACCAGCAGGTGGCTGACTGGGCCAAGATGGCATTCTTCCTCCATGGCGGGGAGGCCCATTATGTGTATGGAAGTGGAGGCTTGGCTGGGGATAGATCCATGATGCCAGCAAACATTGGCCCTACAGGTAAACAATCATAAGTCATTTCTTGTTTTTTTTGTCTTTCCCCCTTTTTCCAACTTTGCAGAAAGAGTGAATGGGACAATATAGTTTAGACTTTTATGACTTCATGTTGATTTCTTTCACCTTTAAGCAGTCCTAATTTTTTCAGTTATTATTAGCGTTAAACATTTCAGTGCTACCATTAATGAATTTCGGAAGCTGAAGTTCTGTTCCCTGCTTAAGTCAAATGCACCTCGGCTGCCTGTTTTATCTTTACTAATTTGTACTCTGTATGCTTTTTAATCTTCCAGCTAAAGGTAAATCAAGGCATCTATGTGGAAACCCATAAAACCAATTAAAAATATCATTTAAACCCTTCAATACCACAGAAAAGTCAGTTTGTTGTAATTATAATAACATTTGTTATTTCTTGCTGTTCCTTCATTTTAATAATCTGTGTCACTTCATACATGAATGGCTTCATTGCACATTTATTCAAATAATATATTTTTCTAATAAAATGTATGTCATAGGGGAAAAGTTATGTTCTTCAACTTTTCAACAGGTTCCTCAAAAAAATGTTCAGTTAGAACCTTATAGAACATCTTTATTTTACTTATGACAAAGGGAGCATGTCATTCAGGTCATCTCTTACCCTTCACTCTGATTTGCATGTATTCTTTATCCCTGTGCTTCCTTTTAACCCTTTACCTCATTATACTCATCTCTGTCTGGTGCCCAGCAGGTGGAGGGTATGCAGGCAACAACACCATTATGTACAGTCCAGGGAGCCAGCAAGCACAGTCCTTTGCTTTCCCCTCACCTGTCCCAGGTATATACACCTTGTCAACCTTACACCCATGTACATGCAGAGTAGCTCGATGGTACATGTTGTAATGGAGTACCATTGCTAGATAATTTTATTTGCTGAATTGTATCTCATCACAAGTCTAAGCTTTTTAGGGATCTCTTATTTCGTTTAATTAATTTTAGGAAGCTGCATTTACACTAAATCCAAACCTAACCATTTCCTATCTTATATTTGAGTTAGACCCAAAGCTTGTATGTCACCTATAAAGTTGCCTCTTGATCTTTGTTGTTAGTGGAATATCAACGAAATGCATACAGTCAACAGTTTATAGTCCTATTCATTTCTTTGCTGTGTTTATTTTAAGCTTAAACTTTAAAAAACAACTCATTTTTGTGTGGAAAGTAAATAAAATAACTTCATCAAAAAGATTCAAATGTATTGATAAAAATTGACTACAAATTGAAAATCACCGAGCTTTGATGTAAATTTTGGGGACATTTCACGTTAAAAAGTACTGGAAATAAGTTGTCTTCCTTCTCTCAATTTTGATGCATACTTAATATACTGAAATTTATCATACTTTTGGTTAATCTAATCTGTAGGCATGCATCCGAACCAGGCCTCGACACCAATGCCATATGGTCACCAAGGCAACCACTCGATGTATCACGCTATGCCCAACATGCCAGGATTCATGCAGGATGTGACATTTTCAGGCAAACACAATGGCATCTGTCTGTACCTTTCAAGACTGCTCAGGTATATGCTGTATATATGCTACATGTCATTGTCTGATAGTATATTAATGTTTTTTTAAGGTCATTGACTGAAAATGAGACATTAACCACCTTTTACAGCAAATTGATTCAAGAGATGCCCATGGTAAAGTAGGTAGAGTTGTCACTATGTTACTCCTCTGACTATTCAGCATCTCAACGTGTAGGTTTAAATCCTAGATGGGGCCAAATTTTCATGTTGGAATTTCTCCCAGGTGATAAACAGTGTGTTGGTGGTTTTACAGACATGGGGTCTTCTGCCAACTTACATACCTGGATGTCACTTTAATGACCATAACTATGCTACTGGTGTGTACGTAAAACACAAGCCAAACAAACAACTCTTTTAAAATGCAATCCTGAAATACCTCAGTATGAACCTTAATCTTCCCTTATCATTTTCAATCTGTCATTTTAATTGTATTGTAAATGAAATAATATTTCAAACAGTATGTTTATAATTGTCATGTTAAAATAAAATTGTGTCATTTCATGCATAAACATTTGAATATTATGTAATCAAAAAGATACTGTCCCAACGAAAAGTCACTTGTATCAAAACATTTGAAGCATGACCAAAAGTGATATATAAAATACAAGAAACTTGCTGACATATATATCAGATGTTGTGGGGATTTGTTTTTGTTTTTCCACATATTCTTTGTAAACTGAAAAGTCTAGTCTTATGTAATAATACGTCCCTGAAGTTACAGTACAAAGCACTTGCTATTAGGGAAGCTCTGAATTGTCTGTAAACTTAACTAGAAAATGTTTTTCATTTATAAAGTATCTGTTGTTAAAACTCTCTTAAATCCATAGTCATCCTTTTAAATAATTATAATAAATAACTGATCATGCTTGTTTCCATAACAACAGACCTATCTGGGACATGATGGTTACTAAGGAGTTTCCTTGTCAGACACCAGAAGGCCTGGTAACATATGTAAGTAAATCTAACAATTAACATGCAATGTATTCACCTATTTAATTGGAAAAACTTTAAGTGATTTACTGGTTATTTTGTCTAAGTTATCAGATGCTTTACAATGTTTCCATTTGTCATATTTAGTTAAATTGCCACATTTAAAATAAAACCTTTAGTTAGACCCTCTTCACATTTATTGGTGAATGAAAAAGCATATTTAGCTACTTGCTTGGCTCAAATTGCATGCATACTGTATAATCAGCTTTACCTAAAAAATAAAAATCACAATCTAACATAAGATGTTAAAGCTTAAAGCAATGTCGAAATAATTTTTAGAATACTACAGTACAATTTAATTGGCAGTTTATAATTTACTAAGGATATACCCTGTTACTTTTGTCTGTTACTTTTTAACAGCTGACTTGCAATTTGGGTGCACATGATGTTGAGATGATTCAAGAGAATGTTCGAGAGCTGTCTGACTTTGTTGATTTCAAATCCAAGTTTGATTCAGGACCTCCAGATACTGGGTGAGACATTCTTTGAAACAAGACTTGTGACAATGTCACATTTAAACATGCTTGTTCTCTGTTAACTTTATACCAGAGCTGATATTTGTAACTAAACATTTACACTTTTCTCTTCATTGGTACATTTCTTAAATTGCTTGTGAAACTTGTGAGGGAGGGGAGGGAAGGAGGGAGAGTGAGGGAGAGAGAGAGTTGTTAAATTTGTTTCTAGTAGGATTTGAATAAATCTTTCATGGATTTGTCAAGACTGTCTCCGACATGGTTACAGTAACTTTGGCAAAGCATGTATCTGGGGGTAATTATCATCTCTTGTGTTAGGATTTGAAATGGTTTAAGGGTCGTTGATTAAGTTTAAGCTTATAAGTGTTTTAAGACTGGTTTGCTAGTAATGTAAAGGTAGCATTATATCTTTAGCAGAATTTGCTGTCTCTTTATGATGATGAATGTTAATGGCATATTTTAAATTAACAAATGTTCAAAACCATGCTTATGACATCACGTGATTTAAATTAAGCAAAGTCTGCGAAGTTTTACATTAACATTGATTGTTGCACTAGGCATGTAAGTGGCGGCCCCTTCACACCACATCTCCTAGGACACATGGATGAACAGACACGCAGAAAAATGCAAGGTAGGAATCTTGTAGTACTATATGATAAGAGATGAATATCCTATTAAGCAATTGTGCGCCAGTAGGAATAATTTTGATGTTGCCTATATATTGATACATCAACAAACATGTTTTTATGGTATGAAATAACTTCTAAATATAATTGTCTCTTTTTAGTACAAGTTTAATGGTCCTACCTAATAATATAGTACTATATGGTAAGAGATGAATATCCTATTAAGCAATTGTGTGCCAGTAGGAATAATTTTGATGTTGCCTATATATTGATACATCAACAAACATGTTTTTATGGTATGAAATAACTTCTAAATATAATTGTCTCTTTTTAGTACAAGTTTAATGGTCCTACCTAATAATATTCAAAGTTACATTAAAAACCTTAAAAAACATGCTCCCCAGAAAATTTGTTTCTTTCCGGCTATTTCTCAGCAAGCACCAGCTGGAATTCAATGACTATTTATGGGAAGCTTCACTAAAAAAGTGCAGGTGTGCATATTGTCAGCACATTCTGGTTTTGTGATTTTTGATGAGTTATTAGCCTTTTAATTTTCTATATAATATCCACTTGCTGGTCAACATTCTTGGAACAACATCTGCCCCTGAAACACAGCACCAAATTCAACCTAGCTTCAAGAGAAGCTTTAGTAGATATGGGGAACGAAAAATGATTTTGACCCTTTAGAAAACATGGCTGCCATATATCTTCCATATATAGCTTTATTGGAAAAATTAGAAAATCTTCTTGTCCAAAAACAGCAGAGTAAGAACCTTGATATTTGGTGTACATGCTCCTTTGGTGGCCCTGTATCAAGATTGATTTAAGATTTTTTATTAGTTGGAAAACATTCCTGCCAGGGGCATGGTTATTTTCCATAAATGGCTATATAGGAAAATCTTCTTGTTAGAAGCTACGAGAGTAGAGTTTTGATATTTGGTATACATCTTTCTTGGGTAGCCCTGTATCAAGATTGCTAAAGAAATTTAATTTGTCAAAAAAACATGGTCGCCAAGGGGCATGTGACCATTTTCAATAGATATGCCATAGGTTATATAGGACAGTTTTGAAAACTACAAGAGCTAGAGCCTTGATATTTGATGTACCTTGAGTAGCCCTTTATCGTAATTGATCAAAGAATTTTGATCTGTCAATAATTATTACTGCCAAGGGTTTGGACACTTTCCATGTACAGGTATTTAGTAAAACTTTTTAATTTGTCATATTTTTCAAAGCTACAAGAGCTTTAGCCTTTATATTTGGAAAATGTTCCTTGGGTGGCTCTCTATCAAGAGTGTTAAAAGAATTTTGGTCTGTCCAAATCCAGGGGCTATATAGTTCATAATGGCCATATAGTAAAACATTGACAAGTCTAGTAGCACAGTTGGTAGAAAGACGGCTTCAGGTACGTCTGCGAAATACCAAAGTTGTTAAAAGTTATCGTGGTATAGAACCCTTGCTAACGCTGAAGCAAAATTAATATAAGGGTAGTTCCATAACTGGGTGGCCCGATGTCAGGATAATGTGACTGGGTGTGGTATCTTGCCAGGTGTTCACAGCATGATATACACAGTGAAGGCAGCACTATATCTGCTTCAAGAGGACAATGTCTCCAGATAACTAAAATACTGCTGGTGGAGTGATAAACTCAATAAACAATTTGAATGTCTTCTTTTCAAAAACTACTAGACTTGGAGCCTTGATATTTGAAATACAAGTTTCTTGCATAGCCCTATAGCAACTATTTGCAATATTCAACAAAATATCACATATCACACAACAACACATAATACACATATCATATGTGGAGATCCACATTATATCAGTTAGTGTGTACTGAGTTATAGCCCTTTGATTAAGTTACATATAGTATATTTTCCAGTGTCTCAGTAATCCTCCTGGTAGCCTTCACAGATATCTTGTTATTGCTTGATATCTAGTTAGAGTGGCAGAACTTTTTTTCCAGCCTAAACCATTGATATTTTAGATTGAGTGTTGATGTAAAAAAATATATGTTTTCCATTATTATTGTTCAATTTATTGACAGCTTTAGTGTTTTCAGTTACACTTAGCATTTTGTCCGTAGATGATACATTGTATTTCTGTGCCCAGCTGAGGCCCAGCGGATGGAGAAGCTGTCCCTACAGCATGTCCTGGAACTCATCCACAATGTGGAGGAGGTGCTTGGCCTTCTGAGAATCCTCATAGACCATCAGTTCCACATCCTGGTGGCAGCTCTCTCAAAGGTTAGCAATATTTTTATAAAATGAAGTCAAAGATGACAAAAACAGCAACTCTATAATGCAGTATTGTAACAATAAGAAAAAAACAACTCCATAAATGACAATCACAAAAAATAGCACAAAAAAAAATCACAAGAAACACACTTTCGAATGGAGACCAACCCAAAAGCATGTTTTCTCCCAAAATATTAACAACATTATTATATCTTTTCCAGCTTACCAATTCAAAACCTTAATGTATTTCAAGCCTTATCTAGTTTTAAATGAATTTGATCAAAATACACTTTTACAAAATACAACATATACTCTTGCTTCTTGAAATGCAATGTATGGAAATCCTCTAGCAGCTACTAGTCTCGAGAAGAGTCTATAGGCTGTTTTGATTGTACTACGTAGCTATAGTGTGTGGGTATACCCATCTGAAGTAAAGCTGTTGCTCTTGTTATTTGTTTCTTGGTTTTAATCTTAGTCAATAAATCATTGCATGTCTTAAAAAATCTCTTAAAGTAACCGTTTTACCAATGCTGCACTTATTAGAAGAAACCACATTTATATTTATTATTTGTTTTTAAAGATCTTTTTAGTTAAGGCAAATATTTCAAATATGTACTTCCAAGCACTGTAAGATATTAAAAGTTTAAAAAAACAAGCAATTATTGCAAAATTTCTTGAAAAGTATGAATATAAATTTATATACTCAATTTTACATTAATTTTTATTGAAATGTTTCAGGATCAACAAAATCAACTGAAGTCACTGACATTTAAAAACTTTGTCATAACTGGCAGAGAAGTAAGTGTTAGCCTTGTGTTCTTAATTATGTTGTTATGTTTTCTCTAAATGGAGTAAAATTACTGTAACACTGGGTAGAAAGATGTGTAGTCCTTCTACCGCTATACACTGTTTATGTCCTTAGTTACTATTGCTATCTGTTCACAAGCTACCTTGAAATGGAGATACATAATTGCAAACTACATATGTACACCATGACCAGACACAGTGTGTGAAGTCTTTTTCTACTGATATAAAATGTATTTTAGTCTATATTCCCTATTGAAGAACCTTATAGCTATGGAGGTTGTACTCGTAAATATAGTTATTTAAAACCTTTCTTAAATTTTTTGTCTCTACTTTGCAAACTGGAGGTTGCAATTACGATTTTTTCCTTCATTTGTGAGCACTTCTTTGGGAGTAAATAAATTGCAGCTGTCTGATTGGTTAAAATCAGGTGCTATGGAGTGGTCCATAAATGCTGGAGTTAAAATGATGTGTGTAACCTGACACATAGACCATCCATACTTCTCACGTACAGGTGCTTCTTAAGTGAAAGCTGACTGTCAAACCATTGTGACTGTTAACAGTGACCTATTTTACAATTGTCAATGGTAATGTTGATCACATCCAATACAGCTCTGTACAGATGCAAAAGGTGTGAGCATTGTTCAGGCTGCTATGATATACCCAGTCTTGTAAGGGTGTAAGCATTGTTCAGGCTGCTATGATATACCCAGTCTTGTAAGGGTGTAAGCATTGTTCAGGCTGCTATGATATACTCAGTCTTGTAAGGGTGTAAGCATTGTTCAGGCTGCTATGATATACTCAGTCTTGTACGGGTGTAAGCATTGTTCAGGCTGCTGTGATAAACTTAGTCTTGTAAGGGTGTAAGCATTGTTCAGGCTGCTATGATACACTTAGTCTTGTAAGGGTGTAAGCATTGTTCAGGCTGCTATGATATACACAGTCTTGTAAGGGTGTAAGCATTGTTCAGGCTGCTATGATATACTCAGTCTTGTAAGGCTGTAAGCTGATTGAATTTATCTGAGTAAAATATTATTGCTGAAATAACTATTCAGATTATGTAATTGACATTATGATCTGAACATATACCAAACTTGAAGGTCACATTCTACCAGAGATTATATTACGGACAATTGATTTCTTTGTTCCAGTTGTGTGCCAGTCTTATCCATTGTCTCATTAACCGTTATCTTGACGACAATGCCACTACAGACGCCATCAGTAGTCGATTGAGGGAGATCTGCCCCTCTCTTTACAGTACAGATGATGCTACATGTTCAAAGGTTGGTTAATTCATAAATAATTAAGACAGTTTGTCATTTCTGTTGTGGTTATGTCTAAATGTCAGAAGCTGCAAATGTTGTTCCTTTTTATATGATTAAAATGGTATACTTGAGTCACAATGTAGTAAAATCCTGTAATCTGTTCACAAAAATAAATTAGTCTTTTGCAATGCTAGCAATTGACCCTTCCTCAGGTAATGACTGACAGGCACATCTGGTAAAGGGATTTCCCCAGGTGTTCATGATGGCCAGCCCACGGGTAGGCATGCTGGACAGTTGTTAAGGAGGCTGTCAATTTACAAAATGTTTCAAAACAAATTAACACTTTAATCACTGATCTGTAAATTAAAGTGAACTAATTTGGGAAATATTCTATGTAGTGTAAGTAGATTGGATGCACACTTATTGCATTGATATTGATGCTATTTGCATAAAGGCAATGACAAAATAGACATCTTTTTGAGAATGTTGAAAATATTACAATATAATCTCTTGTATACATAAAATTGTGACATCTGACTCAATTGACATTTACTGTTTTGCACAAATATTAATTCAGCTGATGTTAAAACACAAAAAGGCCTTTTTAAATTATTTGATCTAAGACTTACATATACTGGAATTTAGTCAGTTTCTTCATCTTTTCTTCCTTAAAAATCTACGGATTTCTTGAATAAGAACCATACAGTTTAATTTCAAGCAAGAGACAATTTTATCAAATACACAATGCAGTTCAATATGAAAATCGTCCTTTCTTTATATTTGTAAGTTAATCTGATTGGACACGTTTAAGTAGCTAAAATCCAATCAAAACATGCATATAACTTGCATATGTTTCAATGTAAGTGACACCAATTTGGCCAATGTTTGTCTAACCTAGTTATAGACCGGACCTGGTAGCGCATTCGTTAGAGTGTAGGCTCCATGTACAGGAGGCTCTGGGTTAGATCCCGGGCCGCGACATACCATTAAAAATGGTAGTTGTATAGCTCCCTTGCTAACGTGCAAGCAAATATGAGGGTAGTTCCATGACTGGTTGAGCCGGTGTCAGGATAAAATGACTGGGTGTGGTATGGTGCCAAGTGTTCATGGCATGCTATAGTGAATGTAGCACTATATCTGCTTTAAGTGGACACTGTCTCCAGATAACTGAAATACTGTTGGTGGGATGATAAATCCAATAAACAATAAACATAACAAAGTTTGAGTGAGAACCTGTTAGGGCTCCATACCGGTATGCAATACATATCAAATAGTGGCATTTCAGGTTCAATAGATATATTGGATCGAACGTTTCTGTATTAGACAAAAATATCAATCATGAGCAAAGTACCGGTTTATCAACAATTAAGGCACCACAATTCTTTTTTTTTTCTTTCTTTTTTTAAAAAAATAATATTTCTTGAATACTAACAGGGTTCGAAGTATTCAGGAAAAAAAAGAACTGTTTAAGTTTTCTTTCATTTTCCAGTAGCCAGAAGTTGTGAAATGCTCAGATATATTTGGTTACATTCACCTGTACTATTTACCGAGATGTAATCATCTTTCTTTGAGCAGTTGATCAATCAGAACTGCATTTTCAAAGTCTTTGCAATTTTATCATAAGAAAGTCAAATTAGTAAACAATATTGCATATTTAGATACGAAAAGTGATTTCGGTAAAGCTAATTAATATCAAAATGACTGCTGTCAAAAACTTTTTAATCTCTGTGTAAGGAAACACTGAGGAAGTAGGACAATGTATCTATTGGAAAAAGAAATCCATCATTGCACATAACTATCTCAAAAAATGAACATGAACATAAAAAGATTGTGAAGCAGTGAAGAGAAATATTTATAAAAAGCTTTAAGTTATATTTTGTTGTTTTTTCCAAAAGAATCTGAAATTCATTTCAGGTTTTTATCTTTCTTTAGGCATATATCTAAAATGTTATTTCAGAAGAAGTTTCAGTGTTAAGAAATTATCATTTGGGGATGGGGTGTTATTGTGCATATTGAAACGATTTGAAATATTATTGTATGATTCTTATTTGCTAATTTTCTGATATAAATTATAAAATTAATTTGTTCCTGACATTTTCTGGGTTAAGATGAAAATGAAATCACAAGAAATGTAAAATTGTGATGACATGTCACCAATACAGATCACCCACTTTCTTTTTGGAAGGCAGAATAATATTTGAATGCTCAGGCCACATGAGAAGCAACATAACTTGTTTTGTTTTTTTTAACACAAGTAAACAAGAAATTTAATATCCATACCATGATGTTCTTTTTAATGTTTAAGAAAACAGCCTCTTTTGTGTAAAGTTGACCATTACCATATTAAACACCATGTTGTAGTAGAAGAATTGTCTGTGTTAAAGTATTTACAATATTTTATTTATTTGAAAATGACTGGCCGCAATAGCTCAGTTGGTAGAGCGTCAGCTTGCGGGTCAGGAGGTTGCGGGTTCAAATCCCAGCTGGGTCAAACCAAAGACTTTAAAGTTGTTAGTAGTGGCTTCCCTCCTAAGGCTCGGGGCTAAGGGGTCAGCATTACGCCTGACTTGTCAGTGCCAGTATAATGGACCGGCCACCTCATAAGTGCCCCCGTGCTATAATGATATAAACGTCACTGCACAGTATCCGCAAAAATGGCGGCAAATTCCAATCCCTTATTTTAAAACACAAGAAAATCATAAAAAGCACTTGCATGTATGTTTTAATATATAATAAGATATATCAAATATTGATCATTTTTTTATTTCATTGATCATTTTCATTTATTGATCATTTTGTATTGATACAAATATCGTATCAGTAATTCTGACCGATATGGAGCCCTACCCTTTGCTATGGTAGGCATGGCTACAGCCCATCTGAGGAAGAGTCAATTTTGTGGCATTCTCATTTAAAATGCAAATTAAGACCAATGTTCATGTATTTAAGTGTTGCAATACTTGATCAATATTTATGCTGATCTGATAATAACTGTATAGTTTTTTTGGTTAAAAAAAGCTGCTGATTTCTGTCAGAAAAAATAGACCTGAAAACAGTCTTAATAAGAGTCAAAATGGTGTATTAAAAAAAATGTTGGCACAAAGAAAAAACTAGTGGTCCAAGTTTGGTTAGAAATAGACTCAAACTTGTACTAGTGATCACATCTAGGCAGATTGTATTGTATGTATGTATGTTTAACAGGCCAATGAGATGTTGCAAGCCGCCAAGCAAAGTCAGAACTCGCAGCAGAGGCAGCACAACTTGAGAGAGGCTCTCAAGGTAAAATCATACATTTAGTTACTATAACTAGAAACCGTCAGTTAACCATGGTCATATATAAATATCAAGGTGGGGAGGTACTGGGATGATTTAAATAATGTAACTTATCATTCTTGTTTTAGACTTAGTCACCACCATATGTAATTATTCAATAGATAGATAGGTTTCCATGTGAAGTCATCAACACTGATAAGACAGTTTCAGGCAGCCATCTTTGTGGGCAGGAGCTAATGCAGGCCGAAATCGGGAAATATGTGCTGTATTTAACTCACCACTGTGTTTTTATTTTTCAGTATATTTTACTGAATTTTATATAAAATTTAACAGCCTTTATAAAGTATTTTAAATATCAAAACTATATTTTGATAGTTTAAAAGGTTAAAGAAATACAACTGAAAATGATACACTGTTCAATTTGTTTTAAGTATGAGTCAATAGTTTTATTTATGTCTGTGTATTAATTCTGTGAGCATTTATCAATTGTCAAAATATTGTATTCTAAAAATATGAATTTCAAGAGCTTTCCAATGGTGTATAGCTTTTAATTTTCGGACCACAAATGAAGAAATTACAAGAAAATAAAATTTACCCTTCTATACAATTCATATGAAAATCCCTTGAAGTTACCCACAAAGATGGCTGCCAAGATAAGGGATTTTTTACTGATGTGGAAACTATCTATTAAGGAAGATCATCGATCATTACTCTATACTCATTAGATTTGAACTGTGTCTTTTCTCTATATGTATTAATCTGTCCACTATATATTTTGATTGCAATATGCAAAAATTGTCAACAATCACCTATTTTTCAATCAATGCATATGTTTTTCATTTTGAATCCTGCTTAATTCTGCTATATTTATTTGGAATTATTACTTATTTTGACATTAAATACATTGAATGGTAAATATATATGATAAACTTCCATTGTATAAGATTCAGTTAGGTTATTCCTTCCCAGACTCGAATATAGCCTTAAATGTTTTGTAAGATTAGAGTTTGTGAAGAACATTTTCAGTCAACAGATGGGCAGTTTTAAATTTTGCTGGCCCACTTAAGATTTTAGTTGATGATTGGTCAATATATCATTTTGCATAATAATGTTTTAAATGAACACTCACCTTACAAATCTTGTTCATGCCCTACAGATGTACAAGAGTGTCAGTCAGCCCCTGCTGTTGCCGGAGGTGTGTAACCAGTTTGCCAGTGTTCACTTCTATGAGGGTATTGTTGACTTGTGTCTGACCATGGCCAACAAGAGAGACCCTCAGAAACTTGCACTTCACTTCTACAACAATGATGAGCCACCGGAAGATATGCAGGGTGTTAAGGAACTTATGCAAAGGTGAGATGAACTTTAAAATCTACTTCATTACTTGTCCCAAAGGTGATCATAACATTAAAATATACTTTATTACCAATGCAAAGTTTACCAACTTTAAACTTTCTTTATTGTTAAAAATTTTTATAGAGAGTGTAACAAATGATAGAAAAACAAGGAAAAGCTTGAGTGTTTTTTTTTTTTAAGAAATATAATAGCTTTTTCTCCTGTTACTTAATTTATTTTGAGTTCAGTAGAAAAGAATATATATCAAAAGAAGTAAAATTGTGATCCAGAGATATCCTGCATTTTCAGGAAGGACTGCTATAAGTGTATCACTGAGACATTGGGGTACTTACTGACAGCCAGTGTACCCCAGGGTGCCAGTGTGATCCCCAAGTCCCCCGGGCCTCCTGTTGCCATCAACAGTAGTCGCATGTCAAAAGAAGATGCCGAACGTTATGTAAGTAAAAAAAATATATATCTCATTATGTACATTCAAATAGTACTTCCTGAAGAAAAAAAATGGTGTTCCTATTGTACTGTGACCCTTGAAAAACATCATCCACATTAATACATGACCACACCTGTATCACTACCAAATCATAGGTAATTTTGCCTTTTTCTTTTAAAGCGATGAAAATTACCTATTTAACAGAAAGGTTGTAAGCTTTCATCAGTACAATTGATAAACTACTAGGGTAACAATTGATATCATAGAAAAGGATGTTCTTTAAGGTGAATAAGATGAAGGTAGTGTTGAAATTAACAGTTGGTTTAAACCTTAAAATGAAAAGCTGAATGTAAAGATACTATATCTAATTTTTATTTTTTATACCCCCACCACAAAATGTGTGTGGGGGGGGGGGGCTATAATGGATTCGCTTTGTCCGTCGGTTGGTCCGTCCGTCTGTCTCCAATTTCGTGTCTGCTCTATAAATCCTATACCAATTGAAGGATTTTCTTCAAACTTGGCTTAAATGTTCACCTCAACAAGGGGATGTGCAGAACCCATGTTGCCCATGTGTCAGCTCAAGGTCAAGGTCACAATTGAAGGTCAAATATCAAACAATCAAATATTAGACATTATGTCGTGTCCGCTCTGTAAGTCCTACACTAATTGAAAGATTTTCTTTAATCTTGGCTCAAATGTTTACCTCAACAAGGGGATGTGCAGAACCCATGTTACTCTTTTGCCGGCTTAAGGTCAAGGTCACATTTGAAGGTCAAAAATTGACTTAGAAAATATTCTTAAATTTTAACATGTATTTGAATATTTCTGAAACTAGAAAAAGTATTTGCTTGAAACTTAAAATATATATGAAGTGTCACAATTAGGATATGCAGGTCAAGTTTCATAACTCTGTATTGCATTTTGACAAAGTTATGCCCCTTTAAGTCTTCAAATTTACATACAATCAAGTATTAAACGATATGTCGTGTCTGCTCTGTAAGTCCTACAATAATTGAAAGATTTTTTTTTAATCTTGGCTCAAATGTTCACCTCAACAAGGGAATGTGCAGAACCCATGTTACTCTTTTGCCGGCTTAAGGTCAAGGTCACACTTGAAGGTCAAAAATTGACTTAGAAAATATTCTTAAATTTTAACATATATTTGAATATTTCTGAAACTAGAAAAAGTATTTGCTTGAAACTTAAAAATATATATGAAGTGTCACAATTAGGATATGCAGGTCAAGTTTCATAACTCTGTATTGCATTTTGACAAAGTTATGCCCCTTTTAAGTCTTCAAATTTACATACAATCAAGTATTAGACAATATGTCGTGTCCGCTCTGTAAGTCCTACACTAATTGAAAGATTTTCTTTAATCTTGGCTCAAATGTTCACCTCAACAAGGGGATGTGCAGAACCCATTTTACTCTTTTGTCGGCTTAAGGTCAAGGTCACACTTGACTGTCAAAAGTTGACTTAGAAAATATTCTTAAATTTTAACATGTATTTGAATATTTCTGAAACTAGAAAAAGTATTTGCTTGAAACTTAAAATATATATGGAGTGTCACAATTAGGATATGCAGGTCAAGTTTCCTAACTTTGTATTGCATTTTGACAAAGTAATGCCCCTTTTAAGTCTTTAAACTTACATACAATCAAGTATTAGACAATATGTCGTGTCCACTCTATAAATCCTATACTAATGGTAAAATTTTCTTCAAACTTTACTCAAATGTTCAACTCAACAAGATGTGCAGAACCCATTTTACCTTTGTGCCGGCTTAAGGTCAAGGTCACACTTGAATGTCAAAATTGACTTAGAAAATGTTCTTAAATTTTAACATGTACTTGAATATTTCTGAAATTAGCACAGGTATTTGCTTGAAACTTAAAAGATATATGACGTATCACAAGTAAGATATGCAGGTCAAGTTTCATAACTCTGTATTGCATTTTGACAAAGTTATGCCCCTTTTTAAGTCTTTTAATTTACTTACAATCAATACTAGACAATATGTCAGGTCCGCTCTATAAATTCTATACTAATGGAACGATTTTCTTCAAACTTGATTCAAATGTTCACCCCAACTGGGCAATGTGCAGAACCCATCTTACCCTTGTACCAGCTTTGTCAAGGACATTGGTGGGGGTATGAATAGCATTCAGCGATAGATCTAGTTTTTTTTATAATTTAAGATTGCACATTGCTCTAGCCTGCTTCATGGATTTGCACACATAAAGATTTGCCCCATAGAACATGAAGACTTTTAGTTGGTATGTTATATGTATTCGAAATCAGAATGTAATATATAACTTTGGGCCTATCCTTAGCAGGAAATGAGTTTTACAATCACATTAACACCTTTCATGGTTATCATTTGAGAAAAGAGTTCACATTTTATGTTAATGTCATGTCTTAAAAGTCAGGAACCATTTGGCCACTATTTACATTTATGAGTTTTTTGTTGCTCAAGACTCTGTTTATAGTTACAACACCAAGTTGAACAATAAAGGAGGATATACTCTTCCTAAGGTCAAAGGCCCATGCTCCAAATCTTCCTGTTTTTTTTTTTTTTTCTTCCAAACCTTGGAATAAGTTACCCACAAATATATCAACAATAAAGAATCTGCATTATTTTAGAGCTGCTGTCAAAGACCTGCTGTCAAAGACCATTCAATTCAATAAACAGTTTGTGAAGAAATTTTATTCTTTTATCCAAAATGTTATGCTTTAATTTAGTACTCATTTTAGCTTAGATATTTCCTTATATAATCCAGCTTTTATTTTCATATCTTATTCTCCATTTTAGCACTTCCATTAAGCAGACTGCAAAAACATGTAATATGAATTTCAATTAATTGTGATATTAATTGTTAATAACTCGTACAATTACATAATAAGTAGTTTAATTGACAATGCATTACTTTGGATATCAAATTTATCACAATGTTGTCAACCTCAACTGTCTTTGATAGATGTATAACATTAACTGTGATATTATATTTGTTATATATGACTCACAATTACTATTTTTCAGTTTTTTAACTAAAATCCTCCCTGGTTTATAAAACCAGTGACCTGGTTACTCCAATGGTACTAGCACTTTTTTGTGTCTTTCGTTTACTTTTATGCTGTACAAATAAATGGTCTGTTAACCATTGTATGTTTCCTGTGCCAAAACATATCTAGATAAACAGTTCCATGTGAAAGATACACGGATGAATTTTGTTTGGCTTACTTTCCCTACTTTCCAAAATACATATTTGACTTGCAGTATACTGTGTATTTATAGATGGTAAAAATTTTATCAAGTAATTAGAACCAATTTTTTTCTATATATGCAGAAAGCAGAAGTATTCCGCCTTGCCCTCAAGTCTGATGATGAGCTTTTCCATGTTTCCCTGTATGAGTGGCTGTTTAACATGAACATGACTGACAAACTCCTTGAGGTAAGATCAATTTACTGCTGGTCTTAGTCAGTAAAATAATATCCTCAGAAGGGGCTAAAACAAAATATGTTCTGAATAACAATGTTTTACATATGTATGCTGAGCTCATTGTTAACAAAATTTACTATTTATAAAGGAAATATGTTCATATTTATATGTAGAGTTTACACAATATTACTTAATTTAATACATGCAGATAAGAGGAGGTTTTTGCAGCAATATCTTAAAGCTATCTAAAGTGGGGTTTTTGTGTGTGTTTTTTTTCATCAATCGCAAGGTATCTTTAATATTATCTGGTACAAATTTGTTAAATGTTTGTTTATATTGCTTCATGTTGTAGTAATATATTGTGGACCTTGTATTCCATGTATTGCAGATTCAGTCTCCATTCCTTGAGCCCTTCTTAAAGCGTCGGGCAGGATACCAGGCTGGGGATGCTGGTGCCTTGGATCTACTCTGGAAGTACTATGAGAAAACAGAGAACTACCCAGCAGCTGCAAGGATTCTGTCTAGATTGGCAGAGAGACATGGGTAAGTGTGTGAGATATGTATAAATGATCTCCCATTCATGTATTATTACTGTTGTTTCCTGCAGTCAAGTTATTTAGAAGAATTCTGGAAAATTGTTATCTATCTATCATATTTTTGCCTACCCTGTTGTGACCAGTTGTTTGATGCTGAACTCGATACTAATCTGCAAATAAAATAGTTAATTAATTGTTGGGTTTGAAGCTATTAAAAAAGCAATCTTAAAAATATTCCTGTTCATTTTTTAGCTCACCTGAGCACAACGTATTCATGGGGAGCTTTTGTGATACCCCTTTGTCCGGTGTCCGGGGTCAACATTTTAGCTGGTAAACATGTTAGAGGCCACAGTTTTTATCCAATCTTCATCAAACTTGGTTAGAATGTTTGTCTGCATGAAATCTTGGATGAGTTCATTATTGGGTCACCTTGGGTCAAAAAGTAGATCACTAGGTCAAATTTTAGAAAAAACTTGTGAACACTAGAGACCACATTTATGGCCCAATCTTCATCAAACTTGGTCAGAATGTTTTTCTGCATGAAATCTTGGATGAGTTTGTTATTTGGTCCAGTGGGGTCAAAAAGAAGGTCACTAGGTCAAATATTAGAAAAAGCTAGTGAACACTCTAGAGGCCACATTTATAGCCCAATCTTCACCAAACTTGATCAGAATGTTTGCCTGCATGAAATTTTAAGACAGCCTACCTTGCTCTGGATAGCCTATCTGTGTAGGACAACAATATATCTGTCAACTGCACAAGTTTTTCTGATCTTGCTTGTGCTGTGTGTGACAACAGCATATTTTTCATCTCCATATATTTTAATGGCTCTTCTTGTTGTCCTGTGTGACCCAACAGACCTACTTGTTGTCCTGTGTGACACAACAACATATTTTTCATCTCCATATATTTTGATGGCCCTACTTGTTGTCCTGTGTGACACAACAGCATATCTTTAATCTGCATATGTTTTACTGACCCTACTAATTGTCTTGTATGACACAACAGCACATCTTAATCTCCATATGTTTTAATGGCCCTACTTCTTGTCCTGTGTGACACAACAGCATAACTTTCATCTCCATGTGTATTAATGGCTTTACTTGTTGTCCTGTGTGACACAACAGCATAACTTTAATGTCCATATATTTTAATGTCCCTACCTGTCCTGTTTGGGACAACAGTGTATCTTTCCTTACCATGTATGTTTGGATGCTCATATTTGTTCTAGAGTGTTCTAGTGCAGCATTTACTGTACTGCATGTGTTTGACTGACCCTATTTTCCTGTGTGATTGCAGTACTGATGTAGATCTGCAGAAGCGTATTGTGCTGTTGTCCCAAGCCATTATCTGTGCCAAGAGTGCTACATCTCGCTCTAGCACAGCAGTTGAGGGGGAGTTCTTGCATGAACTAGAAGAGAAGATGGAGGTTTGGCACCTTTTAGTTTATGCAATTATTTCTGTTTAGTTTTAATTCATTTCCATTATATATGCAGACATTGGCAGCACATCTGTGATTTGGATAAAAATCTGATAATTTTTTATTCAACCTGATTATTTTATATAATATATTTAAAACATGAAATTATTTACGAAAATTATTGAGAATATTAAGCCCCTTATACTTTATGACATGAAGTCTTTTGGGCAGAAGAAAGTGAAGACAGCACTAGTTTAGTAAATGACATGAGATGCAATGTAAACAGAGTTTTTATGCTTTGTGGCTTTTCAGCCAAACAGCAACAAGCTTTTATCACCTACATATCTTAAAGGTGTTATCCGAACATTTGTACCATTTATTTTTCAGTTATTGTTTCCTTAAAAGATCCCATGACATGCTGTTTAATGGTGTCCTATATCTATGTGAAAAGTGAAGCTTAACGTTTCACTCTACTTAACAAACATATATTTCCTATCTAAGGCTGCACAGTTAACTTTTTTTAAGCTAAGAAAACCAAGATTTTAGATCAAGTTATATCATCCTCTGGGTTACCCACTCTGATATTGTTGTCTGTTTTTAGCTGAAAGCCCCATCATACTTATAAATTTGGAAGAAATAAACATTCAGTGCGATTCGTAACGTCTTAAAAGTGAAGTATTGTCCAAAGCTGTCTGTCCTGAGTGTTTGCAGAATTTATGCCCCCAATCCCCCAAACAAATGTAAGATATTGTTACATGTATTTGACATGGGCAAACTTTCAGATGAAAAGCAAATGTATTTTATATAGGTGATAAATTAAAAATTAAACCTGTTATTTTTTGTATTTTAGGTTGCCAGATTACAGATGAATGTGTTGCGTGCCCTGACCCAGGAGACTGTGGGTGGGCCAGACGTACAAGAAGCTATATCACGTCTTGAGTCGGACCTGCTCGATATTACCACGGTAACCAAAGAATGTTGTAAATGAAATGTTAAAAAAGAGGGTCATTCTTTTAATGCTCCATGGTAGTTTTCATTCAAGAGAGTTAATACACATCAAATTCTTCTTGTTGTTTGAAATGTTCAGTACATACTAAGTGTTATATGTATTAAGGTATATGGGTATGATGGGATTTATCACAAATACTAGGTCTTGATCATGAAGTCAACAAAAAGTCCTGAAATAATATAAGAAATCGGAGTTTTATTCTTATGTCACTTGAAGAAAAATGAAGGGGCATTAAGAGTAAGCCATGTCTGTATGTGTGCTTGTCAGTCAGTCTGTTTATGGATTTTTATGACCAAACAGTAACCTTTAAAATACATAAAGGATTTTAATTCATATTAAGTTCATATCCAAAAATACACTTAAAAAATGATTTGGGTTATTATGGAAATTAATACATGTATGTGCAAAGTTAGGACTTTTTTGTGAGATATTTTATGTCATTTTAATAAAACAAGGAACCGTCTCCAGATAACAGAAATACTGTCAGTGGGACGATAAACCCAATAAACATAAACATAAAACAAGGAGCCCTTCATGTTACAACAATGTTTAACACACAAACATCTCAACATCAGATTTAAACTCCTTGTGATGATTGTTAGTTAACTCTCACACCAGAGAGTCCAAAATCATCACTTGTCATGCTCACACATAACTCAACTACAAAAGTTGTCTTCATTATATTAACATTTCTAACAATTATATCTTACGGATAAACTTCTAGGTTTATTTTTTTATACATATATTAATTGTATTATCATTGAAACCATTATCTGGAAGAAGTTTTCATTGTTTTGTTGATATTACTATCACATGACATTGTTAAAGCACATTGCTGACAAAAGTAGCTAGTGATCCCTCCTGGGCTCAACTTAAATCTAAAAAAACTGATAAGCACAGGTTGAAACTATTCAAAATGATAATAAAGTTTATGCTGACATCCATGTGTAAACATAATATCTGTTGCAATTCGAAAAAAATGGAATAAAATATGTATGTACAAAGACTCAGTGGCACAGACATGGACAGCGTTATACATAAACCAAGCATTACTTATTACCTATTATATTTTTATCATTTCTGAGAATATAAAACAATTTGCCTGCCAGAGTTATTAAGGCTTTGAAATAAAAGACATAAATCTTTTATCTATAATTGAATTGATTTAACCATAATACATGGCGATTTTAAAATGATCTTATATTAAATACATCACTTACCTTACTGCAAAATATAGAAAAGCAGCAAGCATAAAAACTCACATAGCTTCTTAATCATATTATATTACCTGTCCTATAGTATTTAGTAAACTTGTGGAGGCTGTCACAAGAGTGGGAGCTGTCTCATTTGTGAGGTTTGTCCCCACTTGTTGCAACTGACTTAGTTGAGGGATTTTGCCCAAGTTTTGGGAACTGTTCAAGTTGCAAGTTACACAGGTATACAGGTATGTTATGCTTTCAGTTGTATGAGGAGTTTGCTGACCGGTTCGTGCTGTCTGAGTGTAAGCTGGCTATTATCCACTGTGCAGGACTGTACGACAGTGCTCTCATAGAGAATCTCTGGCAGAACATCATTGATAAAGGTAGGTGCTGGCTGTTATATCTTAGCAAAGGTGAAACATGCCCCCTTTTTTATGAGGCTCACTTAGTCCACCTTGTAACGCAAATAACTTGATGCTAGCCATGCACATGTAAAATCAACTGGCCAATTAGCAAAGAGATTAGCTGATGCTTATTGACTGCCAGCTTCTGTCCACCATAACCTTCCACAACTTGTCATGGTCTATTGACAATGCATGTAAACCTTGTGATTTTAAGCTAAAATATTAATATAGGATCGATATAATCATGGTTAAATGATGTCAGTGGGGTCTCTGCCTCAGACAGTCAATACAGTCATTAAAGCCTGTAAAGTTATATCCTTTGACTAAAAACATTTTTCACTTGTCTGATATTTCAGAGTTTGACAAGTCAGCTTCCAGTGCAGCAACCATCAGAGTAAAGAACATCAGCAACAAGCTGTCAGCCATTGGGAAATGTTACATTAAGGCTGAAAGATATTTCCCTCATGGTAAGTTACAATAGCATCAGGTTTTCACTATCAAATAACAATTACCTTTTTTTCGAAAATTGCTGCTGTTCATTATTATTCTTTTTTTCAAAGATTCGTGCATATACGGGCTGGTTCATTTTGATGATAAATTGATCAATTCAATCAATCTATTTTGCAATTAAATATACCTTTGATCATGAATATATGTTTCGGTACACAGGGAGTTTACTTCTATGGATTCAAATGGCTGTTTTTTCAACTGTTTGTATTAAGATTTGTCCAGCTTTTATAAACAATTTATAATAGGACCTTTGTCCTAACATCTACATCAAGCATTGATTGGTGACACAAAAAATTGCAGCAAAACAGTGAACAGGAAACAAGAAGCTCATAGCAATGACAGAAAGTGGAAAAGAATAAAGCAAGTTTGGGCGTAATGGTTATTTACTGTAAAGTGCCATGTTGACTATTTTTCCTAAATGAATGAGATGGTTCCTAAACTGTTGGCCATATCTATTTACATGAACCAGTTTATCCTTTGTAACATTTTTGTTTTTGAAACTATTTGTTAGTATTTGAACTAGGGATAAATAGAAACTGTCAAAATATTAATAGGGGAAGGAGTTGCATACAAAGTGCAGACCTGTCCAGTCATGGAGATTGGGCTGTTTCAGACAGAAAAATATACAGAAGTTTAGAGAAAAACTTGAGCACAATCACTAATTAAACAAAAACTAATTGCATTTGAATGCAAACATCTGCAGAGGCATAAAATTCAATGAATTTTGATAACAAGTCTTCTACATAACTTCGATAATACTGTTTTTGTATGATTTTAGTATTATCTATTATGAATAAGGTCTACCAATCAACTGAGTAAAATCTCAAAATAGAACCATTAGCTTTTATATTTTTTATCTGTTACACTTTATCTGTTGACTTTTTAGACATACTGTAATGGGAAGCTTATCACAAGATGCCAAAATATGTGCCTCATTCCAATAAAAATTCCACTCAAAATAATGTAAAAACCTTTTGAGCAAGTTATCACTGCAACTTAGAGAAAGCCATTCCAACTTCCAAATGTCTTTTTGGTACCATTATTTTTTTGAAGTGCCACAGCTATCAAATAATCCTCTTTTATCAGCATTTTATGCCATTTTTATGGCTATCTATGCCAATATATTGATTCTGTTATTAGATTTTGATATGGTGACATTTGAGGGACAGGACCTTTTATAAATGTATTAAATGATAAAAACATGTCCATGTCTATGTAGATGGTTTTAAAATGGACAAATATTCAATATAGATTTATTATCTTTTTGTATTTCTTAAACATATTTCATTGACAGCATTTATCGTGAAGTACCTTGAACAGAAGAGTTGTGATCTGGCCCTAGAGCCCAGCTGGGTCCATCAGCTCATGCTGGAGATCGGCATGCCCGCACTCAAACTGCTAGAGCTGTATGACCATATGTTCAAGTCTAAAGTATGTCATTTATTTGTATTAGTAAATTGTTAAAATGGGTCAACAGTGGCCGAGCAGTTAAAGTTGCCAACTTTTTTCACCTCAACCCTCTCTGTGGGTAGGAATCTAAAACAAAAAACATTCATGTTGGGGAGGCTTAAATGCTAACCTGCTGTTCTCTGGTGGTTGTATCCAGACTAAGTCTAAGGTCTGTTTCCACCAAAAGTTGAATGTTATCAATATAACCAAAAGTATGTTGGTGAGATGTAAAAAAAAATCAAGAACATATTGTTGTAAACAGTCTTTAAATTCCACTTTTGTAAATTAACATTTAACAGGAAAAAATCCAACCTTATATAATTGATTTGTGACTTATGACTGAGCAAGTTCAGTTTAATTTTAATTTCAATATTTCATCGATTTATATTATACTCAATTGACCCATTTAGTACTATTTTCCTCAATGTTAATTTACCTGTTACGTAATAGGAACTATATATAGAACTATTTAATAGATTATTATGATATGTATAATATTACCGGATTACTACTTTAAACATGAAATGTCTACACTGCAGGATCAATATTGGTCAAGTATGAACCGACCCCTCCACCTTCTGTATGCCATCCACAGTTTGTTGACCAGACTTGTGGAGAATCCATTGCTGCTTCCAGCTCATGAACGGTACGAGGGGTATTTTTTTCTCCAGAAGATAGCAAATTTATAAAACAATGAATATTTTGAAAAGGGGAATTGGAATGCGTCTTAACTTATTATTTTAAGGCATTGAAAGTTAATTTGGTTACTTTAGAGACACCCCCACCCCTTTACCAAGACAACACCATGCTATAAGATCACAGTAGGTAGGTCCTTCATAATTCAATTAGTGTGTCTACTGTATACAGAACTGTCACAGTAGGGAGGTTCTTCATAATTCAATTAGTGTGTCTACTGTATACAGAACTGTCACAGTAGGTAGGGTTCTTCATAATTCAATTAGTGTGTCTACTGTATACAGAACTGTCATAGTAGGGAGGTTCTTCATAATTCAATTAGTGTGTCTACTGTATACAGAACTGTCACAGTAGGGAGGTTCTTCATAATTCAATTAGTGTGTCTACTGTATACAGAACTGTCACAGTAGGGAAGGCCATACAACATTTAGTCAGACTTTATGCACAAGGTGATGCTGCACTTCCATTAGGGAAACTAAAATAAATTTGGGACACATGGCTAGACGTGAAGGACACAGAGGAGAATTTTATATTTATATATTTTTTATTAGAATAAAAAGTCTTAACTCTTCAAACTAATCAGACTTAGTAACAACTGACGTGTTGCCATCAGATAAAAGTCTCTTTCATCAAATCATAGAATGTGTAATTGTTGCGTTTTGTCAAGTCTTGCATTTGGTTAGCTATATTACTTAGCTACAGTTGGTCAGTTTTATTTAACTGCACATAACTTACAAGTATCAACACAGGTTGCACATATCCTTGGCATATAATGATCTGCCTATTTTCGAGTTGTGGCCCTTGGTTGTATATATTGAATTTTTTGTAATATTTATTGCATATTTTTTGCAAACCATTTGAATGAAACTCATTAAATGTTGATTTAATATGACTTGCAAACAGTCATTGAAGAAAAGCAGTTTGTAGGGTTATTCTTAGATAATAGTTCTTTTTTTAATTGAATCTCGATTCATTGTTAACTTACCCATGATTGTAATTCTTGTAAAATTAGAGAGAGAAAAAAATCCTGTATATTTTTGTTGTTGCTTGTTTTAATTATTCATGTGTTATTGTTTTAGCCGCCAGTTCAACACTTTGAGCCTGGACTATGTGGCAGGTTACCTAGTTGAGTTGCAGGCCAATAGTAGCTCAGATGCGAATGTCAGAAACCTTGTTATTCACTTCAAATCTCTACAAGCTCGCCTTGACAGAATGACTTGAAGCATAGAAGATTTCTACATGATTCCAGACTTGTGTTCAGACTAATAAACAGTAATTGTCTTTGCATATATGAAGATGTGCTGCCACTGGTAAATGCCAAGTGGAGCAGTTTTCAGACTAATCCACTTCTGCATCACATGTGTTGCTCTAAGTGAAAGCGTTAAGCAAGTCTATTGTAAATCATAATTTTGAATTTCCAACTTAATATTTGGGAAAGATTCAGCAAAAGGTCTATGAAATAAAAGAAGATTTTTTATATAATATCTGGCAAAATGCTTGGAGGCATTTTCTTTATCAAATTATGGGCAAAAATTGTTTAGAAAATAAGAATTATTTTGTGTAAATATTATTTGTTTTCTAAATCATAACATGGAAACTGTTGAACCAATATTTTGATTATTGTACATTGTACTTTACAGAATTGAATCCGACATCACTTAGTAGCATTTTGATTACTGGTACAAAGATGATATTCTAGAAATATTTCAAAATAAGCAGTTGTTGATAAGCACATTCTTAATGTTATTTCAAATGTTACACCTTAGTTGATAAATATGAACCAGACCTTTTTTTTTTATATTTGAGTCTCACAGAGTTTCCATAACAAACAGATGGATCCTCTCAACAAAATAAATATATCATTGTATACTTAGATTGGTACATTAATTTATGTTACTACAAACCTGTATGCCAGTAAGAAATAAATAGTGAATTGTACTTTTGTTTGTTCAATTTGTAAGCATGCGTGTTTCAATTCAAAGATCAAGATGTGATTATTACAATGGTCAAACATACATTTTGTCAAATAAATATGAGCTTTATCGCAATTGTTCTTGTTTTTATTTTATAGTATAATTCTAATTCCAATGTCTTTGCTAAGTATTCCCAAAGATAATAATAAAAACTGCTTTAGTGATTGAAAAAACAACAACATATCTACCCAAATAATTTAATCCATATTATATACATTCAATGTATGAGATGAGAACAAAAAAATGATATTCATTCACTCAACCTTTCAAACATCATCTGAATGACATGTAAAATTTGAATTTTACTATCCTTACACTGTATTTTTATCCTATTCAGCATTGCATGTTATTTTCTCACAACTCACTTATGCAAAAAGACATTTCAACAATCACTGCCTTTTTCTGATCCATCCTCTTTTAGAACTGCATTCTTTAGATTCAGATCAATGCCCAAAGAACCTGAAATAGAAATGGAGAGAAAAAAGTTCCTTAATCAAAAGTGACTGTGGAGAATTGAGTCAAAACTATTGGTTATTATTTAATTTATTTATTATAAGAGTGAACACATTAATTCACAAGCTTTAAAACATTTCAAACAACTGGAATCTAGACCTGTCACAGAGGTGTCATAACCCTGCCATACTGCTTTGTCACAGCATGTTCTGAATTTTGCCAGTGATAACAGTGATAAATTGTCTCCCAAAAAACCTAATACATGTATTTGTGCTTTTTTAGTGTCACACAAGGGATACATGTTCAAGACTTGGTAAAATGTCATGTATGACAAAAGTTGTACATCAATTCCCTCTAGGGGATAGACCAATAAATTGGCATGCAGTATTACTACAGCTTCTGAAATATTGTTTGTAGGAGTATAAAATTATTCATAGATGTATAAACTTCTCTTGCAATTAAACTATTTGTATTATTTATTCATGAAATGTGTTTGACATACTTACACCAGCATACAAAACATGATGAAAACGTTCCAGAGTCCAATAAAGATTCTGAAGTAGCGCAGACTTAACAGAAACTCTCGCACTTTGTCACCTGAAAGCAAGACCGATATTCATGATCAAATGAAAAATTGCAACTGTTGCAAAATAAACCTACTAAAATCACATTTAATAATAATTTTATTTATTATCTTAGGCTTGATAACAATGTTTACACAAGAAGAAAATATGTTTTTAGTAAACCGTCAATGATGGTGATCTTGTAAGAAGCTGAAAAATACTCAAATTATTGAACACAGCATATATTTTGTTATACCGGTATATGTTCTTAATATGTAATGCATTTATAGTTATGTTATTTACAAAAAAATAACCATTCCTAATATTTGAACACTTTCTTACAAGACTGTCATTGACTGTTTACTAAAAACATTTTTGCTAATGTTTTTGCAAGAAAATGATGAAATCAACTTCAAACTTACCAACACCAGGTTCGGCCACACTTGTGTCAAATGGTTCTTCTCTGGTCTTCTTTCTGAAAAAAAAAAAAAGGTAATTTTTTATACTAAAAATGGTTTAAATCTCTCATTGTAAGCTTTTGTAAATTTGATATTCCTTACATGCATGCAACAATGTTTTTTACTATCTTTCATCTAAATTTGTTTTAAATGACTATTCTGTACTTTTCAATTAATTAATATACTTTGCAAAAAGGAGAAAGGCCCATTATCCCCAAGACCTATGGATGAGGTAAACAACATCAGATTTTTTCAAACTATTATTTGACATTGTAAGTACTGTCTAGTGGTCTAAGGTTTGTAGGTGCAGATTAACAAGAGATCATAGAATTCAAATAGAGGCAAAGTTTTTTCCCTCATTTCACAAAGATTACCACCTGTGCTTGGTTAATAACACAAGTGTAACTACATGTATACCAATTAAAAAAAACAAATATCTAAATGCACTTACAGTTTAAAGTTTAAGACAGCACCAGCATTCACCAGCAGTGTTCTGAAAAGAAATGTGAATTATATTAACAGCTGCTTTTCTTTTCTGCCACAGAAGTTTCTTTTATCATTTTCCATTACATAATGAGAAAGTAATTGTTTCTTTCCTTTACTGTGCATCTATTAAAGATAAATTAAGAATAATACAATCATCAGCATGTTGGGAGATGAAAGTTTCCATAGCAAATCTTGGTTGAGCTTACTGTAACATGGAAGGAACGTATTGAGGATTGCACAAACTGAAGATAGCAAAGTTCCAGGGGCTTGGCCCAAAAGTGCAGTGACAAAGGATGAAAGACATGGGCCTTCTTAAATGAAGATGGGAGGGATTGGGATTTGCCGGCATTTTTGCCGATACTGTGCAGCGACATTTCTATCAATATATCACAGAGGCACTTATGAGGTGCCCAGGGACTGATACCAGCCAGTCTATTATGCGGACACCGACGAGTCAGGCGTAATGCTGTCCCCGTAGCCCCGAGCATAAGGAGAGAAGCCACTACTACCAACTTTAAAGTCTTTTGTTTGACCCGGCCGGGGTTTGAACCTGCAACCTCCCGATCCACAAACTGACGCTCTACCAATTGAGCTATTGCAGCCGGTTAATTGAAGATGAATGCCATGGCTTTCTGGCAGTCAGTATGGTAGATGCTTGGATAACTGGGAGTCAATTGTAAAGCTGACAGACTGATGTCCATTATCAAGGTAATGCTGCCAAAAGGGCATTCATTTGCCTTTGGCTGTACAATAAGCAAATCAACCTGAAAACCAATACAGACTGGGTAGTGACTGATCATCCTACCTGCCCCACCATCTTGTGGATGTACAGAACTTGAATAGGGCGAAACAAATTAAGACTGATGGCTGCTTAAACTGATGACATTAACCAGCTGATAGTGAATCTTTATCATAAGTGTATTTTAAATACATACAGTATTTCTGCCAGCAGCATACAATCTAGATTAAGTTTTCTTAGCTTGGAACATTTACATCGGATGTAAGCCTTCAAGTCATTTTAAAATCCATGAAATTTCATATTCTGCCAAACCTGTTGTTTGGAAATCAATCTGCTGGTTATGGTGAAATCTCAATTTGATTTGAGAAATATTTAAAGAGTATATATTGTAAATATTGTTGTTTTAGTAAATAAAGTTATTGTTTATGATGATGCTAATGATGTGTTTTTCATTTTACTGGTAATTAACACAAGACCAGGTCAATGGTCAATCAGATCATGAAGGAGATAATCAATGACTTCTCTGAGGTGTTCCTTTTTCACACCTATAAACTACTATCCATCTGGGATTTTGCCTGACATTTCATGCCTAATTAACTTACACCTTTGGTTAAATGTTACACAGAACAGAACACATATTTATTCAGATTTTTTTCATAGTACATCATCTTCAACAAAAGAGAACATAAAAAACAAATAAATAAGTCATAGTGCGAGAAAGAACATGACTTTATCTAATTAACATGTTAAAGAGCCTCGTTTGAATGATAATATTATGCACCAAGTGATTATATAATTTACATGTTCAAAGGTATGGTAAGTTAAGGTTATTTTTAGTAGATTTAAAATGATAATTATATATGGATATTAAAATTTACCAGTTTATAACATGAAAAAGAATCTTCAAAAGGGGCATACGGATTAATAAACATCAATCTGTTAATGTGCTTATATGGCTTATGTTTTAACAGTAAATGTCACTTGTTCCATTCTTTATTAATTGGGCAAAAATAAAACAGAGTCACATATTATTTACAACAAACACAAAAAGAAAATAACCAAAAGTCCAGTTACAGCAGGGGTTTACTATTGGGCAAAGCATATTATACAGAATGTAAAACTTAAGCATATAAAAAATTAAAACAGATGTCTAATGTGACAGATTGTTAGTAGGATTAATGAACGACCTATACACATGTGTTTAATATCTTGTATTACCCTATTTAAAGACATCTATCTTTGGGCATGGCTATTTATCAGTGAGTGACATAATCCTTTACACGCATTTTCCATTTTAGTGTAGGCAAAGAAATTTTCAAGTGAGGACAAATCTCACAATATTTCACAGGTGAATGGACTCACAACTTGTAAAGGAACTTTCAAGTCCTCCGGGTTTTCCATGTAACGTCGAGAATTCTTGCTAAGTGAAAGTAGGGTTCGATTTTCGTCCATAAACAAACAAAAAAATACTGATAATTTAACTAATGATGTACAAAATAAGTCCTCTGCAAAATATACTGAGTATATACAAACCCAAATAATATCAGATCCGAAAACATGATGGCGGGTTGCTAACCAATTAACGTTGCGTGCATTTGTTCATCTTAATAATCAATGTGAACTAAAATGTGTTGCGTTGAAATAAAATCCGGAAGTGAGTTTTCTGTCACAGGAAGGGGATGTAACTCTAAAGACTGAAATCAATCGCACTCCATACAGAACGGTCCAGAAATACAACAAATACAACTGTTTGATTGCATTAAAACAATACTCTATTTTAAGCATGCATGAAAAACAAACAATTCAAACATGAGGTTTTTACTCTTATGATATATATGCTTAAATAAATAACTTTAGCTAAATAACTGAGAGTGTTGTGGGATTGAGACATCATCAGATTATTTTTTGTTTGTTGTTGTTTTGTTAATGTTGTTGTTTTTGTTGTTGTTGTTTTTTGTTGTTTGTTTTTCTGTAGGCCATGTATAATAATATCGCTTACTTTGTATATAGATCTAGATCGCATTGGTGCAAATAAGCAAAAAGTGAAATTCTGATTCTACTTGACTTCACTAACATGTTGTGCATATTTTGGAATCTGTTGCTACATTTTTCGTACTCTCATTCTATATACAAATCATGCGAAGAAATTCGTTTTTTTAGAGCTATCATTTATTTCGGTTCAGTGATTTTTTTTTTCAAAGTTGAGTAGGTGTTGAAATGCACAGTGTGTTTGGATTTATTATTGCTTAAGTCTAGTTCTGCTGTATGAGATCTTTCTTTTATTACTTCGTAGTGTTTTATGGTGTTTTAAGAATTGATTTTCCCATAGATATGATAAACCCATTTGTTCAAAATTCCAGTTGAAATGATATGCCTAATTATAACCATTATAAGATTGGCCCCTATCAGCACCATTCTTTAGCACAGTAGATTAAACCTAAATAAATTTCGAGCTTTAATATTTTAATCTATTATTTAATCAAGATGAGTTTTCCGTAATCGTGCATCGATAGTCGACCAGGATCACTGGGCATATAGTGCATTTAAGTTGGCTAGTGGATAGTTTCACACATAAAACAATCTGCAAAATGTGGAATGTATCTTCTCTATAATCTTGTGCTTTGTGATACCTCAAGCATTTACCGAATAATTTAATATTGGCGCAACAAGTGTATCCTTGACCGTTATCTTTTGAGATGTTGGTAAATCTAGCTGACTGTATTGTGTCATGATCTAGAAGCATGCTGGGCTATTTTAGCCTGTGAACTGTTTTATTTGCCGTTTTGAAACAAATGAACTCCAAGGTATTTAAATGACTCCACAATTTCTAATCTGACTCCATTAAGACAAAAAAAAAAAAAATATAACTAATGTTTCAAAAAGTAATGGCTATACCGACACAGCCCACGGCTTTATACCGAACCTTACCAGGATGTCAGGTACTTTTAAGAAAAGTTTAAAAAGTGACAATAATTAACACCGAAAGTCGGTTGTTTGTCTTATTATGTATAATAGCGTATCATACGGCCGACATATTATGTGAATGAAAAGTTATATGTTACTGTTGATCAATATTAAAGCCTTTAGCGTTATAGTGGGTAAACTCCGAACAGTCAGCCTGCTCTTTAACATTTTTTTAGCAAAAACTCACCTCTGTGTGTCTTATGACTGAAATAAGCACATGGCACGCCTTTATGTCCATTTTATTTAGGTTTAAGACGATTTCATGGAGATCTGCCTCACTTTAGGACAATTTCTCCATAAAATGGTCTTAAATCTAAATAAATTGGACATAGACGCCCCTAGAAGCACAGAAACATAATCTAAAATTCTTATAAATCATTTCAAACCTGAAAAACACAACATAAGGTACCCTATTGCTCTAAAGCACTCAATATCAGTCTGCAAACACTGCAGAGTTGGGACCCCTGTGTCACTATCCTTTTAATAACTTTTAAACGACAGCACGGACAGTCAAAATCAGACTAGCAACAGGTGTCTTAAACTTACCGCTAGGTGGTTATCGCAT
This sequence comes from Sinonovacula constricta, assembly GCA_007844125.1. Taxonomy (NCBI): domain Eukaryota; kingdom Metazoa; phylum Mollusca; class Bivalvia; order Cardiida; family Solecurtidae; genus Sinonovacula; species Sinonovacula constricta. The sequence goes on from CM017562.1 coordinate 42,288,864, forward strand.
ATACAATACATAAAATACACGAAAATGTACTTACTTTACAGAATTTATTGTCCAAATTTGACAAAATCCGTTGTATATGCCGCCATTGGCACCGCTCTCCATGAAATCATAGACTTAAAGCACCGATCTCCGCACTTTAGGTTAGACCCCTTGTTTAGCCAACATAGTACTAATCTGTCACAGTAAAACCTCTGATGGGTTAATGCAAAACTAAATTACCTGCTAGTATGGAAGTGAGACAGTAGGCTAGTTTTACACAAAGCCATAAACATTAATGTTAGTGATAATGTGGGTTGTTTATTGTAGGATCAATTACATATTCTTTATTGCATAAATTACTAGGTGTCAATTTTGTAACTGCATGATTATGTATTTATTTAATAGTTAAATATTTGATTTTGAAAATACATGAGAGATACACGTTTCAGTATTTAAAATAACTTAATATGAGTCTGAAGGACATTATTCTGACAATGAATGACTTATTAAATTGCTTTTGTTAGAAACGTTTTGTTACATTTTACAAATCAAAATAAAATATAACTTAAAATATATATGAGAACTAAAAGAATGAAAGAAAGAAATAACAAAATGTATAAGAAATAACAAAATCAACAAACAAAGTAAGAAAGAAAACACATAAAGATATATATATATATATATATATATATATATATATATATATATATATATATATATATATATATATATATATATATATATATATATATATATATATATATATATATAGGATTGCATAATTGGTATATTCATAACTGTTTCCTTTACAAACTGTGAATGACTAAGTTCAACCCCCAGAACTAGCATACATACACTTGGATCTTGAACAATACCTGTGTGACAGACACATCGTTACAGACTGTGACAGCCTGGCTTATCAGAAAACAGATGCCTTCACATGCTGGGTGGGGCAATAAATGGGGGGGGGGGGGTCACTTATATAAGGGTTTCGAGATGCCTTTAAGTATGACTTGTTCACATCTTTGCACCGTCAGGATATTTACTTATCCTCTGTTTACCACGTAAAAAACATACTTCGCATGCGACATTTAGGACTTAGGAAAATTTCGCCTAAGGTTGTAAAAGTGAAAATTCTCATAGGTGGCGAAAAACAACTTTAAATGTCGCAAATTGATGAGGGTTTTTTATGGTTTATTCATGATTTCAGCCATTTGAGGCAAGAAAATAAAGATATTGGACCATCAAATAAGTTGATTACAAAACGGGTTGGCCTATGTGAAAACGGTGACTACAAAACGGGTTGGAAATTCAAACTTCTCCAAAATATCCCAGATATTGTCTAAATGAGAGAAAATGGTGTATGCACATGTTTTTATACCAAATCCAACACCTTTGTTCAGCCAGATATTGTCTAAATGAGAGAAAATGGTGTATGCACATGTTTTTGTACCAAATCCAACACTTTTGTTCAGCCAGATATTGTCTAAACGAGAGAAAATGGTGTATGCGCATGTTTTTATACCAAATCCAACACTTTTGTTCAGAAATCATCAAGATTCTGGACGAAAACTGACTTTACTTTAAAACGGGTTTTATTACCAACGGGTTGTAGCAGTGCTTGATATTGCGAAAATATGTAACTTTGCTTATTTGTTTTCTTAAACCGTTTAAGACAATAAAGGTATGCAGTAGTTTTGATTATAAATATTGACCTGGCACACGTTATCTATTGTAAGTGTTCGCAAATGTCTTTGAAAGATATCGTATGATCGCATGAACTCGCTCAAGTCGTGGTCAACAAACCACGTTTTCAATAAGTTTTGGCAGCTTATTGTGGGTTTTATCTAAACACACTAGGTAATAGTCTAGTGGTAAAACATAATTAATTGAAAAAAAAAAAAAAAAAAAAAAAAAACACACCACGATTCGAGTTTAATGTTACTCCATAATCTTTGCTTTGTAAACTAGTTTCTTTTTTTTGTTTATGACATCCACAATTTGGAAATAGAGTTAGAATACCTTCTGATACTAACAATATGGGGCTATACTAGAATCACGTCCGTCCATCTGTCTGGCAGTAGAACAGATTTTCCCGCGATATTTCCCGGCTACCGTTGGTCGAATGTTTACTAAATACATGACAGGTAAATAACTAAATAACAAGCCTACTTGCACTTGTCTTGCTACGTCATTATATTTAAGTCAACTATTACTTGACAGCTATAAGATGCCGATTGACCTGTCTGATGAGCGACCGGTAAATACGGATCAATAAAACTATTTTAATATTTCCAATAGGGTAAATATTAAGTCGTTGCGTTGCTTTCGACAGGTCTTCTTGGTATTCATTAACTCAATCTGTTTTATCAAGATTTTATGATTGTGTAACATATAAAGTTTTAAGATAAGAATGACAACAAAATGTTTGCAGGTTAGCATACATTGGGTTGCAAGGGAAAACCAAGGTATGACGGTTCGAATTGTATTGCACACTGGAAATTAATGAGATTTGGGAATATGTTCAAAGATTGTGTTTCAATTTATTAGTTAATAAAGCACACGTATTGTACATAGCTAACATGTAGGCTATTCTTTCTTCTTCTTTTTTTTTTTTTTTTTGGGGGGGGGGGGGGGGGTGGCGGAGCGGGGGTACCATGAAATAACTGCTTTTTAATTACCTATAATAGCAAATGTTAAACAAACGCGCGCGTTGTATATAAACCACAAAATAATTTTTGAAGATGTGGTGTAAGGAGGGTGGTCGTTGAAAATGACGCGTTTTGCTCTGTAAGATCTTACATATTACCTAGCGTATTTGACAATAGAAATTGTTCTTTCTTAACCCCTTTACCGTGCTTTCATTTTGAAATATAACTTCAATAGTCTAGAAACAACGTTCCCATTCTACCTTAGTTTGAACATTTTCTATTAAGAAGAATGAAAGTATGAAAATTTTATATCATTCCCACACCCAGCCTTGTTTTACCCATTCTGCCTAATGTGGATGCAATAAGATCTCGTAACAGAAGTAAATTGAAGAAAGCAGATATTGTGTTTTTGTTAGCCATTTCGAAAAGGCTCACAAATCTTGACAAATCACCCGCCCTATTGAACATCATATAAATTTTAGAAAAAAAAAATAACAACAAACAGCAACAACAAACAAAAATAATTACTTGATCGGAAAGGTACAGTAATAAAAGATTGCTATGAAATGTTGATACATTCAAGCAGGTGCGACTATCTACCTAATGGGATATCGTAGTTAATTAACTCGACAGGAATCTTCAGCCCATTGTCACATCATATACACGTAATTTACTTTACGGATATCCAATATTAGTTAATATATTAATAAAACACAAATTAAATATTATTAACAATGTATGTTCATAATAAGTCAAACACACAAAAACGTTTTCGCAGAATAAACATGGGGGGGGGGGGGGACTCCAAGAATTTATTTATTTATTTATTTGGGTTTTACGGCACACCGACACTTAACAGGTCATACGGCGCCGAATACAAAGTTAAATGTGAATAGAGCATAATCAGGTTAAAACAAAACTACGCAAGTAAAATATAGAAAAATATAAAAAAAAACTATCAGGTTAAAAAATAAATTATAATTGAAAACAGGACACATAAAACGGTTTAAAAAGTATAACGATTGGTAAATGAACAGTTTAAAAAATATAACTTATTAAGAATAGTAATCTCGTTCAAGAAGCAAACAAGTTTAGAATCCGACACTGTCCTAAATAGTTCGTACATGTTATTGACATTAAAATACTTCGACTGTATGTGGTCTGTGTCGATACACTGTAATAAAATATGGTTGACTGTCAGTGGTTCCTGGCAAGGAACACATACAGGTTGAAAAAGTTGTTAAAGATATGAATGAGTTAATCTTGAACTCCAAGAAGAAAAAAGATGAAAATCTAAGTCGTGGGATTTGAAAATGTCTTTAATTTCCCGGGGAAATAGTTACGATGAGGTGGCGGCTGACGGGTGGCGCGCCTCTTGAAATAGAAAGGCTTGAAATCGTTACACAGAGTTCACTTTTAATTATATATGATGTAGCAAATTCGACAAACTTGTAAATAACCACTGTTGCCTTTTAAAGAGTACAGTTTTTCTCAGATAAAACGTATTACATATGGTTATACTCGATACCCGTGAGTGCCCTTTAAGTAAAAAAATATAAATAATGTTTATTGCTCTAAGTGCTTTTTTTATTTAAAGATCTCAAATATATGTTCAGTCATATGTTTTGTGGAGCCGTAGATGACACGCATGTACGCTTCTTATATTATTACTTGGGCGCTGATTTGTTTAATTGCGCTGTGAAAAGATATTCATCAAAATATACCATTTTAAAAAAATGTCTTATTTTCTGTTCTTATTTAGATCAAGGAGATAGAAAATAAGATTCTTAAAGTGATTGTCGAGGTTTTCTGTAAAATATTCTTCTCTGATTCTGACATGATTGAAGAAAGTGATTGAACACGTTACTGTTAAACAAGAAATGTCAAAACAATACCTGTTTTCTAATTAACCTTTGACTACAATGTATATTAAGAATACTGTAACCTCGAATCAAATATGATTTTATGGATTTGTTTACGAAATGTATTTAGATTGAACGAAATGATACAGTATAGCATGTACCAGTATCTTGCCGAGTGGTTAGAGTGCATAAATCTCATGCATACGAAATGTAGTTCGAACCCAAACTGTTATTAATAGTTTTTAATGTTGCTGATGTTTGTTTGTTCAAAGACGATTTCTGTTAACGCAATTTGGTCTTGATACATTTATTCACAAAATAGTTAATCAAGACGTATGTTAGTAACAGCTTGGCTAGGATGCATCTTTATGAGGATGTTTCGAATAAATGCAAATGGCTATTTTGTCAACTTGGAACGTGCATGCCCAACAACATACATGGCAAACAATTTAAACAGTTCTTCTTTCAATGTTGTTGGGCATTCACGTTCCAAATTGAAAAAAAGCCATTTGCATCCATTAGAAACATCAGGGTTTAGCCGGGTGATAGGGAGAGAATGTGTAAGCGGTCCGGTTAACTCAGTCGGAAGAGCATTCGCCAAGTTAGCGAAGTGTCCCGGGTTCGAGTCCCGGACTGGCTGCACATTTTTCTCCCTATGTTACATATATAACTCGACTACAGGATGATTCAAAACGGACGTCGATAATTGGTATTGTCATAATGTTACAGTTCGCTTGACTTCGCCTAGAATACGAACTTCTAAATTATTATAGGGACCCATTTAAGATAGTGCCCACTGAAGTAAGGGTTACACGCACAAGGAATTGGGATTACTTTTTTAAGTGTTTAAGATATTTTCGTAAGAAGAGGGCAACATGTTTAAACGTAGAACACACAGAGGAAAATCCTTATTGTAAAAAATGCCCCTTAGCTTATGAGTACGTGTATATCAAATTGTTTATGTTAAAATGTCGTTTTTATGTTGAACTATCGAGTGATTTTACGACTGTAGATTACAGCAATAAGTGACTTTTATTGCCCAAAATAAAGCTTTTGTAACTACATTGTTTGCAGGCTGTTCAACCAACCGTCTCCAATATTTAACATTTTTGCACTGCCGCGGATTTTATTTTATCTATTTATAAGTAAAGGTCGTGGATATATTGTGTCCAAGACGTCACGATAAACATGTGTTCTGGAGCTTTATTTAATGAAAAATAACACACAAGCCAAACAAACGAAAATCTTCAATGAATCATTCTCAATCATATATTGTTAAATTTCGATGCGATTTCAAATATTTACAGTTTAAATAAAAGAAATACACACTTCAAATCCTGTCACCGTACAATAAAACTAACGTCGGATTTCTGAATTCACTTTTTGCAATTGCCTGCTTTTGTGGATATTTGTGTTATTGCTTGCTACACTGGTGTTCTAGGTCATTGTTTACTACGGTTAACATTCATAATATAATACCCAAGTGGTATTTTACAAACAAAAGCACAAAACTTTGGCAGTTTCTTATTGCTAGATTGCCATCGAATACAGACTATTTTATAGAAGGCATGACTCACATGAGCGTGACCAGAAAAGTCACTGAATACAAATAATTGAAGTTGAAACAAAATGTCGATATATATGTCCATTATTGTTTTCTCAAAATATTATTTGGTATCGAATACTTCTTTTCTTATTTCGTTATTGGCTGCTGCATTGATATTTGTAATTTCAAGATGCAAGGTCTACATTGACAGACACGGTTCATTTCTTATGAAAACATGAAAAACAAGAAAAAAATGATGCAGAGCATCAAAGTCGCCAGAAATAATACATCATCTCTGCTTCTTTTCTTGTTCTCTTTTTTTTGCAATTTTTAGTTCTGTGCTTTCAAACTGAATCCTTAACGTCAGCATACTAGATTCTTATTTTGAAACAATTACACGCCAAACGATTGCAATTCCTGTTTTTGCCTGCTAGATTATTGACACTCTTTTTATAATTGCAAGGTACACTGTTAACAACGGCATAATCGGTTAATATGTTGCCCTTTAAAACAGGTTTACATATAATACTGGGGTTTACAATACTTAACATTAAATACAAAAACATTTATCTTAAAAGTAGTATCTGGCAGTTTAGCTATTTTAAATACATTAACTATTTCTGAATCCTGTTTGGGATGTTTGTGCATAATTTCTGAAATAAAGTCTGAGCAAAAACGGTTTTTAGCACTATCTCAATTTTAAGACAGTACAACTTGTTAGAAACATTCAAAATGTTAATTCTTTAAAATTTATAAATAAGCGCGATTGGGATTTCTGCTAGCAATAGACATTGACGCCAGAGCGGATGACCCAGATGATGTACAACGTGTTCTCAAAGGTAAGTGGTTATATGGGTTTCTTGGTTTAGAATAGCTGACTAAAGTTTGGCTCAGTTAGGAACTAAATGTTTGTGATGGCGATTGTGGTTTTTTGCTTCACTTTTCACATAGGTGTAGGACATCAAGAACAACATTTCACGGGATGTGTAAGGATAACAATATTTTTATATTGGTTGAGATTTTTTGTCCAAAATGACGGATACTTCCTTTGAAATGCATATGTATACTCTGTATGAAAAAAAATGGCGCGTCAATGGTAATACCACTGCAAGTTTAAACTTGCTGTACTGAACTGTTGTTTCTTGTAGACGTGAAAAAGGCTTTCCGATTTTACATTACATACTATAGTCGTAAGAGCTGGGGCAGCAAAATGCTCTAATTGCAAAATATTAAAATTGTTTTTCTGGACATTTAGTTTGTATAATTTGAATTATTGTATAATTAGAAATGAACTATGAAAAGTAACATGGCTGGAAACTAACGCTATATACTGTATGGTATGCGATAAAACAGCTCTAATTAACGATTTATGGTTAAGCCAAGCATATTTAATTGACACTCAAGTACCTCTAAAATAACTTACTTGTATAACTATTGTACTGAAAAGTAAAATTAGTAAGCATCTGATAATACCATTTAACTTCTTGCACCTATTTAAAACCCAAATGTATTCAGATTAAACGCACTTAGATTACGGTCTTGTTAAATAACTCCTGATGTAAAGGGACCCCTGCTATACTGCTATAGCAAAATAGACATGAAGCAGTTGAACTGGTTGGTTAATGACACTGAGGGCAAAAAGTTCAGTACCTGCAACTATCAACTGTGCGCGCGCGCGTGTGTGTGCGTGTGTGTGTGTGTGTGTGTGTGAGAGAGAGAGAGAGAGAGAGAGAGAGAGAGAGAGAGTGTGTTTGTGTGTGTATGAGCGTGTGTTTGGTTGCGCGCGTTTGTGTGTGTGCGTGTGTGTGAGCGTGTGTGTATGTGTGTGTGCGTGTGTGTATGTGTGTGTGCGTGTGTGTGTGCGTGTGAGCGTGTGTGAGCGTGTGTGTGAGCGTGTGTGTGAGCGTGTGTGAGCGTTGTGTGTGTGTGTGTGTGTGTGTGTGTGTGTGTGTGTGTGTGTGTGTGTGTGTGTGTGTGTGTGTGTGTGTGTGTGTGTGTGTGTGTGTGTGTGTGTGTGTGTGTGTGTGTGTGTGTGTGTGTGTGTGTGTGTGTGTGTGTGAAACAAAGAACTAAGAATTCGCAAGGGTTTAAGTTATTAAGTTATTTACTTATTCAGCAGTTCAATAATAATGTTTAGTCTAGGAAATGTTCTAATTCGCAGTCAACAAGAGAAATTTAGTTGACAAGGCAGATGCATACTTGAGGCTTGGTGATCACGTGTTACATTTTCATTAACATTTAAAAACACAACTTTTTTGGTACATACATGTCGTGATTCACTTAATAAATCACTATCTAAATTAACCATCTGTACGATGTTCTGAAAAAAATATCAACTCAAATTCAGTCCGTAGGATAGTTACGGATCACGGGCAAGTTGGATCATGTGCGTGTTAATTGTACATAGGTCAACATCGTGCTGTGAGAAAATTACAAAAAACAACAACAAAAAAAACGAACACGACATGAAAACCCCACAAAACGCTCCTCTAATTATATGCTACAATTAAATGTTGCATCCAGATTATATAAGGGATACGGCAAGATATAAATAATATCGCCCACCCCAGAGACACATAGAGAAACATTTCCACATTACTACATGATCATTCGTTTCTGGACACACAACTGTCAATCGGGTGACCTTTGAATAAATGTCTTTCGTCAATTATACCATTTTAAATGTTAACGGAGTTACTTCAGATACTGTAGATTAACATTAAGTAATTCAATTTAGATCATGTTAAGCACATGTTATATAAGAAATTCAATTAAGATCAAGTTAAAAATATACCTAAACGTATACCTTCAAGGCATGGTCTTTTTGTTGGGATTATATCTAGGACTTATTCTTTTGTGAAAACATAATGGTTTTACTTTTAACCACTATCGTTCACTGTTTGGTCACCGAGGTTAATGTGTTTTATCCCCGGCAAATAAAAACCACTCAACTGTGTGATTTTTACTAACATCGCACGCAACATAAACTGTCCTGATTAGAAGCATTAGTTTTTAAATGGGGGTGGGGGCGGGGAATAGGCGTCAAAAATATGTTTAAGAAAGAAGACATTATGTTATCTAATGAATGACACCACCTGACACCCGATGAGTACTTTGACTTATGATGAGTTGAAAATATGATTTAATAATTGGCCTTTACATGGACATATCATATGCTGCATCATTTGTATGGCATGTTGTCTAAACCTTGCAAGCAATTAATTTAATAGCGCAGCTTATCTTTTAAGAAACACATTTTAGAAATATTCAACGAATAACAATCTTAGAACACGGCACTGAAAACATTTGAGAATAAAACCTGCTTAAACCCCGTTCTCTTACATTGTTACGTAAGAAGTGGTAAGAAGGCAAAACCTGAAACACCTAAAAACCACTTGTAACACTTCGGCCATTGCTACGAAATAAACTTGTCGGCATACCGCCGAGGATTTACGAAAGGCATGAGAGCATTCAACAGACCCTTTCCAAATTTTCTGCGCGTTCCATAAAGGGCGCCGCGCTTCACCGCGGAATCCCAAACAAAATGACTAGATATTGATTAGCTTAAAGTGTCCGTCGACTTTTCAATGTAATAAAAAACATGTATCAAAATATCAAGTCGTGTGTTTCTGTTGATGGCGAATTCTCAGACAGGTCGGACAGGGTGAGAATCTATCCCCGTTATTGTTCTCCCTTTTTCTAAACGATGTTCAAATTCATTCAATTGATAATGGTTAGTCTTGTGTAGAACTTTCTAATCCTAAATATTGGCTTAATCTCCTTATCCTGTTATGCGCTGACGATACCATTATCTTACCCTACTCTGCTGTAGATTTACAAAAAACGCTTGGATTTATTCGCTGTTTGTTGTAACAAATGGCGCCTTAAGATAAACATTAATAAAACAAAAATCATTGCTATTGGTGTCAGGCAAACAATTAACTATAAATGGCAAAAACATTGAAATCGTAAACCACTATCACTATTTAGGAGTAACCTTCTCTAGCAACGGATACTTCAGCAAAGCTAGAAAGCACTTTTGCGAACAAGCTAACAAGGCACTCCATGTACTGTATTCAAGAATACAAAACTTAGACTTACCGATTGATTTAATATTAAAGCCTTTCGACCATACAATCTCTCCAATTCTTCTTTATGGTTATGAGATATTTGGCTTTGAGGACCTAAAACTTATAGAGAAATACATTGTAACTTCTTAAGACATATACCGTAAGTAAGGCCAAAAAGGCAACTTCCACGAATTTTCTTTATAGAGAACTGGGCAGATACCCTTTATCAATATTGGTGCACACACGCATGATCAGTTTCTGGACAAATCTCATTCTGGGCAAACAAACGAAAATATCATTATTAATTTATAGATTTATGGTCAATAAACACAGTAATTCTAAATGGTTGAGTAAAATTAAAACGATTCTTAGAACAGTTGGCCGACCAGACATCTGGGAAAATCAGTACAACATTCCACTTATTAATATACACAACACGTTAAACAGATACTCATTAATCAATTTAAGCAGACTTGGCATTCTGAATTAAGTCAGTCTAACAAAGGGCTTACGTACGTAGCTTAAAAACGAGCATAACTATGAGAATTTATTTGCACATTTTAATAAAGAACGAATCAATAACATTATTAAATACAGAACAGCAAATCACTCCTTACCTGTTGAGAATGGCCGTTACACAGGCATCCCTTTCGTAGACCGAGTTTGTAATCTCTGCCAGACTGAAGAGTATCACTATGTTCTAGTATGTCCATTTTTCAATGCAGCGCGAGCTTCTCTTTTGGAAAAACTCCCTTTTATCAATCGAAATACACCTTTGAGTTATTTACTCCCATCGGCCCGTCCGAACATTCTTAAAACTGTTTGCACTTTTTTGTCTAAGATAATGAATACCTATACGGCTTAACTAGCACTGAACTGTTGTTGTTTGTTTTTGTTTTGTTTCATATATATATATATATATATATATATATATATATATATATATATATATATATATATATATATATATATATATATATATATATATATATATATATATATATATATATAATACCTCTGTCCCTGTCCAGGATTAAAGGTTACAATTCTTTTACAAATTGACATCGGTTAACTTACCTCTTTGTACTCCAGTTCTGTGTTTAAGATACACATGGTAATTTATCCTCAGATATTGAAGATTGTCTACGTTTTACTTTAAATCATCTTTTAAGTTATTTCCATGTCTTTTTATTGGTCCGTGTAATGTATTACTTAACTCATTTGTTGCGCATCTCTCTTATTTACATGTACATTGTACCAGTTCTTTTTTATTGTTTACGCCAAAGTAGATGACCAAATTGATTGCTTTTTTGTATTAGTTAGATAACATTAACTTCAATCCCTTAAACATAAATGATTATTTTAGACTACTCTTGAATAAGTAACTGTTAAAGTGACTATATAGTAATTATCATTAAAATAGATACCGGTATCTCAGAAAGAATCCTAATACTTACCTCATTTCACAAGAAACTGACTAACTCAAAATTTTAACATTGTAACTATAAAACATGTTTTCTGACATTTTTTATAAAAGCATTTAGAACTTTTAATAACACATATTACGAATGTTGTTGTAATGTATTGGCTTCGTCATCTTTAATTGAACATTATAAATAATTATAGTACAACATTCATATTACATTGTTTAGTTTTCTATTGTTATGCACACTTATTTATTTGTTTCCTTTTAAGTAAGCATGTGCAAAGCGGCCTGAAAGTTTATGTCTGATAACTTTACACATGTTGCGCTTTGGGATGTATTGGGCGTGTTTGAGAGTGACTGTGTGCTTGCACAGGCATGTTGTGTGTTGCGTGTAAATACGTGAGAATGTGTATGAGCGCGTGATACCAAAAATACTTCTGTATTATACGTTTTTATTTGTCTTCTTTACTACTTGACTAACTGTTACTTGAGTGTTGACTTGTTCGTTTATTTACCTGAACACTACAGTTCGCCACTACCTTCCGAACTATCACGCCCTTTTACCTTCTTCTTCAATTCTTTATCTCTCTTTCGCAATGAAACGAAACAATAATTTGTGTCAGCATTTCAATATGCTGTGTGTTCCCCCAACCTTCCACCTTTCAGCCAAATAAAAAAAAATGATACTTTCTTGTAAAAGCCGACACATTGTATTTTGTAAACCTATATAAGTGTACCTTACCCCATTTTGTACCTATTGTACCTGGGATGAAATAAAGGAATGTTCTATTCTGACTTATCAAAATTGATAAATTTATTGTACATTTTATTTCCCCTTTCGTGCTAATCAACATCCATAAATTGGTTGTACATATTATTTCCCCTAATTTCGATTGTCGTGCTTGTTTTACAATCGCGTCTTGCATAAGTAGCATTCCATTCCGTTCCATTTAATTCCATAGAATGCATAAGTAAGGAATATTAGCTCTAAAGATATTTTAAATTGACTTTTTTTATTATTATTATTTATTTATTTCGTAACTCATGTCAATGAACATGACAAAATGAGACAAGAAATGTAGAATATAAGAAATAAAAGAAAGAGTCATTGCAATACAACAAGATATAATGACAATATCATGAAGAAAAGATAATATGTGTGGAGGAGAACATAACATCGTCATCTTCATCTAAACTTGACAATTATTTCTTTAACAAATTTATAAAACTTAGTATACTTAACATTGCAAAGTGAAAGGTTTATTACTTTTATTAATTTTAGTACATTTGGAGAAATAAAGAGGTTTCTACCTAACATTTTTCTTCTATTTTCTGTAAAGAAATCACAATCTAAGAGGTAATGAAATTCATCTCCAATAGATCCTTGGAGTTCACAAGTTCACAAATTCTATTTTCTGCAGTTACATTGTTCCAACTTCCTGTTTTGCTATTTCTTGTTCTAAACATAATGGCATATTTTAGAAAATTGCGTGGATTTATAATAAGGTAATCTTCAAATACAAACTTGTCTTTTAATAACTTATAACAACAACATTTTCTAGATATTTCCAAAGTGCTTAACCAATCATTTATAAAAGGTCAGATAGCTTCGTATTTACAGATTTTTTAAGCCAAGCATGGTCTGGGAAGTCGTGATGCTCCCATACATTTATCATACCACATTTAACTAGTATATTTTAATGTGTTTAAACCATTGAAAATCACTTTCATTTGTTATATTATTATACATAAATCTGCTAAGCATAATATTATACACTATAACAGTAATTTCGTTACATACTGGTTGTATCAGTTTAGAGCAGAAACTTATCATTCTAGTGTCGATATCAATCTGTAGCGACTTTACAACAGTCTCTCCATAGACTATTCAATTTGGTGTACTACTTTTAACATTGAGTATACGTTTCAAAATTTTTAACTGTACAACACATTTTTATAACCATAACCCCATATTTCACAACCATACATCAATATTGATCTAACCATTTTATTAAATAAATCAATTTGTTATTCTATGGATAAGCATAGATCTTTTACTTTTTTTAAAAGACTATACATGGCCTTTGTTGCTTGGTTTGCAATGTGTTCCTTAGCTCTGAAAAACGAGCCGCTTTTAGCAAAAACTAAACCTAGATATTTATATTCAGATACAATATCAATGTGGTCATTGAAAATGTAAAAATCATAGTTAGACAATCTACCTTTGCTAACTATAATAGTTTTTGTTTTACATGTATTAATTGTTAATTTATTAACCGTACGATAATGTTCATAAATATTACGAGAATTTTCCAAGTCATGAGCACTTTCAGCTACAATGATTGTATTATCAGCATATAGGAGAACAAACAGCTTGAGAATTAATTTCTCAATGATGATCATTATTATATCATTCTATCATCATTACTATGTTTCCTAAGTACAAACCCATGTACTTAATTGCTCTGGCTAAAGTATTCATGCAAATCATTGACAAAGAATAAAAATAGCAAGGGAGATAAACTCTCCCCTTGCCTTATCCCTATACAACAGGTGAAGTAATCAGTACAAGTATTATCTATTCTTACACAGCTTTTAGCTTTTTCATACATATTTTTAAGAACATTACCTCTTATACAGTAATGTTCAAATTTCATCCAGAGCATATGTCTATTTATAGTATCAAATGCAGCTTTTAAATCTATACATGCACAAACCAACTTTTTCTTTGAACTGTACAAATAATCTATTATCATTTTAAGAACAAACATGTTTTCTACTGTAGAAAACGTAACCTGTCGAGTTGCAACATGATGAAAATATTCATGTTTCTTCAGACTAAGCAAATACTACTTGTCAATGGGAAGTGTTATTAAAGCATTTAATTTTAGTGAAAAATATGACAGCGGTCACACATTTACTCGCAATTGTGTAATGGCCAAACTATCTTACAGGTATTTCTTACACCTTATTATGTACGTTACCATTATTCCATCATAGCTTGTGATGTATTGTTGCTTTTTTTCTTCTTTGCCCTATATTTTCCTCGATTCATGTCTGTTCCTTATTATTTTCCAAATTATTTGTGTATTGCCAGTATGGTGCGGTAAGTGTAGCTAATTGGATAATTCTATTATGTAATCTGACCTCTTATGTCATATTCCCCTTTGTATTGTAAGGCGTGTATAAGAAAGAATTGAAGCATAATGATTAAGCAGAAAACAGACGATGCATCTGTATTTTTGCAAACTTTCATATAAACTGTTTACTTAGATGTAAACTTTGTCCTATATTCTGATTTGTTAATGGAATCCATTTAAATTTCACGTGCCGTGTTTATATACATGTATAAGTTGATATGCTCATTAAAGCGGGAGAGTAAATGTCAAAGGGAAATTGGACCATCTACAAAAACTATTAGAATTGAATGCTGCTGCTGCTGCTGCTGTTGTTGTTGTTGTTTTTCAAAACTGGTTTTGAACATTTATCAATGACGTTATAATGTAGATATTTTCTGGCGAATTGATCAAACAAATCTTATATTTCATATTTTCCATAAAACATGTATGTTTGTTCAAATCCATGAAAACCTTGCTGGATAAGGCGTTTTACCTTCTGCAATCCGATATAGTTAGTTATTTAGATATATTTTAGCCGATGAAAAAATGCAACACAAGTGACAATGAAAGAAATTCTTTGTTGTTTTTACGCGTTTGACACGGGTCCTCTTGTATGGCAGTATAATGGTTCAACCGACTGTGCCTTTGATTCTTAGAACACGCATGTTGTATGCAATTTTATTGTACTTGTACATGGCGACTGGCACATTCATAGAAGAAGCGTTCAACATAACATATATTATAATTTAGACATAGTTTATCAGTTTAGTTGGAAAATAAATCGGGCCAATGAGAGTTCTTCAGCTATTGGTTTGGTTAATACCCTGTGCCATAAAATGTTTGTTTTGATTGCGGATTATAATGACAACATGTATTATTAAAACACTGAGCAGTATCCTTGATTTGAAACCAGCGCTGCCCTGAATGAGCACATTTGTCTCAGAGCACATCGCGATCGATTTGCTTTTAAACATTTATATTTGCGACAAATTGGAAATGAGACAATAGGAAGGACGCTAGAAGCACATTTGTCTCACATTCCGTCATATCCCACTACTACAATATCCCATTTGTTTTACCTATGCTGAAGGATTTTGCACGAATACTGACAAAAATGGGGGTGATAATCTATTAAAGGGTATTTTAATATCCTACCCTGGAGTCTTAATTTTGATACACCGATTACCAGTCAATCACCAATTACCTATTTTGTTTCTTTATATGGGTATCATCTGGATATCGCTATCAAAATTAGTTGATTTGCAGAATCAGCATTTAGTTAAGTAGTAAACGAATCTCGTCATGTCGAATGAAACTACTCTACAAGGCATTACAAAATTGTATTATACTCCTTTTTTAAAACTTTTCATGACAAGTTTTAAAACGAGTACATACCCAGATTACGTCGGATTATTGTCTGCCATTTATCAATACATTTGAGCGTTACCAAACGTCTCAAAAGGTTTAGGGACAGTTATTAGTTTTATTCAGTCAAGAACTTTCTAAATGTGTAAATACTTCAATTAGGTCAGAACAACAAGTTTGACGCTCATTAGCTACAAATTGGCATCATAGAGAAGCTCATTGAGACGTATAGGCTAAACGCTAATTGGAATAAAGCTATTCAGTAAACGGACCAATAAAAGAGAACCACAGGAGGGCGCTGCTTTCGTTGTTGACCTAGTGATTACAGACTTTGCTTAGTAATCCGTAGGTTTTGGTTCGAATCCTGACCTAGGTCCCGATTTTCAGAAATGCCTCATAGTGTTTAATTGCCATTGGCAGCTACTGTAACAGTCGTAGCGAAAAGCAAATATTTGTTGCTGCTGAAGGAACTATGCAGCTTGACGGTTGATGCAGGTTTGGATGGTTCCTTTCATTATATCAGTAAAAAATCAATTATAAATCCGAGAAAAAAATCTGGACTTATTTCCGCGATTTTAAGCACACGTCGGTAATAGTTCAGCTAAAATTGAAACGTTGTCAAGTATTATAATATTGTTGTTTTCTTTAATATATTGTTTAATTTAATTTTGGCTTCCTCGCATGAAAGAGTTCGACGCCCCGATATCGTCGAACATACAGAGGTTATGGCAAGTTTTGTTGTTATTATTTAATGAGCGATCTTAATCACGCGGCCACGGAGGCCACTAAATGATCTAAGGTCAAAAATTAGTAGACCTTCCCACAGGGTTTTTGTTTCCATTAGAAATATAAAAAAATATCGCCATTTTCCGAAAACGGCAGCTCTCAGATTCGCCATCGTAAAAGCACGTACAACATGCATGAGTTCCCAAAGGAATCATGCCATTATTATGGAATATCGGGCCTCGTAACGAAGCAAGACGCGAGACTCCGGCGAACAACGAAGCGATGGGATCTCATAGTATGGGATACTGCGACAGATCTCTTAATGCAACATCATTTCTCGCGTGTTGTCTCGTCGGGATATCGGGTCTCGCCCGATTCTCGTGACACGCCTTATGGATGAGAAATACGATAGTCCATATGACACTAATGGGATTCCTTATGTTTCAATGTTTTCAATGTTTTCTCAAATACGTCTATCTAGTCCATATTCCGTGTTCAGTCCGTCCTTACACCGTTCAGATCGGGTGAAGTTGTTGCATTTTCCCGACGGTGCACCGTTTTTTAATCAGTTCAAACTTTTTTTCAGCCCGTTCGCAACTAGTTCTTCTACGTTCTCTACACGTCTAAATCCGCCCTAGGTAGTTCGTAACTCGAACATTCCGTTAATAGACAGTTTAACTCGTTCGAAATACGTTCTCATTATGTTTCTAGTCTGTCCCGAACGTACGTTGACATGCTGAGAACTATAAGGACTGTATAAAAACGTGTTGCAAACGTGTGTTTTTTTTCTTTTAAGTTAAGACTGAATAGCAACTCACTTAAGACGTAATGCGGTCGAAGAAAGCCTGTCTGTGAACGAGATGAACGAACTGCAAACGAATTCATTCGGTGTGCACACGTATTACAAAACTAATGACCGATCTCATCACGTCAAAGAACGTTCACAATACAATCTTAGTACGGTAATTCCGTTGGCAGTAAGTCTATTCTGTTTTAATTACGTTGTTACGGACGAACGGCAGCCCGGAATTTTTGAAACATGTTCAAAGTTCTTAAACACCATTTCCGTCCAAACTCGTCTGACTTTGTCCATTAAGTTCGAAAACATACTTTAAAACCTTCTTACTACGTCCACTTCCATTTGCAAACAGAATGGTCCCGTTCGGCTACATGTTTCAGAACGTAGTAAGAACGAGTTTGGTGTAAAAGGGGTATAAGGGAGATTCGCCACTACCATTTATAAGAACATTTCTGATGGAGACCTGGGCCTCCCGTACAAACGGTCTACAGAAAACGGCGACTCTTATTTTTGTAATTGTTTTTTTGAAATGTCTATGGGTGGCGTCACGGCTTTAAGAAGCGATAGAATTATTATGTTCATGTTATTTCATTGTTATATATCTCTTAATGGTTTCTTTTTGTGTCTAAAATTACTACCACTTAATCAACCTAACAAAAAAAAACAACGTAAGACCTGTGACAAAATCGCAATTATAATTGACAGTTGTGTTAAATTTCTTCGACATTCAAGTTTTGTTTGGATTTAAACTGTTTGTACTTTTTAAGGTTACTATGCACTTGCGCTAATGTAAAATGTGCCAAATATGAAGTTACAGATAGAAATCTACTTTATTTTGTTTCCGACTAAAATTGATGTGCTATGGATAACAGAGGGATACATTTATATGGTTTTACATACATCTGCATTTAATGAACAGTAATACCAACTTAAATGCGCCCTGGAGTATATAGTTGGGTCAATACATACAAAATAAATGAGCATATATACGAAACAATATCGGTACGAATCAAAATTGAAATGACCGAAAATGACCAACGAAGACAGGCATAGACCAACATTTCCGGACAATTTCTTAAATATTAAAGGGTTTGGATGATGATATGTTTATTAAAATAGGGCCTGTATATATGCTAAATGAGTTGGTAAGTTAATACATTAAATGTCGGTCCGAGGTATAAAATTGTTGGTCATAAACATGTGAAAATCAAGGCACGTATTTGCAACTGCATTGCTTAAACATTTTCGTTTGTTGAATGCTCTGTTGACAGCATTTTATTTTTCAATATTTCCGGCGACTTTAATGTAAATACCACATAATTATATACATTGTAGACATTCGCTAAACAACGTAGATTTTTGAACTTTTGATATGTAACCAAAAAAAGATGATAAACATTGCAACATTTCACAAATATCCCAATCCGAAAAAGTATACTTTTACTAGATCCACCTATGTAAGCGGGTATCAGAAAAAAAACAATGGTATATTAGGTAGCATACCTTTCACTATGACAGTTACGAATTTTATGTGATAATGATTATGTGAAATCTGTACACCACCTGTGCCAACAAATTCACAAAAATGTTAATTTCACGAAAAAAAAAGAACAGATCGCATTATGCTTGTTTAAATGCACGTGTTCTAATTGTTTTCAACATTTCTATTATGTGTAGTGTATGTTTTTAAAACTCATAAAAAATTATGAGGCAAGTTACGTGCTTATGGGTTTTCTCAATCGTGAAATTTTATTGTGCTTTATTGTGTTCCGCCGACCTTAAACAACGGTAACTTCGATTTTACAAGCAAATCGACACATCAAATATGCCTAAATTTTGACAGTTTACATATTTTTGTGAACAAATATGGCACAGGCAAAAATAGTAACAAAAATGCATACACAAAGGTTTGTCAGAAGCACATAATCTGTAACATAATATTATATAGCAATATAAAGTCATAGATATTATAATAACAATATCGCATCAATGAGTAGAGCTTCGTCATTCGTTCTGCTCTGAATGTCATAATAAATTACAAAAATATTGATACGGTCGGGAAAAAAATCCGTGTGAAAGAGATTACCAAACGACAACAGCAGCTGTTTTATGAAAGTCAGTAGAAACTTTTTAGTACACGTACTTACAGTGCAATCATCATCATCATCATCATCATCATCATCATCATCATCATCATCATCATCATCATCATCATCATCATCATCATTCATCATCAGCATCATGAGGATGCATTCTCATGATCGTCATGATTTATGTTCGGATTTGCATGGATGTGTCAGACTCTATGTAAAGGGGAACATTTTTCTGACTGCCTTTAAATTGTACAACATTTACGTGATACTAACTCCTCTGACGCTGGTCTACACGAACTTCCTATGTGGACTTTGTACAAAGAAAATATATTATAACATATGTAAATAAATGTAACTTAACGCAGAATAATATTTGTTCTTTAGCGCTTCTTATAATGAAATGAGACTGGGATGCTCTATTTACTGATTTGCCCTATTATTATTATTATTATTATCATTATTATTGTATTATTATTTATTATTATTATTATTATTATTATTGTATTATTATTATTATTATTTATTATTATTATTATTATTATTATTATTGTATTTATTATTATTATTATTATTATTATTATTATTATTATTATTATTGTATTATTATTTATTATTATTATTATTGTATTATTTATTATTATTATTATTATTATTATTATTATTATTATTATTATTATTATTATTACATTTCCGATTTTTTTCAGTATTCAAAAATAAGAGACGGAAACGTTACGTTTTTTATACATTGGAATCAAAATAAATTCAGAACGATTTAATTGAAATTAAATGTTATTTTATTTTGTTTCAAAGTTAAGAACTGAAATAAACATGTACAGTTTGCTCTGCAAAAAAACTCAACTTATTTTCTTTTTTGTAATAATTATGTTATATCCTTATGCATACGTATATATTAACATGTGCATAAAATTGAAAAACGGCCTCTTGATATTTTTTACCGATATACCTCTATACTATAGTGAATATCTTTCAGGAACAACTTACTTGCCCCGCTGGCCCACACAAGTTTGAGCTAGACAGCATATTTGATAGATTGACACAGCAGACTGATTATATACATGCGCATGCGCACAACCGTAATAACATCCCATTCAATGACATCTATATACGTCTATATAATGAAAGATCTTACCCCGTCTGACATCCACAACTCTCACCCCTGCAGCGGTCGAATCACACCCTTTGTTCTAACGCGTCAACATGTGGAGAAACACCTGGGTAAGTGAATTTTTCTTTTCTTTCTTTTCAGACAAAGCTTCCAATACGTGGTTTAAAATTAATTCTTATTTCTAATAACAGTGTAACTTATTAAACGCAATTAACTTTCGTTAATTTTATTTTAAAAGAGTTTATTTGAAGAAAACAGCTTCTCTTGTATCGTACAGAATAAATGCAATAAAATCGGCTTTAAAAAATACTATGACAAGAATATATGCTATTAATGGGCTATTACAAAGTTCAAACTCAACGTAAAAAGTGTAAGAAATGCGCTCTCGATTTGGTCTTTCGTATTCAAAGAAGAAGAGTAGAGAAAGTTACAACGGGGATTCTTTTATATGTCTATATTAAAGTTTGTTTTAATGAATTTTATTGAAAAGAATATTGTCACTTTGGTTTGCTTCGTGTAAACACAAAAATAAAGAGATTTAAAGTGTAATATTCAACCTTGACATTCTATAATTCATTTTTTTAATTTACAAAACAGCAACAACAACAAAATTTCATTTGTTAATATAGCTTATTTAATTAAAATAAGCATAACCACAACTATTCGAACTTAAAAAAGAAATTCAATCGACAGAGTTTCATGTTTATAAGAACTGCATTAACGGCTATTTTGTGCATACGAGTACATATATCTGACGCTGCTACAGCAACCATAAGTTTACCATGAGGTGCTTTTAATGGTGTGTTTTATCCCGTGATAAAAGAACAACAGAAGCAACAACAACACAACAAAACATCAATGATCATCTTGTAGAAACTGAGATTATATCACTTTTCCTAATACTCTTACACAACGTTAAAAATAGTTTTAGATATTTTAATGAAAATGCCTGAGAATTGCCTTAATAGGCTAACAGTGTTTCACCGCATACATCTCTCATTTCACCATATGTGTTTATTTCAGGTAGCATAGTCAAAACGTTGTAGGTGTTTACTTCTTATTGTATCTATTTCGGAAAGAAAAATGATAGTTTGCTATAGGATATAAATGCAAAATAGCGACAGTCACATTTATTTGTGTAGCTCACTCATTCTGGCAGGAAAAGTCAAAAACGAGATCATAAAGCATAAACATATTATTTTATCATTTTTAACGAGGGGAAGCTTGAAATAGACAGAATTTGAAATTGTTACACCGTCAAAAAGAGTTGCATCCCCCGCGTTTTCGATATTAACCCAATAAGCTTACAAGTTTGTTGTTGTTTTGCTCTTTTTTTTTTTTTTTTGGTTTTGTTGTTGTTGTTGTTGTTGTTTTGTTATATGATATCAGTTTAATCAAAAGAAAATTTTCTTTGGAAAAGAATCATTGTTTACCGACCGTTCGAACGCTAAAAATAAATTACAGTGCTCGGTATCTATCCGAAAGTTCGTTTGCATCCCTGCGTAAAACGTTTGCAAATTCTCCTGTCCAGGAAGACCAAAGCATTTGAAATTGTCCTCCACAGGAATACCAATCCACTATCTCCCCATTGTTAAATTTTCTTCACATGAAACTGAAAAACGTTTGTTTGTGTGTGTGTTTTTTGTTTTGTTTTGTTTTTTTGTCTTTTTAATTTTTGTTTTTTGTTGTTGTTGTTTTTGTGTGTGTGTGTTTTTTTTTTGTTATATAAAACGTGTAACATACAAACGCGTTCAAATGACTGCTTTCCCCGTAACTACTACCTCTTTAAGTCTCCCGTAATTGAATTTTTATTGAAATCTTCACGACGGAAACTGTATTTTCCATATAAATCTAGCTGAAATGACCGGGGATTTTTATGGGGCTGGTGAAGGGATGAGCATTTTCGCTACGTAAACTTTTCAAATTTTTATACGTTCTGCCACAGTAATAGCGATTAGTTATTCATATGAACACAAATTTGACTCAGTTAAAATCGTGTTGTATATTTATTTTCAGCTCGGTCTTTGTGTTTGGGCCTGCATTGCAGTGACTGTATACTCGGCCCCGAATTATGCCGGCAACTGTATACAAGGCGATCCGTCGGTAAATTATACTTTTTATTTTCCTAACAAGACAACAAGTCTAAAAATAGTGTATCTTGTTAATAACAAACTGTGTCAAAATGGCCTAATGTTCATCAATTGTAACGAATTGTTTTATGACCACTTCCTATATGTGTGATATCTTTTTTATTGCAACAAATTAAGGCCCGTATTCACCAACCATTCTTAAGTAAGAACTGCTCAAGTCATGGCTTTCAATCCACTATATTTTCATAATGCATTTAGCTACATGTCTGCATTTTTGCATGACACTTTAACCTTGCTACTTTCAGCTTAAAACGCATTGAAACTTAATAAATAAGCTTACTTTTGTTGGTATGGAAATTGTGACTTGTGCTAAAGTCATGAATTGGCTTAAGAATGGTTAGTGAATACAGGCCTTAGTATCCAGCTGTGATCTCACAACATGGTGTCATGCTTGTGACGACTCTAGAGATGGATATTTCCAATGCCTTTAAAGTTGAGGGGATTGAAAAATAAACTGTGATCGTATACAATACAGGGAAGTCAAAAGTGAATGATTGAGTGTGTCGCACTTTAGGTACATAAATTAACGGCATTAAATAGGTCAGCAGAAGACGCTATTTCACATAGCAGCGCATACTAATTTTCAATACATGTAAATGTTACTCTCTGTAGTTCAGTACAATCATTTGTCACGTTCAAATCAGTGGCATGTTATAATACTAGGTCAGAGAAATGAAGGATGTAAGCTCGACTCTTGAAAGAGGTGATGTGATCATGACTTTTTTCTTCTCTATTTGTGTTTTGCGAATCGGCGTTCCAATGTCATCAATTTGGCACAAACCTAAACATCAATGAACTTATCATTCTTTTGGGTTTTCTACAAATTTAGGCATACGTTTTGCAAAACCATATCGTATTTATCTTCTGAGAGTCTTAAAAAGCTATTATTTCCATCGTATCATTTTCTATTTCAGACCCCATGTCCAGACGGTACAGTATGCCTAACTCCGGGAAGTTGTGTGACCGGTTGCCAGGCCAAATGTTACTATTGTAAGTATTTACATTTTATAACTTCTGACCGTCTTTGAATTTCTTTATTCTATTGATGCAAAAACATGGCTGAAAAATATAAAACCTTTGCAAAGAGTTTTCGCGTGTAAAACTCCATTATCGCAGGTTTTCGCATCCACAGTTAAAAAATAGGGGTCCATTAATAAAGATTAAACAAGACGGTATTACTCGTATTTGGCACAATGAAAATGGCACCCCATTAGTTTATATTAATCCGACTGGATGTAAAAAGATATCGTTGCTTAAAGATAGTATCCGACAGTTTGCCTATATTTAGTACATATAACAAAATCTTACCTTTGAAAAATATAGCGCTCTAAATGTCCATTATTTCGAATTTTATCAATACGCACGACAGGTTCAAAATCACTTTTCAATTTTAACGTTATGAATTTCTTTTAATTTTATTATATTTTAACATGAACTAGGTAAATATATAACATTAAAAAAATATTTCCGAAATATATTTCAAGAGTGCTTCTGAGATATTTGTTGTCTTTGAATTCACTTCAAATCATACAGTGTATGTATGTATGCTTATATGTATCATATAAGTGTAATGCATTTTCGATATATAAGTTAATTTTTTTCTCTAATATTTTGCTAAAAACATGAGGTAACTCTCAGGCTATCTAAATGGGAGTACACACACATATGTATCGATAGAAAGTTGATGGACTTATATAGAATGGTATTTCTGAAGAAAAAAACTTTTCATTTATCGATTTCGTGAAGTCTAGGGACTGATTAAACCGAATATTCATTGCTTTCGATTTCAAAGTTGCCACATAAAATAAAGTCATATGCATTGATCCAGACTTGAACGTGAATGCGAATGTTTCTATGCGTGATTTGTGCCTTCTTTTATGTACGAGAACATATATGTTAAAGATGAGACTTTGTGCGGAAATTACAGCTAAGAGAAGAATAATGTAATGATACCTTTCCCGTGCAGAGTATGCTGTGGTATTTACCCGAATAAATCTTATACAACCTAAAGTTTCTTCAGAGAAAATACTACATCCACGACATGCTTTCGTTTTGTTGGTCTTGCGTAAGAGTTTTAACAATGTTAAACATGCTAAATGAGTCCGTTGTATGTTCAGTTGTACTCAACATAAACACGGAAACAAAATCCAACTCTATCTTTGTTGTGCGATTTTATTCGCGCATATCATTTCCAAAAAAAGTAGTTTACGTTTGAATGTAGACTGTGTCTGAGATTAAGGCACAGTCAGCTAGCGATTAAATGGGTTTATATTTTCATACCATTTCAGGCAGCTGCACAAACACTTCTTGGTGTCAAGTAATAAAGGAGAAAAATGATAAGGACACGGTCTTATGTAACTGCCCTGCCGGATACCAACTACCCTACTGTACTGGTATGAACTGTAACCCATTTGTTTGTTATTGTACAACAGTATCTGTATATTGTGCATAGCGTTCAAAGAAAGAATGCAGTTAACACCACCTGCAATGCTATCTGACTTTCGGTTGTCAGCCCGGTTATGGAAACAAAGAGAAGTTGAGGTTCTGTACAAAAATACACAACTTTGTGGAAACTTCTGCAATAAGATTTAATATAAAAAACCTTTGAGGGAGTATAGGTAAGATGTATACATTAGAGAAATCTAACCCTTCGTGAACAGTTTGTCCTGCTCTGTTTCATAATTATAGTGTGAGGAAGTATTTATGTGATCTGTGTACAGTGTACATGTCTTTTGAAAATAATCTCATGATGGAAGCGCCACAACAACAGCTGAAGAAGAAGAGTCATGGATGTGTGACAAGACACCATGGAGAGATTTGAGATAGGAAAGTGACAAGTTTTTACGGTTACTTGTATTGTTATGACGCATGCATACTTTTCGACTGTCAATTAATTTCGATTTCTAATTATTATTTAAACATGTGTTAACGTGATCTATGCTGTTGTCTGCCAACTTCATACTTTCTGTAATTGCAATTTGCATTCATACCCTTGGCATACACGGTTTTGTTATTTAAAACAGTCACTGCGAATTATTATGTCTGCTATTGTTGTTTTTCTTTTCCAATTCACTTCAATTACAGGTTTCACTGATACCTACCAAATATACGGCTTATTTCATATAACACACTCATCAAGTCAAAACAGACAAAATAGACGGCGTGTAACAAAACAATACCAAGACAATAAATTCGAGAGTATAAACGATTTAAAAATCAACACGCTACCCATTTTATCATTATCATCATTTTTAATTCTTGATGTCTCTGAAGATTAAACACATATTGTCCTTTATTGCAGATATCGACGAATGCAGTGCCACCCCAAACCCATGTGGAATCCATGGCACTTGCCATAACAACCCAGGGAGCTATTCCTGCAGCTGTTTTTCAGGGTGGACAGGGACACACTGTGAAATAGGTACAGGAACCATGAAACACAGGCAGACACAAAATTGCTCTAATTGTTAATAAAAGTACCTTTTCCAACTTATCTGGCCATAACCGCAGATGAATGTAAGCATGCATAGGGCTAGAAAATCACCAACTACCTCAGCAGATCCTGATCTGACAGCTCTATGCGGGAGTTTGCTGTTCTGAATCTGCATTTTTTGCATATACTTGGTTGATCAAAATTGTTTTATTTTTCTTAGTTTGATAAAGAGTGGAGTTTTGTGAATTTCTATGCGCTTTGAATGTTGGTTTATTAGAAAATCGAAGTTAGATTAGCGTTTAATTTCATTATCCCATTTGCAGTTAGTTAAAATAAGACTGACATAATTATGTAAACATTTGACTGATACGGGGTTTCAACTGCGTAACTCTGCCGTTCGTATCCTGTCCTACCATGGACTACTTTTTGTCGCGCAGGGGGCAGGAAAAGTTTGAAAATGTTAAGCCGACAGCTTTCTTTGTCAGTAACACAGTATTCACTGCTTACACGATTTTTTTCTACATAGACCAATGCTTAGCCCGTCAGCATGAAATGGTTTCGTTCACTGGTAATTACATGTATTATCTTCTTAATAATAAAATGTAAAAATATATTCCAACTGCACCCTACCTCTAGCAAAGTTTATTTTGGGGCTCGCTATTTCAGTTGTTTATGATTATGTATTGTGCTTTCAGATGTCAATGGCTGTTTGGCCAACCCGTGCCCGGCTGACATTCCCGTCTGCACCGACACCCCAAATGGCGTATGCTGCAACTACTCGTAATGAACCTTCCAACTGCCTTGAAAGGTCAACATGACATCGAGTAATTGGTCGATATTTGAAATAAGCTGCTGCGAGTGATGTCGTTTGATCTTTTTTTGTGCATATTGATCAATTTTGGTGCATCAGAAATGTGAAAAGACAAAACACATATAGCACAAAAACATAACTACACACAAAAATGCAAGTTGATCACTGATGTTATTTAACCCGATATTCATTCTTCAATTCTACAATAGTATTGATGTCCACGTATATTGATTATGTCTTTTAACTTAAATAGCTTTGACAGGACGTTTTCTATAACAGCTACTCATTAAGAATAGCAAATCCACTTATCAATGCAATTTACACGTAGCTGTTTTCGCAGAATAGAGTACAACAATAAGTGATGCACCATGATCAACAATGTCCGCTATCTGTACCCACGACTGACCGAACCTCACACTTTACCTTTGCTTTCTACATGTACCGCTTTATGCACCTCTTAATCATGTAACGGTTGTTAACATATAATTATGCAAACGTGAAACGCATACATCACATACAAAAAGTCTCCACTGTTATTCTTGAATAACAAAGTTTGACAAGGTAACTTATTGTCAATTTAAGAACCGGACAAAATTAAGTGATCATTAAACTGTGTCTTAGTGATAAATTAAATGAGTCTCTCGTAGTATATTGGATCTTATTACTATATTCTATCTCCTTTTGTACGCCTTCTGCAAAATAAAATTGATAAAAAATTGAATGTTGATGTTTTACACGGTTCAATCCGTTCTCAAATATTTTTAGATATGTTTTTTTCATGGACAATGCATGTGCGAATTATTGTAGTAGAACGTAATTGCCATAATAGTGGCAATTGTATTGCTATTGAAAGAATTTTATGTTAAATTATAGTACCGCATACTTCGGAAAGAAAGTACCTCTCATTAGGAAGAGATTACAGCCCCCTAAAATATGTGATCGGCAGTTAAGAATGCAAAACAAGATCTGTAGGCATACAAGACCGAAATAAAAATGTCAGTTCAGAGATCCCAACCCCAATGTTTATGCAATGTGATACAGTAAACATGTACAATAAAAACATTAGAAGGTCATTGGTATATCTATATTAATAACATAAAGACAATTACTTACAAGTGTTATTAAAATAAATGATGATAATAATAATAATAATAATAATAATAATAATAATAATAATAATAATAATAATAAAAATAATAATAATAATTATAATAATAATAATAATAATAATAATAATAATAATAATAATATATATATATATATATATATATAAATGGTAATACATAAAACAAAACTCCCCCCCCCCCCCACCCCCCATACAATTAAGGTTATTAATTTTTTACTGAAATATTCTACCAAACTTGGAATAACTGGGTTGCCAATCAGAAACTTTGCCTTGAAACACATGCCAAAGTACATCTTGGCCGTTTCTGGCAAATATGACACGAAGATGTATCTGAACACGATTCTCCTGACCAATTACAATATAATTGTCCTCCTTTTCGCTGATAACAACGATCTTGCGAGTGAGCAGCCATGTTGAAACCTAGTCATATTTTCGAAACTACCAGCTGGCGTTTCTAAAAATAGTACCGGCGGAGAAAACCTTAGGCCTCTTCCGATGTAGGCAGTGTTCAAACCCGCATTCGCTTATTCTAAAGTATGAATGAGTTCATCAGTATGTATGTCCAAATTCCCCCCCCCCCCCCCCCCAAAGCAATGGTACAGCATTATTACAAGAATTTGATACATGCAAACTGTTGGATACCACCTTTAAGTAAAGAAACTGTAATTCTGCATATTCAATTGAAGATAATCCAAATTAGGATTAAAATACTCTAAAACTGGGGGTTGAGGGTTCAAATCCCCGTATTCGTTAATAATTTTAATTGTATTGTTTTTGCTTGAAAATGATCTATAATACAAAGTGTAAAAAATCAAAACCATTTGGTAAAATTATTTTATATTTTGCTGCATCACCCAAAATACTTTATAGAATATTTTGGGCAACTCTGAAATAAATCGCTTGGCTGTCGAGAGCTCGATGACTATTTTTTAGATAAAGCAGTCAGCAGAAAAATGGGAAAATCAGCCTAACACGTATTGAGTTTCTAAACAATTAATTATATATTTGGGATAGTTTGAGTAAAACCCGT
This sequence comes from Sinonovacula constricta, assembly GCA_007844125.1. Taxonomy (NCBI): domain Eukaryota; kingdom Metazoa; phylum Mollusca; class Bivalvia; order Cardiida; family Solecurtidae; genus Sinonovacula; species Sinonovacula constricta. The sequence goes on from CM017562.1 coordinate 42,318,176, forward strand.
CAAGTAACATGTTTGACTGATTTGTCTAAGGCTATAACTTGTTTCTGAACAATACTCAATAGCAAAACAGTTTTCCTTAAAGTGGATATAACATTATACATGTATGCGCGAATGCTCAGTAAATACATGATGATCATGCAAAAATTTGGTATTGCAACGAAGTACGGACCCCAGAGACACTGGAAATGGTTTCCTTGCCGCAAAAGCTCGCGCCTAGCCAGCGCTGAAAGTGCATTTACGCAGGCGCTTTTCCCATTATAACCTGATTGGAGCTTAAAATGGGATATATTATATATTATGTTTTTAAGTAAACATATACATACCTGACGACAAATTTAAGTAAGCGATTATGAAACAAAATAATAAATTATTCATTTCTAATATTCAATGTTCAATATTAGGTTATTATAATTATACAAAATTATACGATGGTAGTTGTATTAACTCTTGCTTACGCCGAAGCAAACATAACGGCAGTTTCACGGCCCGGTGTGTGGATAATGTGACTGGGTGTGGTATCATCACGTTATCTAAAGCTTGTTATTCACAGTCAATGCAGCAATAAATTTGCTTCAAGTTGACACCGTCTTCGGATACCTAAACAACTTGTTATTTGAATTGTCTTAACTGTTGTTTTTCTCTTGTGTATGTATGTGTATTGAAAATGTTTGATGTCGCTAAAAATGTTAACCTCTGGCGGGTTTCAAATCCGCCCCCAAAATATCTCCACGATATCGAGTTTCTTCGATAAAAGTTGTCTACCTTTATGTGTCTATACTTTGATAAAGGTATGTTTAAATATATTTGAACTCAATTGCAATTTATTTCTACAACCGAGTTCGTCTAATTTACTATCATCAAACACACCTATTTAGAAATTTCATATTTTGTGGTATTTATATATTTATTGTTCATGCGTTGTACAAGACCTATAGAATACTATTCCATCAATCTTTTAGTGGACTTTGCCGTATTTTTCAGCCAAAATTCTGTTTAACTTTTTTTCCGACTGACGTCGTTTTGTTTTTGTTTTTTGGGGGGAGGGGTGGGGATTTGCCGGCATTTTTTGCCGATACTGCGCAGCGACATTTCTATCATTATAGCACAGGGGCACTTATGAAGTGCCCAGGGACTGAACCCGGCCGGTCCATTATACTGACACCGACGAGTTATGACATTAAATAAATAAAAAATAAGTTCGCATTAAATAAAAAATTAAGCTTGCAACTCTTTTTTAATTATATCTATTTCTGGACTAGCAAATATACGACTAACGTACACTACTCAAGTAGGTAATGTATCACATAAAATACATTAGAAGTTACTTTGTGTTTTTGAAAAAAGTCCGTAATATAAATCTGTTAAATGTCTGGTTCTATCCAAATATTTGAATTTACCTCCACCAAAATTGCTTAACATTCCTTTAATAACCATCTTTGATTGCTGCGACGTATGTCTAAAATAGCAAAAAAGTACCACATTATTTCAAATTAATTTAATGAAAACTTTAAAAGTGAAAATGTGAGAAACATAATTTGATAGGAACATAAATATCGGAACTGCGACCTTGGCTTTTTAACAGCTGACCCAAAACAAAAAGGGGCCGTCCATCATGATATGATTATTGGCTAGCGATCAGGAATAATGCGACAGTTTAAAAAATGGGCATCTGCAAAACATTATGTCCCCTCCCACTTCCTCGAACCGGCGAATTAAATGACCATAAAAGAGCAAGATAATTGCGCCTGGGATATAGATAAGTATTATACTCGTTGGCAGGGGCGCGGATCCAATATCTGTTCAGGGGTGGGGGTGGGGTCCTTATTTAGGGAGCACCAGCCGTGCTTGAGGTCGGCTTCCTCCCTAAGAAAAACTTAATAAATGTAGCAGCCAAACAGAGTAATTTTCTTGATTTCAGAAGCTGCTAAAAACTTTTCAATACCACAAATGAACACTGATAAATATAGCATTATTTAGAAAACAACGAAAAGTTAAATGAAGTATGCAACAGATGTCTGTTTTAAGTATGCATGTTCTAAAAAAAACATTTTAAAACAAATTAAAATCAGTTCAAGATGTGTTTTTAGTCGTTGTGTTCGGCATAAAATCTAAAAGATATGCTTTTTGCTATTTTTAACATTGGGAAGATAATGCTTTGAACGTTTAGGGGAATATAGTACTTATGGACATCACATAATAGAATTAACAAACAAGCAGATAGTTATTGTAATTATTTGTATTTATTATGACAATCATCCTATAAGATACTATTTCAGAAATGGTTATGTGACACTAGTAAAAATAGAATACATTTTTGTATTAATTAGAAGAAACAACACGTGAACAACACATGCTAGACACATTGTACCTGTTGACATGGTCAGATGTCATTTAGTCAATTGAGGGCAATTTGTGTGCGGAGAGCTTGCTCGCACCACTGAAAAAAACAACATCTAAAGGTCTTTGGACAATTTTTAAAGGTCAACCATTTTGGACAACTGACAAGCTTTTGTGACACCTAAACGAACCATAGGAAAACAATGTAGGTGAACGTCATTATACCATTGAAAGGTTTTCGGCTGAACTTGTTGTCAAGGTAGCAACCAACCAGGTAGCAGCCAATGAGCTACTGGTTCCAGTCACAGACAAAATGTGCACTTTGATGTGTTATTGTTGAATTGTTCGTTTTATTAAATAAGGCTTTCACAAAACTTCCTTAAAGATGTTTGCTTTCTAAATACTTTTACCTCTTGTAGTCACTAGATAAAGTTTAAAGACTGAATAATTGTCAGTGATTTTGTCTAGTATGCATTCATACTGAAAACATTTATTCGAAACTTTAATATTCATTTTTTTATAAAATGGAACACAGCTTAACATTTCTAACTAAAATCAGGATTGTAACGAGAACTAACGAGAACGCACTGGCATGCAAAAGTCTTAAACCTGCAGTTGTGCTGAAACTGGCTGAAAATCGCTATAGAACAGAATCATAAGGAACAATATTGGTATGAATTGACCAAATATTTAGTATTTAGCTTACAAGTTATTACAGTAAGCTAATCCATATATAAGAGTTTAATTGTACAGAGAAATGTAATACTTTCGTTGATGTCGACAGACATTGGTACTGTATCATGATTAATGCATATACACCAAAAATTTGCTTGATGCATACGTGATATTATTAAGTTTTCAAAGCCAAGGGAATATCAATAATTAAGTGAGTACTTGACAAAAAAATCTTTAAACACAGTTATACAATATTCGGTTCACGAAAACAATGCGCTAATGCACGTCTACAACTGAATATCAAACGCAATCTATGTAATACATAAAGACAATTATTATTAACTGACCTGGATTTGAGTATAAAGTTCTTACGCATCTCGCGAGACTCGCCATTAAATCATAAGATTTGACAAGTCTTACAGTTGAAAATATCTATGATCACATCATTACTTTCTTTTAGTTTCGAATAAAAGATAATAATGGATGAGGTGTTTCGACGGATCGACTGCTATGCCGCGAAATTCTTCGTGACTCGACCAATCAGAGAACGTGATTCTAGTGCTTAAGGCCACTTGTTTACATTTGACAACTTAAATAGAGAACATTGTCCAAGAACGTTTGTGATCAATCGTTTCACATAACTTGAAGGTATATTTATGCTAGACATTGTGTATATTTTAGGTTTCTAAATCATTTTACGAATAGTTAAGTGTGCAGCTCCTGGATTCGGTAGACCACAACGATTTCAGTAAAACTCTGTCCAGAGGCAGAAACGTGTATTTCGAGTTCGAACCATGATATTTAAGTTTACTACATTTCGCATTTCTGTTGCTTTATACTCGGTATTAAATTCCAAACAGTTTACATTCATCGCTTGTCGGACTCGACCCCTGGCCCAAAGACTATCAATCGGTCAATTGTGACGTGGCAATGACCAGATTATCTCGATTGACAATCAAACCTAATAGATATGACAAGGGCAATTAAGCAAACCTTTCTCTTTCAAAATACATGTGTATATACTTATCTTTGCCCGAACAGCTTAGAAGGTATGAAAACAGCCTGATTTAATGAATAACATTTAAAACACATTTAGTGACAGTGAGCTTTATATCCTTAGTTAAATTACACAAAACAATTAAATGTTCATATATGAATTTGGTGTATATAATTAAGCTTTAATAAGGCAACAGGCAGACGTTTTTACATCAATTAAAATAGTCATATTAGAACGTAACGAAACCACATATCGTTTATATCCATAAGCTTTGATTATATTGCGTAAAATTCTAACATATTAACCAGAACTAATTCTTCTTGTTTTTTCGGTGTTTATTTTTCAGATGACGTCGACGACGACGACGTTGGTTCCTCCGCTCCTGGCGTAATCTCTCCAGGCGAAGTTGGTTCTCCCGATCCTGGCGTAATCTATCACGTTCACTGTGGTACGACAGGATGGCTCGCTGCAGCTCGATGTCATTCTCTATGTTACCCCAGACACCTAGGACGAAGGTCTCAATTTTGCACTCGTTAGTCCCACGAGCGATTCGGAAATATCCGGACTCGCCCCAGTACGGCCCCCACGAGTTGGCGCACAGCTATTAAACACATATAGAGCCAGTTAAGTTTAAACACATTTTTACGCATCGTTTATTCAGATAAATTATATAGAATAAGATAACAAAATATAACTTTATACAACAATTTAAAAAAATAAACAACCATAAAATCCAACAGAAAATAACAACAAAACGCATGAAATGGTATAAAAAAAAAACACACTGTAACGTAACCTTACCTTAACCTTGAGGATTGCCTTTCATAATAATTCTCTGTTTTTCCATCTGATTTGAAAGGATGTACAAAAATAGACAGCACACGCCTAAAACACGACTTAATTACCTAGTAATTACTGTACATACGTACATGTACAAAGATTGCTACTTTTCTCTTGTGGTAATTATAGTTATAGTTATAAGTTTTAGAGTTTTGATTTTAAGTTTTATTCTTCAAAGAAATGAAGAAACTCTTTAGAAATTGGAACGTTATAAATAAAAAAAAAAACGTACCCAGTATTTCTCATTTGTACTTGGATCAACACCCCATCTGAAAAGAATACGTACATCGGGTAACGAAGGGGTATAACCCAAATCAAAACATTGACGAAATTGTTTGCATCCCTTGAATGCGCTATGATACAGTTTCGGAAACTTAGTCACATTTTGAGATAATTTTGACCCGTAGTTTAACTGTTGTTGTATGTGATTTTGTGTTAAATAACCACCCCCTCTCAAAACTCACAACTACGCATTCAGTGTTGTGGACCGAACAATGAGGTTAAGGGTCAGATCACAATAAAACGTAACCGGTGCGTTGAGTGTGGCGAGGAGCTGGTCACTTGCTATATCATATGGTGCACGTTTCACTGGATGATGTATTTCTTCACGGTCTAGAGGTCCGTAAATCGTACCATGTTTATTACGTTGTGCAGTGTATAATCACATTTGCACCAAGTTTAAACAGGCCGGAAATGCTTATGTAAACATTTAATGATTCTGCTACGGGAGTTAAACCGTATGACTGCATTTCGTTTCCCACCCCATCATGGAAATGTCTAGAACTACTTTTTGTTGTACTAGGACTACTTGAAATTTGTTAGCTCTGCTGCGTTAGCATGAAGCAATAACACTGTATAACACAGTGAACACAAGGCAAGTTGTAATTTAAAGGTTGAAGGTAGATATTGTCAATTGGTGCTTCTTGTACTTAATCGTATCTTTTGGGAATATTATTTTTGGAAACGAAGTAAATTCTCAAGAACAACAACGACTATTGGAAAGAAAGTACAACACCGGATAACAGTTTCTTTAAATCGTTTTTTAAAATATGACAGAAATACATACCCAATGATTCTCACGGAGTGATACGATCTTTCTTCGTCGGCTGTCGTAAGAGATTCCGAAACTACAGGAGCGTGTCTGTAAACTCCGGACTTATACATGAAGAAGTCTTCCTTAACACGGAACGTCGCTGAAAGAGTTAAATATAAATAAAAATTGTTTGCAGAAAAGATCGAACTGATCGGCAAGTTACAGACAAGAAAAAAAACGATGCAAAAAGAACACAACAGTCTGTTTTCTGGGGCTCCCGTGACCGAGTGGGTAGAGTTGTTGGCTTGTTGACTCCGTGTATACCTTGGAGCCTAAATCCCTTACCGCGTGGGTTCGAATCCCAGTTCCGGCAAGAACTTTAATGTGTGAGGTCTTTCTTCGCCAACAAAAAAACAACAACAAAAAAAAAACGCATCAAAAAACAAAAGACAAAAAAGCAGAAAACACGACAAAAACAAAATCAACAACTTCAATTGCATTCCTTAAACGTAAACGCCTTATGTATATGTATATATGATTCGTTTGGTGAAGACAAATCTTACCTTGGACAGGTCCATTGATATAAATCTCCTCCATGATGTCCCTCTCCTATATACAGACACAATATACACATAAGATAACAGTTTAAACCCTGAATTTGCTACATTTATTAACAAGCAATTCAGAATTTCAGTTAATTGCTATATAAGGCAATAGAAACCATACATCTTATTATATACTCAGCAGCATATAATGTAGATCCTAACCGGACAGTTTCCAGTCGATCCTGGGTGATTTGTATAGATATTGTTTGCTTACGTCTGAATAACCCTTGCTTGGCCGGTTAAGAAATACAATGATATACCCCTTAACATCATTTCCAAATTTAAAAACCAAATGTTATAAGATTACAATCATATCAATAGGACTTGTCTCAAGAACAATGGAAGGGCGTTCCAAGAGTTAAAGAAATTGTAGACAAGCACCTAACTATATTATTTAATTGTCAACGTTTTATTTCTGTCTGTAATGAACTACGAGTAACGTAAATATGAACAAATCATAAGTGAAATCTTTTATTCATATCCTTGTTTTTATGGTTATCAAAGCATCGAAAATTAAATGTTACAACATTTACATTGTATATAATTGATAAAGCAAGTGGAATTTTACTTGATATTGGATTCATTTTTTTAAAATTATTCCATTTTAATTGCAAATCTCAAGACTCTTATTCAGACATTAACGTTACGCGAAATAACAATTACAATAGAGATATGTGTCTCTGAAATGTATATTTTGTAGATAGAATGAATGAACTATGTATTGTGGTTTGGGCTTAGAGCTTTGGTGAACAAAAAGAGAATAAGAAGAAATGAAAAAGACTTACACAGATGGATGAAAAAAAGTTTCTTATTGAAATCATATTCTCAATACTTCTGTTAAAGGAGGCTTGGGTCAGTAAGCCTGGTATTAGTGAAACATGGACAATAATTATAACCATAAGGCGATTGTGAGTAAAGGATGAGAGTAAGTCAGAAGGAGAAGGCAATCACTTCTGTATATTCCTTGAAAAAGACGCCATCCGGGCTTTTTAGCTAAGATTTTGCACTTTTATCAGTTAAGTTATGTTCACAGTCTACAGGTTTGGCCTATAGCTTGCATTGGAACAAGTCTAATACAGCTTTATATCCAATAATCGTGTCTACGGTAAATGTGTGGTCACACATCCCATCTCTATAGTTACCTTTGCTGCTATCCTGTACGGGGGTGTGGACGTGTATATCTCGTTACGTCTGAAAGGCGTTCCACTGGGACACCGGCCCTGACCCATTCCGCACCGCCCCGCAATGCTGGTCTGACCACTCACGTACGGATAACATTCCTCCGTCGAAACGCTTAACATTAAAAACATTTATTACAAAAAATACATATGGTGGTATCCGACAATTTGCCTATATAAAATACATATAACAGTATCAAACCACAGCTTTAGGGAATACGGGCATTATTTTTATATAAACCCATCCCTTAGGCTTAAAAAATACAACTTTGAACTCTAACTGAATTTTTTGACAGAAATAATCACGAAAAAAACAAACTTTGTGTATTCTTTCCAACTTATAAAAGGCTCGATAATGGTCTCTACTAAAATAGCTATCGACGTCAGAGCGGATAACCCGGATGACTATATAATGTGATATCAAAAGTAAGTGATTACGTTTATTAAGTTTAAAAATAGCTATCTCAGCAGCGTGGCTAGGATAGGAAGTACCTGTTTGCAGTCACGAGTACTGAGTTATGCTTGACTGTTTACACAGATCTTGGACATCAATGAACAGCATTTTGCAGGAACTTTTCAGATAACAATGACTTATTTGGTTATTTGATTAATAAAGTTTGGTCCAAACTGCCGGATAGCACCTTTAGCCCTCTTTCAATAAAGGCTATTTTTCAGTGCAGAATTATCGAAGCCGAGAAGAGTGTTTTTTTCTGCACCGTTTTCATGAAGCCGAAAATCAACACAGAAATAGGTCGCAGACTTCTAAATACACATGTGTTTGGACCTCAAAATGGCGGTGTCAAAATGTAAATAGAAAATAAATGTTCTAGCTCTGCATGCATATCTGAGAGAAAGTGATATGGAATATTTAATGCTTGCTTTTGTATTTATACCCAAGTGGATTATGAGCAAACGAAGGCATCGTTTTTTTTATTTAGGCATATACATGTACACGAATCATAATGGCACTCATTGCGCCCCACGAGCTCAATAAACTTTTCGTTGTCGGCTATGTTAAATTTCATGTTGTTGTTAATTGAGCTGGTATTGGCGTAAATGACGCCACTTTGGCAAAAGCTGCGCCATTTTCAGCGCGGAAATGGGGAAAAATACTTTGAAGTAACGATTTTCATCAGCACAGAAATCTTCCAGCGCTAATGGACACATGAACATTCAGTAAAGAATTTTAATCGGCGCGTGTTCCGATGCAGAATAAATTCGTGTTGGTTTTCCGCTCAAAGGAAACTAGGCTTCATAGCCATGCATATTTTAGTATGCATAAGTCATAACAAGATAACCATTTCATGTATATTGGTAGCTAAGTTCAACAAGATTATCAAAAGTATGGGTCATCACTACTCTATTCACAAGCAAAATCATCACCATTATAAGTATCAAATCTCCGACACCAATTCTATTAACATCATCAACATCTGTCATCATTTCAACATTTACCATCAGCATCCCTAATTTCACCATTGACGAAACAATGACGACAATAACCACCACAGCCACCACCCCCATTACTACCACTACTACCATTACTACACCACCACCACCAACACGAATGCGACCCCCACACCTCATCACCGACGTCTCCCCACCACCACATTTCATGACGTACCCACTTTTTCTGAGGTACCACCAGGCTCTGTCCAGGTACCCGCCATTACACCCGTCCTGCCGATGGCTGTCACATGACAACATGTGCTGTGGGGAGAAATTCGCCGTCACCCGACCACGTGACTCGATTGACAGACGATCAGCTGCTAGGGCTACAAAGTAAACATACATGTACAAAGCAAACGCAACTTATTATCTAGACACTATTCGCACAATATTCAAAATGATCGAAATACTGATTTCTACTATTTTAAATTAAATCAGACCATTATTGTGTATTGTCAACAGAAGGACGTATGCCTTACCTGTGGTGGAAAATGCCCATGATGCACCGCAGTTGCCTTGGTCGCGGATATCGTGGATATTCCCTCGCCATTTCTCCCGGGCGTCGAACTGGCGGGGCAGGTCGTTGCTCGGGTTGATCTTGATGGGCGACATGTTGAGGACCACGCTGTCCGGTTTATGGGTGCCGAGCCGGTAGTTCATCCCCTGGCGCAAGGTCAGGCCCCAAAAGTTCGAGTAGTTGGAGGCCCGCCATCTGGTCAAACGATACAGGTACACTTGAATGATGAATCAGTAAAACATGCAAGTATACATGTTTTATAACTTTTGTACCGTAACGAATATAAGACCAGTCTTTCTAGCCTCGCATACCCAAGGCTTTTTAAAAATGAAAATGCTTGATTAGTCAACTAAAGTTGAACGTTAGAGTGCTCAGCTCTTGAAACTTTTAAATTTAAGGGTTATTGCCAAAGCGCACTTCTTTCCAGTCATGACAAAAGCGACCGAGCTGGATTTATGGTAAAATTGTTATTCTTAAGTTTTAGATTTAGAAAATGACTGAGAATGTTGCGTCTCCTCCAAAACAGAGTTGTTACTCAAATATCCCCGCCATGAGTGCACAAGATTCTTGACGTCATAAAGACAGAGAGGTTTATTGTGTTTTGGAGACTCATATCTATTGTACACTTGGTGTTTACACTATTACAGATATTTGGTTCTGGTAAAAAAAGACTTCATACTTCTTGTATTATTTAGCAAAGCACTCTGGACTTATTTTCTTTAATTGTTACGCATGTCATATAAGTACACGATAGTAAAAAATCTAATTTTTTATCAAGATACAAATAGCTTTTATCAATACAAGATAAAAAGACTTAATGAGAACTTTAAGCTGACATCCTGTAATTTAAAAATAGTTAAACACACAAATGAAATTCATGTTCATCCCATTTGTATTTCATAAGCTAAATGTGTAGCCGGTTTTTAATTTATTTTTCAAAATACTACCCGACTAGATTGCTCTGGGATTTTCCTCCACCGACAACCTAATCATATTTTATCATACCATCACCTCAGCCACATATGAAGTCTACACGTTGTCAACTCGTACACAGGTTTAAGTTTCAAGGGTCGCAACAGCTTTCAATTTAACAAGAAAGTTTAGTTTGAATTAATGCCCCTTCTTTTTTATTTTTATTTCTGTCGTGTCGTCACTTTGGTGACTCAAATGTCTTCAGAAACTTCGTCACTTATCTGTCACAAAACGCTTTAGAACCAATAAAAACTTAATATCATAGACAGACATAGTAATCAGCATGCAGTCGTGTTAGTGAACAATATGGATTTGAGATAGTGCGATATTTAAAGTCAAGTCAAGACGCTGGGATGTGTACAACTGCACGAGTTTTTCATCGATTTCGGTCGGAAAATGAAATGTAGACTGAGAAACGTTTAACTTTTGACTCGTCTAGTATACCCCAGCATAGAAGTCTGAATTTGGTGATAATTTGATGCACTTATCAAAAAATTTAGAGACCTTGGCTACAATTAATTTCATTTTTTTTACTTTATGAAGGGTTGTTGTTACACGCCTTTTAAAAACATTTTACCCAATCTCGAACGCCAAGCCTTGCGATTAAGTTTTGTCTCACCTCGTGTGAAAACATATTCCGTCTTTAACACTAACCTAATATTCTCAACGAGTCACGTAGCCTAAAATAGTGTGAACCTGTGACTGTGGTTATTGAATGAAACGAAAGCGTTCGATAGTGAATGTTCCTGTTAAACTTAACATTTTGCAACTGTTGGGTTTGCATTTAATAAGATATAAACCACAACAACTGTGTTTCTTAAATTGTTTGCCTCTCCTTTCAGCATCTTAGCAGACAGTCAACTTACAGCCTGCTTAGATGGTGTAGATCCAGATCAGCTAACTCTTGCTGGGGGCTGCCCTATCAGGACATATTCTTGTTGATGCTGATTATTAACCAGTACAATGTGTTAACTATATTGATCATTAATATGCAGCAAGACAAGAGTCCAACATACCAATGTCGTATATTTCTTGTCAGGCTCTATGTGACACATTCAGAACAGCTGAGACCTCTCAAGTGCCTTCTATAAATAACACAATCTATTGTTGGAGCCGTAGCAGTGCATGTCCCGCATTCTCTGATTCCTGCAGATTGCACCTGCTGGAATGTATCACCCGATTAACGACCAGGTCTCATATAATCAGGGTGAATACACTGCGTAAGTGACTCGTGAAATTAAATTGCACGGAGAGACACATTCCAAATAGCAACAAATTCGTCCACATAATGATATTTGTTTCCCATGTAATTCGTTGCTAAGCATAACAAAAATATTCTTAACAGTTTTTAATTAATTCCATTTTGTCCCACCATTTTGTAGCTGTCAAAAGAAACCGTCCGGATCGTATAGCTGAAAATATGAAATCATTGTCCATGGTTTCGTACCAAAACTTAATGAATGAAATATACTATGACATGTAATCGGGCATTTTTGCATCAAATCATATTATACTTCAAAAATAATACACACCAACAAAATAACATTCGGAACAGGAACGCGCGTTAATTTTAAAGGTGAGACATTTGTGTGGTATATTCAACTGATTTGCAGGAACCAATGTTTGAATGTGGAAAAAAGATGGTTCTGAATTTCTTACAATTAATAACTATATAAATCACGTTGTAATTTAAACGAATTTTTGATTAAAACTAAAGAATAGTAATATAATTATTAAAATGGTTTATTAATTACAATAATTTGTTAAAAATGAGTCAAAAGATACTTATTTTATTCTCTTTAAAACATTCTATGAATGAAAAACTAGACAAGTCTGAATTAAAAATATGGTTCAATTAGATTTGCCACAAAAACGTTTTAAGTTTTTAAATTTAAAAATTATGAATTTATATTCCTTGTTGACCGAAATTTCGGGAATTTATTGTTAGCACTCAAGTTATTTTGGCATTTTAATGCAGGTTGTATAAGTAAACACTAACCTTGGTACTCTGTATCCCTACTTCGTTGATATTTCATTGGCATTGTAAACAGTCAATTAAATACATGAGTATCTATTGGATAGATATAAGCTGTAGTGGTAATTTGTTGATTTAACTATGGGAATTTCGCATGTGTACTCAAAACGTTGTGCAGTTGTTGTTAAGTGATACCAATAAATATTTAATTGCAAATAATCCGTCGGACGGCAACATACGTCTTAACAGCAACTGTTAGAATTGTGCGGTAAGCGATTTTAGAGACTTGCTTGGTGCCAGCATGATGGGTACGGTGTCTCGATGTGGGTGTACTATAGAGGGGAAGATAAGCACCCACAGGATCGGAGCATGTAAATCACCTCCGTGTGATGTGGTTCTGTATCAGCGCCATGGTTCTTCCAAGGGTAATTAGAACTGTTAAATGGCTGTGCGCAATAAAATACCCCATAATTGTTCTCTGCGCAACTGTTGGGATGCAAAATAAAAGTAAGTGAATAGTCCCTACAGTTTACCCCTAAAGTGGCGCTTAATCAGAACATTGTATCAGGTATGAGTAATTGCGAACATTGCGTGCATAGTTCGATTTGTTTGGTAAAATTTGCCATTAACATTGAAATAGAAAAAACAACAACAATGATTTCGTAGAAAAAGATATAAAGAAAATCGAGTTGAACGACTTAAGATTATTTCTTGTACGGCGTCTATAATCTGTAAAATCAGCTTAAATGATGTCTTTACAACAATGCTATTCGGCAAAAATGACATATGGCTCAGTTATGGTTGTTTATGGCATAGATCTCGTGACCTTGCAAGAGTACTTAACTCATAAATCGACATTATCACGGCTGCATTTATGCATCTAGAACATCTATAGGCCGCCTTGCGAATAAGGCTTATATGGAAGAAGCAACTGAAAATGTGTCATGTATCGAAGCAAGCCATTGCTTTTACATGGTGTTATAATTGCCAGTTAAGTTATACAAGCTTATTGTTAAAGCTATTTCTTCAAGCCCGTCAGCCTCTTAAAGGGGGTATCCGACAATTCGCCTATATCAAACACCTGTTACAATAAACTGTCATTTTCTCGGAGTTATTGGTAAGATTTACAGTTCATAAATGCAACCTTGCTTTCAGTTAAGACAATTTCATCAATACATTAACGGCAAGAAAGTGTAAATCATAAAATGACCTATCTGCCTGTTCATAATTCCTTGTCTATTTTAGAAGAATTATTTTAGAAATATGTACTTCAGACCTAACATTAAACATTACTTTTCTAGACACAATAAGTATAAAGGCGGAAGAATAAACAGTTGCCGACTATAACCACTCGGTCACGGGCAATCCGTTGGTGAATGTATGATAAAGAATAAGAACATACCCGTATCTGCCGTTGTTCACGCCGTCAATGATGGTCTCACGTATGAGACACACTTCGCCATCACACCTAAACGAGAAGCCGGTTACACTCCCCAAGTCAGGTGAGCACGTGCTGAAAGATAAAAAAGCAATTGTTTTTTTTTCTTAATAATTGATCAATTCCTAGCAATAATTTTGTTTTCTCAATTTGGTCACAATATACTGGACACCCTATACGGACAAGAACTGACAAAAAACGAATAGAAAAAACACCGATTTCCAGTTATCCGGTAGTGAAAATGAGGCTTAATAAGCGACGGACAACTAACAGATGACACTATTCGGATTATATCTTTAAATAAACATTTGAGACTTGCTACCGGATTTGACGAAACACCACTATCAACGAACGGATTTAGCATACGAGAAACTGACATTGAATGGATGCCAGCTGATACGAACGAACGTTATCTCTTGGTCGTCGGTTTGTGCTATCCGGTGTAGTGCGACCGTTGTTGACGGCAGGCCAAGCAGTTCTGGAATAAGCATCCTATTCTTAGTGTATGATTAGTATGGTCCTGATATAGAATTCCTCAATTTCAAATTGTGAAATATATATCAGGTATCAGCTTGTGGTTATGTCTTTAAATTTCCAACTTCTTTATAACAGAAATGTTCTCCTGCATTTTGTTTAACTGCTTATTTTCAAAATACTTCTCAAGAACTTCTACTTATTTTAATCTTTTCCCCCACCATCTGATTTCAAAGCTTGTTTCAGTCTTACTAATTCCTAGCTAAGACAAGCGATAGTTTCATATTAAACCGTCTCTTAACAGCTATCTGCAAGGTAAATAACACAATTCCAGTGTGTCAACACAAGACTGAATGACTAGTCAGTGTCGCCGTTGGTTCTACCAAGTCTGGGATCCTCCTTCACTTATAATTGGCTGGACATCGCTAATATGACCATAATTGTTTCGGTGCGATGTAACAAAAACAAACAAAACTTATCAAAACAATCAAACATTACGAACAATAATAGTATAAAATATAACTTTGTATTTTTTTTTTAATTTATACACAGAATTATTTAACAGTTTAGAAGCATAGATGCCCAAAGTCCTCTAGTTGCGAAACTGCACAGTTAAAGGGTGATTAAAATCTGTTGACGTCACCGATAAATGAGCACATTGCCGTTTGCGTTCGCAACAATGCGGCCCTTACACACTCGGTAAAGATCATCGAAATTAGTACTAGTTGTATAAATATACTGGAATTCTCAGAACATTACAGGTATTCCCACACCACTCAAGGTGGTATCCGACAGCTTACGTCCAAATAAAAATGCCTACCAGTATTAACGTTGTTCTGTAAGAGAAGCACAGTGTTGTAAAAATGTCGAGTAAAGTGTTACAGTGTCGTATGAGTTTATCAATGGAATACGGTTTGAAAATACCACGACCTTTTGCCACCGCAAAAACTAAAGCGACTCATTGTAAAAATTAAAGGTGACATTTAGATCATCGGTTTGACACGGATTTTTCTCAACAACCTGAGAACTATTCTTATATTTTTACATCTTCATAAATTATCAATATATTTACATTTTCTTTTAGTATCTGAAGAAAATGTTGACTTTGTTATATTAGCAAATCGCATGACTCATGTTTTGAATTACTTCAGAGAGAATGCGTGGTAATATTTGCCATTAATATTGAAATAAAAAAGGTCGCTTGTATAGTTAAAGCTGAAAACAATTACACCGTGCTGAGATTTTTCTTGTAGGTAACTATACTCTCGTGGATCAGATATAATACTGTATTAACAGCGCCATGTCGTGAATAAAAGACATAGAAAGCATGGCTCAGTCAGTTTATGGCCTTGAACAATTAACCTAACAAGAGTCTTTTCTTGCCGAACGAGTATGGATTTTTTGGAAAAAGCAACTGACAAAATGGTCACGAATCAAAGCGATGACTTAATATTATACATTTAAGGCAGTAACACAACTTACAACCGTAAGAGCTGCCTTCTTTAAAGCCCGCAAGCACCGAAAAGGTGTTATCCGATAATTTGCCTATAACAAATACACTTTACGATAAACTGTTAGTGTCTGGAAGTATTTGGGGATATTTACAGACCTTGAGCACAACCTAGCTTTTAGTTAAGACGGTTCAATAACATATTTTGAGACAGGTACGCTATGATGACTATTCATTATTTCTATTTGAAGGTTGACCTAGAAAATTTGGAACCATTTTTTTTCTTTTTCTCAAACAACCAAATGAGTTGAGGTCGCTTGAACAATTAGCTATTTTTAAATTACACAAAAAATATATATTTTGAGTAGAATCCCACATCTTGCTATTTATAGATTGGAAATAATAAACATTTAGACTAGAGTATGCCTATATGCTGCTACTAAGATATTGTTACATACATTTGATAAAGGCAAACTGTCGGATACCCCCTTTAAGAGACAATGACAATTTCCGACAATATTATACCTTGAACCTAATTTACATGTTTCGGGCATGACATAATGGGTGTGGATACACGCTCTTACGGCCTTTTCAATATTTTGTTGCAGAACTATTACAAGTATTTTAATATTAACAACAACAATTAGGTTTGTACGTGTCTGAATAAATTGTATACTAAATTGTTATAGAAAATATATTTTGTATCTCGAACCATTCAGTTAAAAACGCAAGTTATTGGCATAAAAACGAATGGCTGTTGAAAAAAACTAATTTATCCTACTTGTTTGTAAGACCATCCGGAAGTTTAGAAAAGTTATAATCTGAAGCCTCATTCGTGCTTTAAACAAAATAATAAATATATATACAAGCACTAAATGTCATATTTCTGACATTCAGGCTTTGCAAACACAAGTCGCTGTGCAAGTATATTATCCATGAAGCACGCTGACATTTCATGTATTTGCATGCGTTAATGCACGTGTGTTCGTGAAACGTTGACGTCAGCAAATAGAGAATCAATCTCCTAATTACGATATTTTACACGGCCGTTATCTAGAAACAATTTGTTATGAGAGTGGATATTCATACAAATATGAGGGTAGGAAACAATAACCCTGCAAAGGAGGTTAATTTGTCTATCAAATAAAAATGTCACGTTACCATTGCTGGCAGTTGATTTTAATCTGCGACAGGGGGGCATATGGCCTGCCATCATGGGTACAGCCTCCTGAAAAACAACAACAACAACACAACATTATAAGCGTGTAACGTATGCACACAAATATGTATAAAAAGGTTTCTTGTCTTAAGACTCCAAAAGCAGTAACAATTAAACAGCAATTAAACAGAACCTTCCAACTGCATGTATTGATAATCAAGAAGCCCCTATAGACAAGCGATTAGAGTCACTGTATTTGACATTATCATCATGGAGGTCGGGGTAAAATTATCGGGAGATCTACCAGTCCTCTTTTTTTCTGTGTACTTTTACGACAGAACGGTGTACATCTAAAATATGCCCTGTGTTCTTTTCATTGTTAAAACAGACAAAACATCAACAACATTTACATTAATAATACAAAAAAAAACTAATCGTCGAAGAATGTCGTTTCATTCGAGCATTCAAGACGGTGTAGCATTGTATTGTTAATAAGAACACTGTATTCCCTGATAAAACCTGTAGGTAGGTTTAAAGTAACCGTGAAATGGAGGTCATTTTGTATATAAGTAATATATATCAAGCAGCTTAAAATACCAACATAATCTGAAAAATACATGACAGCTTTATTACCCTGCCCAGTGTAAATCAAATAAATATGACATAAATGTAAATCACCGACGGCGACAGAAATTGGAGGCCTGATTGAAATACAAACCTGATTAATGTGGCAATTTATGAGAGGTGTGGGTGTATTGTATGACATTCTGATTTACGCGGATAGAAATAGGTTGCTATCATGACTTGTAAAATGTGTTGTTGCATCACATGAATAGGCGACCCAAAAATACACCAAGTGTAAGTATCTATGATAAAAAGTTTATCATGTTTTTTTCTAAGTTTATATGACAAACAGACAGACATACTTTCGTTTAATGAGTCTGCTCTCGGTATAACCAGTTGCCATGTAGGAACTATGTACTGTTTTATGTAGAAATCATCATCTCTGGATTAGTAAACAATTTTGATTTTTTGATGGGATAATGCACCCACAATTATGTGATTCGAGCGAATATTAGTTGACTATATAAATATAAAGCTAATAAACAAGCTATTAAATATTGATAGCTCAAAATCACAAAGATGATGAGTTCATACGATGAGTACTGTAAGTATATGCAGGTGTTGATATTGTCTTGGTGTGGGAGCAAACACATCATACAAGGTAATACATACGATCTTCTGCTTGAACATATGTTCAGAAATAGCTCACAATAAATCATCAATGATATGACCAGAAATAGCTCACAATAAACCTTCAATGATATGACCAGAAATAGCTCACAATAAACCATCAATGATATGACCAGAAATAGCTCACAAAAAATCATCAATGATATGACCAGAAATAGCACACAATAAACCATCATTGATATAACCAGAAATAGCACACAATAAATCATTAATCATATGACCAGAAATAGCTCACAATAAACCATCAATGATATGACCAAAAATAGCTCACAATAAACCATCAATGATATGACCAGAAATAGCTCACAATAAACCATCAGTGATATGACCAGAAATAGCACACAATAAATCATCAATGATATGACCAGAAATAGCTCACAATAATTCATCAATGATATGACCAGAAATAGTACACAATAAACCATCAATGATATGACCAGAAATAGCTCACAATAAACCATCAATGATATGACCAGAAATAGCTCACAATAAATCATCAATGATATGACCAAAAATAGCTCACAATAAACCATCAGTGATATGACCAGAAATAGCTCACAATAAACCATCAGTGATATGACCAGAAATAGCTTACAATAAACCATCAGTGATATGACCAGAAATAGCTTACAATAAACCATCAGTGATATGACCAGAAATAGCTTACAATAAACCATCAATGATATGACCAGAAATAGCTCACAATAATTCATCAATGATATGACCAGAAATAGTACACAATAAACCATCAATGATATGACCAGAAATAGCTCACAATAAACCATCAATGATATGACCAGAAATAGCTCACAATAAATCATCAATGATATGACCAAAAATAGCTCACAATAAACCATCAGTGATATGACCAGAAATAGCTCACAATAAACCATCAGTGATATGACCAGAAATAGCTTACAATAAACCATCAGTGATATGACCAGAAATAGCTTACAATAAACCATCAGTGATATGACCAGAAATAGCTTACAATAAACCATCAATGATATGACCAGAAATAGCTCACAATAAATCATCAGTGATATGACCAGAAATATCTTACAATAAACCATCAGTGATATGACCAGAAATAGCTTACAATAAATCATCAATGATATGACCAGAAATAGCACACAATAAATCATCAGTGATATGACCAGAAATAGCTCACAATAAATCATCAATGATATGACCAGAAATAGCTCACAATAAACCATCAATGATATGACCAGAAATAGCTCACAATAAACCATCAATGATATGACCAGAAATAGCTCACAATAAATCATCAATGATATGACCAGAAATAGCTCACAATAAATCATCAATGATATGACAAGAAATAGCTCACAACAAACCATCAATGATATGACCAGAAATAGCTCACAATAAACATCAATGATATGACCAGAAATAGCTCACAATAAACCATCTATGATATGACCAGAAATAGCTCACAATAAACCATCAATGATATGACCAGAAATAGCTCACAACAAACCATCAATGATATGACCGGAAATAGCTCACAATAAACCATCAATGGTATGACCAGAAATAGATCACAATAAACCATCAATGATATGACCAGAAGAAATTAGAAACTCGTAGTTTTTTTTGTCAACACAATGGGAAAAATCTACATATTAACCATTGTGAATATTGCATGAAATGGTTTAAATTCCAGCCAAACATATTTTCTAACTCGTCGACCATTTTGAACCCTGGACACATTTCTGAAAAGCCAAAGACATTCCTCACTAAACCGAACACACAGTTGTTAAAAATGCCAAGACAACCGTATATATGGTACCAGCTAGGTTGCCTCTAAGTAACAAAGTGAATAAACAGCTAACAAAAATAAAATGCACGTGCATTTAAATGGTTTTC
Organism: Sinonovacula constricta; assembly: GCA_007844125.1. Lineage (NCBI taxonomy): Eukaryota > Metazoa > Mollusca > Bivalvia > Cardiida > Solecurtidae > Sinonovacula > Sinonovacula constricta. The sequence goes on from CM017562.1 coordinate 42,338,419, forward strand.
AAATCGCCAAAAGATGTCTAGCGTTACAATCCACAAATAATTTGACACGTCGTGCAAGTAATAATGAGTTCATACCAGTATTCACATACATTACAGATGTATAGCTGAAATTTCTACAGCTCGACGCAGAATATACCTTATTTTATTATCCTTATCGCCATTAAAAAGAGACGTTTTATTTTTAAGTAGTTATTAAATTGCGGTATCTGCTTCTATGTCAAAAACGAATGCAAGTAGAAAATTCTTTGCATTGCATCAATGCGATTATTTAAATCGGTTTTATTATTTTTTTTACAAATGGTTTACATTTCTTCAATATGAAAATACGAAAAGTTTCCTTTGAGAATCAAAGCATATATTACAAACATAACTACTAGTAGACAAAGGTACACACACGCATGTAGTGAAGGAAACAGTAAGACGACAATGCACTTATAGAGAAAAACCAACAGTTACCGCCATGGAATGGTGAGTTGCCAAGAGGACGACTAGATAGCTTACACCTGATATGCTGAGCGTTCCAACATTGTACTTCATGAAGACATTCTCAACGACAAATGGTAGAAATATCTCATCAAAGTGAGACAAGCACCTGCATCATGATAAATTGACTGGGCAAAGAATACAATTTGCAAACAACATAACAATAAAGGCCAATCAACATACATAAAATGTGTCGGCCGACAACTACACATCTCTTAAAGATCAGTTTGAAATGAAACACGAGATCACGTATAATATCAACTAGTATACGACAAAAATGCAGTGACGTCAAATGAAAAAAATATATATACACTTTTCTAATTTGAAGAAAATTATAAAATGTTAGAAAATTCGCCGATGGGCACCCATAGTTTAGTGGTATAGTCACTGATTTGTAACTCCTCTGACTGCTTAGCCTCTCACCGTGTGTGGCGATGGACTGCATGTGTGAAGGTCTTCCAGCTGACCTGCGGTACACCGGATATTTGTCTGGGTTCTTAGTCAACCAGAGTAGCTGGTCATAATTGTTTTCCAAGTGTAAAAAAAACGACGACAACAGAAACCCATCCAAGTCAGCTAAACAAAGTTAAGTACAATGTATTGTGAAAAAAAAACCCAGTTCTTCGAAGGATTTACATATTGTAATCATTAGCAGTATTTTTTCAGAGGTCAAAAAAGTTTAATGATTTTGATTTTGATAATATTATTTAAACCATTTCAGTAACTTGCAGAATTGTGCACGACTTGTTGCGTACGGGTTTTATACTGCCTTTATACTAAGAAATTACTGAAAACGATATTTATTTCAAAAATTAAGATTTATTTAAAAAAAAACTGAATGTCAGAACTAAGTATTTTATCTGTAACTGTCAATCAAAATTAAATACAATTTTAATTTATACATAGAAGAGAATGTTCTTAGTCTATTACCACGTCGGTTCGAGCCTCGGTAAAGGCAAATACTGTCATGGAGGTCTTTCAGTTAACCTGAGATGCGCCGGTAGTTATAATCTGACATCTGAGGTCTTTCTGCACCATTAACACCGGCGTAACGTCATTATTAGCATTATTGTGGCGGTGTGATGTGTTTGATGTATTTAAAAATAATATGTCACTGCGTACCTGCAAATGGACTCACATAACATATTTTAAAAAGACATTTCATCATTTCAAGTACCAACCAGATTCATCGTTCCGAAGGATTTAATATGCAATTACTTATTAACCAATTGTTCTTTCTATGAGTTCATTACATAGTAACTAACATCGACCATACATTTTGGTTTTAACATACTTTCGGACATGTAGTTCAGCCACTTAGTACAAATTAAGTCGATTTAGTTATTTTTTTCTTTTCATTTAAGATGTTTCATTTTATCGACTGATAAAGTGTGTTATAACCTTAAACATGGAAAATACGTCTTTAGACAGATTATGTCCTTACAGGCATAGTAAATACAGATCAAATACAATCCTATGTTGTACAGGACAGAAAAAAGCTTCGGCTGTCGCCCTTGGACTAAGTTTTTTTGACCTTATAATGATTCATTGTGTGGCAAGGGTTCTTGCTTCTGTTTGATTAACATTATCTGAGATTGAGTAAGTTCACTATAAAATGTTTACATCACAGCAAGCATCATGACTTAATTTGCTTTAAATTAGTTCATTTGTTTACAACTTCACACGCTGTTTACTATAATTTGTATGTATTACGAGAGGCTTGGCAGAACATATTACAGATCCTAATGAGATCTAATCATTTGAAAACGCATGGATGCTTACAGACCTTCAGTTTTGTTTCAAGTTCATTTATTGTGTTATCAGTATTCATAGGCTGCAATTAAATGATTCCCCATTTGGTAACACTAGTTTTCGTCCAATAAACCAGCATGTAGTTGTTTAACCGACCATAGTAAAAATCAAAACTAACTACCTTTATATGTAACGAAACAAGCCTTACTTTTTCATAGCGGTTAATGCCGTATATAAAAAGATTTTTACATTCTATGATTAAGCAAACATATTTATTATGTAGTGGTATAACATAACAACTTTCATATTAGCTTTGGCGATGCCATGGCCCTTTTATTCTGTAATATTATTATATCTTTGCATATAAAACTTGATAACTTATATATGCTATATTTTCAGTATAATTAATCAATTAATTTCACATATGAACAATTTCTGACAACCAGTCGCACTAAGTGCGCACTTAAGATCGATGCATCACAAAAGCTTTGTGAATGCACAGTTGTATCAGTGGCTTGTTTCCTATAGATATTATAGATGGTTATCCCGGATAATCCTTAAATCCAATTATACAAAGTTCTTCAGATGACTGTGTTTGCTTAGTGAACGCAACATATACATAAGAGCTTTCTATATGAAGTAGATGGTGTTTTTACTTAAGAATACTTTTATGGTGGCACGGAATGATGCAAGTTGCATCTTAAAATGCGATTGCTGATATGAAAACTTGGATTTTCATTTAGAAGAAAATAGACGTAACCTTTCAAAGACAAACCCACCTTTACATTACGTAGTAACCACTACATAGAACAGCGGTTCATCGGGTATCTTTTCTGTGACTCAAAATGTTACTTCATAGAATAAAGAACGTCATACAGGAGTTGTTCTGACTTGTTTATTGCTGTTTACGCGAGGTCCTCTATACAGCACACACTCCCAAAGGAATATACAAAATAAAGACAAGAAATAAAAATTCCAAGAAACAGGTCTGGGTAGTATACATTCAACAGAATGAGAAAAAAGAAATGACACAAGAATGGACAACCCTACTTTCTTCACCGTCATATTCAGCAATGTCTTGTTAAACCTCAAACGTCTCTTATAACGCTCTCTCATAAATCAGTGTGTACCCATCTCTGAAAATTGTATGTTTATATTATTTTCAAGTGTATATCCATGTAGAAAAAGACCTCACGGAAGTCCCGAATTACTAAATGCAAAGTTTTTCCCGAATGATTAAAAATTTGAAAAAGGTTACAAACAACATCTGAAACCCGCAATGAGTTACCTATATATTCAGTGATTCAATAAATACATGCGTTTTAAACAAAAGTAAATTTGCAAACCTTGCCAAGATGATGGCAGCATTTGAAATATAAGGCATTATGCAGTATCACCAGAACTCAAAAAAGCCATAACGATAAGATAATATAACTATACTTGGTTAGGTACACACTGGTATAGAAAATGACGTTGAAAGAGTACATCAAATGTCAAACTCCCTTTTTGCACGTACCGTCCATGGATGCGCTTTTCACGTTGTATTATAGAAACACTTCTTTCTTTAACGAAATAAGGATTTCCTGACATCTTTTGAATTTCCATGCCATTTGATATTTGAAGATCTACCGGTTGTTCATTTGAGATCTATCAGGATAAGAATTTAATATAAGATTGTGTTGTTTACGTTTCAACACGCATTACTAGATTACTTGAAGTTAAGGTCATGGATATTCACGAGGGATGTTCCAATTAGATTTCATTGCGGCCTTATGATAAAAGTGTATTATAAAATAATAAAAAGGAACAACAACATAGTCAGTAAAATATGTCTCACGCAATCGAACTAAGAGCGTGTGCTGTAATATAAATATTATGTACTCGGTCATTAAACATTTACAATGGATAATTGCAGCAAAGGCATTGTAGCATTTTCAAGATACAACAAGGCTTTGCTTCAGTCAATCTAGTTGGTGGTCATTGTTTAAGATTTTTATCGGATTCAAATCAAATAGCGATTACAATAAGCAGAACGTCATTTGTTTTTGTAAATTCATTATCCAAAGAAATATCATTAACAGCTACACACGAATAAACTCACCAAGAATTTACATTTACACTAATTGTTATTCCCATGAACTTTCTGCGACATGGCTGTATATACTTAGAACACACTTTTAAACCAAATTTTTATTTTTTGGTTGATTGAATCATTATCCTATATAGTACTCAATGCCTTCGAGACAAGATAATTTGCTCTACACCCTGATGCTACCACGCGTGGCTATCGGGACAAGAAACAACAGGTATGACAATATATGGAACAGTAAACAGTTTGCACTACACCCTGATGCTACCGGCCATGGCTATCAAGACAAGAAAAAAGCATTGTGAAAACAAGAAAAGAACAAATGCTAAGCATCAATGGACAACCAGTTTATGTTGTAAATAATGTAATACATACTACGACAACAAAAATCGCACGAAGAGTATTTAGACTTAATTAAATTTAAAATATGTTCGAACAGGTGACCATAATATATAACACAAGCTGCACAATTCGCAATCCATACTTTTAAAAGCTGTTGCAGAACATTTCATTTTATAATTTAACTAAACTATCGTGATTATTCTACACATTGTTCAATGATGACGTGATACGAAATCTCTTACTCTCAACTACCAAATGTATGTGTTCCATAAAAGGCTACGCAACAGCACGGGCGGCAATTATCACAAATCATTTATCTGAGGCTGAAACGAGTTTTTGTGGTATAGCTAAGCCATGACATTATCGGTGACATCATTGAATGCATTTTACATGAACGTAATCTGTGAAAGCATATCCAGTTCTTGATGAAACCCTGTTACAAACCCGATTTGAGTATGCAACGCCATTGCAGACTGGCGATTTAACGTCTTAAATTGACAAAGATTAAGAAGCTCGAACGTTAGATGATGAATACATTAATTATTGAAGTTTGTCTCTCGAAAATGTATATATATAGCTACACACACCACAGAAAAGCATTTTGTAGTGTTCAAGTTACAACGGGGGTAAAACACCCTTTTCTATTTTGTAGGATATCTACACAATGAGGCACACACAAGCTGACTGAATGATTTCATTCAAGACTCTTGAATGTCAAGAGATAATTAAGAATGATTAATATGTCGTTACATTAAACGTGGCAAATATACTTTCTTTAAGCAAACTGATCTATTTATATGCGGTGTAAGTACATGTCCAATTCAAAATTTTTTAGTGCTGAGGATAACTAATGATGGCAGTTTTTGAAGTATTGATGTCCTTGTTATGGGTAATTATTGTATTGCAGAAAAACTTAATCTACAACAAAAAGTCCCAATTAGAAAGCTTTTATTTCCGAATGTCATATCAAATCAATGTCTACAAGGTTACAAACTATTAAGTGTATGTGCAAAATGAAATTGAACCACACTTGGCTACACTGCAATTGAAATCTTCCAGTACAGGGGCTATGGGGAGTGGATTCATCTTTATAAGTACTTACACATAAATATCTTCTTATCTTCAACTTACGTTACGAAAAACATTTACTTTCCAAGCAATACATTCTACAAGTGTGTTTTATGTAAACGGCAAGTTCGTTTATATATTCTAATTTATTTCATAAGTAAACATTACGAGTTAAGGTAAAAAAACAATTACACTAAAAGCTTTATATTATATTTCAATGGTGTTGTTGCTGTCTTATTTCTCTTTTATCGCCCTTCCGATAAAACTTCTTTTTTTCTCTTCTCCAATGCAGTTAACATATTTTTTATAATTAACTGAAGTACATAAGAAGAATTTGGGGGTAAATATAGCAATAACTCGAATACATAATATACAAGAGCACAGCGCGCGGCTTTGCAAAGTCAACACTTTGCACTTGCGCCATGCCACGTCATTTTCTATTTTTTGTTTCAATTTTCAATAAAGGATTTTCAGACTTTCACAACATATCATGTTTTATAATCTTGTCAGGAAAACCGTCTGATGATTCTGATTGACATTTACAAAATCCAACAACACTTGTTGTAAGCAAACAAATTCAAGACATTGCGAGTTATACCAAACAATCACGTCTACTCAATTTTAAGGTCTGCACAAATGATACCAGACGACGAAAGATTACTGTTCATAACGTTGTATACATATTATATTCAATCACATTGACACGTATTAAAGACGTCGGATACATTCAATTTATGTAGGCATTACTTAGATTCAGAAAATGCACCATGCTTTTCGATGGGGATGTTTACAGCATATCAACGGAAACGCGTATCAATGTTTGTTCTCTAATGTCAAAAAGGAAGAGAATATCATTGTCAAATCATAAGGCACTTCAAAAATGAATCAACTAACCCAGCCCAAGCCACACTCCGATCGTGTATAGTTGGTCTTCTCACTGCGTACGTCACTGCTGCGTCAATAACCGATAAAATATTCCACGTCATGTGATATTGATTTGTAGAAGCTCGTAGTAAATTCTGGAATGTTTTAATTGATAATGCAGTTTACTCCTGTTTAGGAGTTCAAGACTTGCCGTGAATACAACGAGTCTTCTAAAATTAACAACAGTGTGGGGCTATACCTTTGGATTTCAACTAGTTTATGTAAGATTTATATTTTAATATTGACAATATCGCCATCTTTAGACATTATAATAAATTATTGTGGATTTAAAAAGGAATTTGGAATTTCATTAAGTAAGTCAACAAATTTATTAGGACTCAGCTTTGACTTTATTTGATTTATATGATTATTGTTCTGTTTGTTAAATATATATATCTTTTAACAATTTGTAACATGTTTGTTTAACAACATATAATGTTTTGTAAAACCTGTTGCTCGCTTTTACTTTCTGTTGCTCCACTGATTGTAACACTAAGTACTTCATATAGAATGCAGATGGTGCTTTTACATAAGCAAAAAGTTGAAGGATCACAGAAAAAGGTGATGCTAACATCTTGTAGTTTTATATCCAATTGTAAATTGCAACTGACCGGGGATTCACAATACTCTAGCTAATATCTTCTTTCTTATCACGTGTTTACCAGAATCGGAAGCATGACCTCCCTAGCTGTGCTGTACTTTCGCAAGCACGAGGAAACAAAAATAAAAACCGATGCACGTTAATTGTAAAGTAAATATCTATTTTCTCCTTTGGTTGTACCGAAAGACCAGATCGTAAATCCTGATTACTAAAGAGCTGACGGCGCAATATAACTGTAGTAAAACACACACACTTACACGTATTCTGTGACACCGCCAATGAAAATTGTGAACACTTAGACTACACTTCCTTACGTTTTTAGATAAATCAAAAGGCAAGCACAGGTATAGAAATTGATATATATTTTTGTTACTTGTTTATGTCAACATATTCTATGGGAAAATGAATAACAAAATAAAAAGTTAAATTCTCTTCCAGAATTTTCACTTTAGAAACCTAATAAGAGGTTAAGTTCCTTTACTCAAGTCTGCATAAATAGAAGCTTCAAGCAAATGCACGAGTTAAATAATTGCGAGCAAAGCCACGACGATGTCGAATTTGGAGTTGAAAGGCCTGAACATTGCGATGTTATCCCTACTCCTATCAGTCGTAACAGCAGATTCAAGATAATAATACTGCAAAAAGATTGCTTTCAGTGGGCTAAACAATTATTTGCAACTTCGATTATTTACGTACTTTGATGTGAAATGTTGTACATTCCTCATCAAATTGGTAGCAATAATTAGGTTACAACTGATGGATCAAGAGGTGCTGACGCGACACGTAACAGCCTGATAGACGGACGTACTAATTCAGCGAAATGAGTTACACGTGTGTTAATTGAACGCGCGATCTACGTTTGATTATATAACATAAAATTTCTTCTCTTTTTTTTGCCAGTGAGTGGTTAAAGATGGTGTTCTATTAAGATGTGTTTAAAGAGATGTTTTTACATTTTATAAATGCCACGCATAACACAGTATTTTAATCATTCCTGGTGCCATGATCTTTAAATTCATTACATGTCAAAGTATCGTCTAACTTTACGCGTGTTTAAACTGAACTGTTAACAGTTAATTACATACAAACCAACACAATACATAACAATGACTTCGTTCAATAATAATCTATGGCGTATACGGACAATTTTTAGCCATAATTTCATAAGGTAAGAAAATAAGTGAAGAAAATGAACCATGGATTTGTGTGTTTATTTCGCATCCTATTTCTGAAAAAAGGTCCTATTAAAAAAGCAAAATGGCATTCAGTGTTTGTCACCATGATAATATATAAATTATGTTTATCAGAACGCTTAATCTAGTTTCAACTCTCTTTACAAATTACACACTGTTTTGACACAACTCGTCTCAGTGAAACAATATAAAAATGGTTTAATAAACAAAACTAAGATATGCGGTTTTGATGAGATTTACTGATTGTTTTATTTCGTAAGAACTACTTCATAGAAGGTGTATATTTTTTTTCCAATACTTAGAAGTCGTACTTGACACTTTTTACTCACTTTACTTACAATAAAAATCAACTTTAGAAAAACACATTGTAGAATTCCCTTAAATTGTGCCTAGAGTTGTTAAACTTTTTACAATCATACAGTATTTAAAAAAGAAGACTCTTTGTAAAATCCACATTTATACATTACTAGACGGTTACGTGCAGTAAAAACGTTTTATTAAGCCATCATGCCAAAACGAGGTGTTTTAAAGACGTTAAAATGAAAATATGGTACATGTATAACCCAACAAGGTTATATACACGTAGAATCAGACGCCACATATTCATACTAGTGGGGCAGTGATGGCAGCAAGTGGTATCCTACTCAACTTACTTAGCACTTGACTGCTTCTCTTGTGCTACACTTATTGCAAAAATAGGCCTTAAGTGGCAACAAAACAAAATATGCAGACATTTGCGCACAATAAAGATCCTAAGTTAAGAGATGCGTGTTGCTTTGATAACATAGGAATTTTCTAACAATAGGAGTCGTTTTTGACATTCATCCGGACAGCATGTATTGCAGGAGGTACAAAACACGGATGTAAGACATCTATGGCGCTGCAGAGAACATGAGCTCTAAAGAAGAAGATAACATTCCTGGAAACACCCTATTTCACTGTCGATTCATTACATAAATATGCGGTCGTTACGAAAAGTAACTCTTATCTGAAACTTTAATTACTACAAGATACACTTTATTGTTGCAAGCTACATTGTTAAAAGCGAAAACCTCGATTTGTTTCCCGTTTCCTGTCATTGCCAGCTACACCTTCGACCCCATCTAACTGCTAAAGGACAGTATCCTTATTGAAAGACAGATGGAACTTCGCATATTTAGTATATGTGTTTTACAAATTGGTCAGTATAAATAACCCAATTTAGAAAATGCGAATATGGCAAAAGAAAAAAAGACTATATACGTTTGTTTAATGTCTTGCTAAATATTATTGAAGTTCATTAAATTTTGTTGACTAACATTGTAGTCTGTCAAATAAAAATGCATTTTTGCTTTAAATTCAGTCCTTCCTTTACTTCGTGTATAACAAAAATACATAATTTGGTTAGATCCCAGCACGATAATGCATTTTGTTAAAGAATAGACATTGTTTATTTTGTAGAAAATACAGGATTCGAAACGTAATCCTCTTTGGCTTGGGCATAAACAATAGATAACAATGCATTACGATATGGTTGTCTTCCTTTTTCAGTACCTGATACATTTGCTTACACTAAAAAAGACGCAAACAAAAAGTCGCTAAAAACATCTGCACGATCATCATTTGGAGAAGTGGCAGGCTCACCAAGAAAATGCAACATACAAAAAGACATGCCACATTACCTGCTTGCATGTTTTTGCAACCCTTGGGCATAGATTACCAGTGCCATAAAACATTGGCAAAACGGCCATAAAAATGCATGTTGACTTTACTTAATTTGTTTACACCTGCGTAATTTAAACAAATGCACCACATAATAATGTATTATTAAATTACTCGTAGATTGATTGGGCAGTATAGGAATATTTGTGTGCTTCCGCTAATTAATTCATATAAGTAGTCAAACAATAAAGGAAAGCATTTCTCAGCTATGTACGTAATTATAAATTGATTAGATTGTTTTGTTTATTTTGTTTATTGTCCTCTCGGTCTTTTGTTTATAGGTTTAATGTCCAATTCAAGCAGGTATATTTTAAAATGACAGAATCCATGACCAATAAAGTAACACTAATTCAACATTTTTTTTTGCGTTGGGTTAACCAGCCCTAGAGCTACAATTATATAAGCGGAGCGATGACAACTGCGCCGAAACCAGAGCCATTCCACAATATGTTTGTATTACACCTTTTCTAGATATTAAGACGGCAACGAATGTTCTGAATATCTACAACAAAAGAGACGATTTCATCTTTAGTAGCGTTAATTATCCATACCTACATCCTATTGTATTTCTGTATCGCAACTAACTTGGTTTGTTCAATTTTGTTCCTAAGCTAAATTGCATTGTCCAAAATCAACTTAGTACTACAAAATCTTTACAACAATGCATTTGATTCCAGAAATTGAGGAATGCGTTTTAAAAAATCTTTTGTCGTAATGTTTTATTACAGTAGTCGTATAAAAACGCTTATGCAACACGACATCGATCAGTTGACAGTAATGTTCTACATAAGATTAACAAAAGTCAAGGGTCTCAAAATTTGTCTATCAGAAAACCTATTGCTGCTTGTGGTAATCGGATTCGGAAACCTTCGATGTACTTCGTAGCTTCGTAGCTTGAACCTTTTACAGCCATGGAGTTTGTATTGCTTTTAACTTACACGATGAACGGATAAGTCGTTTAGACTATATTAAAATGGTGTATTATCTCCTTTGACCCTTAAATGAGATAGTCCAGTAGGTCTAACTTATGGACACTGGCTGCTATTATTATGACATACCATTTGCAGACATGCCATTTGAAGACTTTTATATTATTATTATCTCGTTACTTATTATCGCTTTACATTAGGACATTTTATTCGTTGGTTTTGGTGGGTTTTTTTTGTTGTTTTTTTTTGTGTATTTTCTACGCATACACACTCAAAAGTTATGACTGCCCTTGTGTGAGAAAATTGTACATCTTTGTTTCAAATTACTATTTTAACATGTACAGCGTTATTAACTAGTTCCTATTATACGCCACCGTTTTAACTGCCCTATTTTACACTGATCTATCTTCAGCGTTCAGTTTCCAAGACATTTTTCTCGTGTTCATAATTGTTCTTGCTTTGCTCAGTAATTTAACCCCGATATACGCGCTTACTGTAATTTCTCTTTTTTAAGCACAACAGTCGTTCTTTTGCTGATGGACCGTGCCAAGGCAGAAACTGGTGCTTGTTTATGTGTGTTATGTCTGGTCTCAATGCTTCTGATTACTTAGCATTCAGTTGCAAGTGTCTATGTCTAGTTTAATATTCTCCTAGGACCATTTTATGTTTTAATAAAGAATCCAGCCTCATGAATATGAGTCAAAGGACTTATCTAAACCGTCACAAAGACAAAGTTTAAGTACAAAGTCTTATCAAACAGCTGATGTACATGGTGATGTTGAGTGAGAAAGGATTAAAACACCACTGATAAATTGCTCATTGACGCATTTACTGTATATTTATTCACTATTATCCTTATATGATGGTCCGTTGCACAATTGTTATAACGCATCTACATTTTGTTATGATAAATTTCATAGTTTTTTTATTGATATCAATATTCGGATAATAAATCGTCACCAACACGTTGTTTTGTGTTCACACATTTCAGAGCTTTAAATGCGATCTTATTGACACGTTATGTCGGATGACGCCAAACTGCCATGCTGCAGATTGAAATAAACAAATATTTAAGTATAAGAAATTAGAACATGGTGCAAAAACGCATAATAATCAAACATGCGTTAACATATTACTCCCCATTTATGCGTTCATATTAGCTTTAAACATGTACTCTAAATGTAGAAATAATCTTGTATAATTCACTACAACGATTTTTTTCTATTTTAAAGCATATATATGCCGAACAAGTTTCGTATCATTAAGATACTTTTGCAGCTTAAGTATGTCAGCATCTTAGAGTATATCTTCAAATAATCGTAGTTTATGTATTTGAGATTGTGTGAATGCTTATTCTTTGACATTAATGTTTACCTTTTAATGTATTATATGCTAAAACTCTCTGTTATCCCTTATGTTAATCTACTGACTTATTATAATTCATGTTGTAAACATGACTTTCCATTTGAATTAAAAGATAATATACCTATGCGTGAACTTTCAATTAGATTTCAATTCAGCTTATATGACGACGAAAACATAATGTTTAAAGAAAGGCCCAGGTTAACTTTGATTACACGCCAATTACCAAAGAAAAACAGGTTAACATTTATATCTACGTTGAGCATTTCTACGTGCATGTTTTGTCACTTTTAACTTGTATGGGTGTTTTGGTCTGCTGGTAGTTCGATTTTTATACATGTCGTAATTCTCAAAGGACATTTTTATATTTCCCTTGTTACAAATGTGATTATTATATTAGAAGTCTTGTTTTACATTCAGCGTACCAGACATTTTTGAACCAGCGAATGCGACCTGTTTTTAAATGACATATTACAATAAGATAATTGTGTATTGTCATCATATGAACGGTAGTGGCCCAATTTGTTGTTGTAACATATTTTTGCATAGGTATGTTTACCTTTTGCGATGGTTTTCATTACAATATGCTGTCATAAAGCAATGGTTTAGTCGTAAGTTGCACTGTTATTATCATAAATATACTGTTTATTCGTCGAAACAGTGATGATTTTATGTAAATAAGATAGTTTATAATAGATGGTCTTTTAGCGACCTTCATCTATATAACCGATGGTAGAAGACTTAAGATAAATAAGTAGAACAAACGACTCCATGTACACTGTCAACAATCGTCGAATTGTAGGGACCTAAGCGGACATTAGTAAACAATGGCTTTACCACAAATATGGCGGACCACATTGCATGCTGGGAAATGTGTGACGTCATACGATAAACATCTATTCTTTCATTTTAATGATGTTCTTTTCCAAATCGGATTCGAACCGATCCAAGTTTAGGACAAGGGTCCGTCATCGCTCAGCAACAAGCAATCCCCCCCCCACACCCCGACCACCCCATTGACAAAAAAATATGTATATGGAAATAGCAGTCAGAAAATTGTGTTAATATTAGTCTTGAAGGTGAAATAAAAATTTTCTTTGTTGTTATTGTAGCTGTTTGAAATGCTGATTACATTTATATTTTAAAGGAAAGTACTTTTCTTTAAACGGAGCTTGGGATGCTGACTGAATTGTACGTGAAAGACATAAAATTAACTGTCTAAACTGAACGATATGGTGATATTATCCTCATCAACGGCCTACTGTTGCATCCTTTTTTAAAAGTTGAATCGTAATCAAACAACACACAGAGGTGATTACTTTGCGAAGAGTGTGAATATAAAAGACAACGAAAAATTCCTTTAAACACAGACTTAGAAGTGGAGCAATGGAAAAAAGATATTTTTGTTCAGTAACCTGGATAATCTTCGCGTCATTTCAAATTTGACACATAGCCTTATACTCACAGAGCAGAGAATGCAGTAGAAGAAGATACATATAATAATTAATAAAGTTATTAAATAGAATGAAAATTGAACCTTATCATGCATAATTTTCTCAGTATACCCTAGTTTAAATCAGTGTCCGACATTTGACGAAAAGCTATCTAAATAAGGAAAAAAAAGTAAGCAACCAGTACCTTATATGGATCTAAAATATTTGCCTTAGTCTGACCAGTGCGTGCTAGAAGACTGTGTGATAAATGAATAATTCTGAATAAAAGTGTGAGAACATGAGATAATTTTGTGACCAAAATAAAAAATAAAACAATTGTAAAATGTCAACATAATCACTACTAGGCAGCTTTGTCTTCTTGTCCGATAGTCTCTGGTGACGTTCGTATTAAAATCGTGACACAAAACTATGATTACCGACAGAGATAGAAATTAGAGGTCTTATTAATAAACGGACCTGATACATATGACAATACACGAGAGCTGCGTTTGCTGATAGATGTATCGGGTCAAACTTAGTCTAGTTTCATGGTCGCATACCTCTTTTGATATGTATTTAGTACTTTGTCATGACTATAAGATTAAAAAAGTACACCAACCGTGGGCGTGTATGTACTTCAACCAGGACCGAACAATCATAATAATAACAACAATAATAAGCAATATATTTCTCTGTGACTCTTAATACCGATCGTGGATGAAACGCCACTGAAATAATAAACACATAGGTCTGTCACAGTTGATGTTTTACTTATATCTCTCAGTTGTGACCGGCCGCAATAGCTCAGGTGGTAGAGCGTCGGCTTGCGGATCGGGAGGTCGTGGGTTCGAACCCCGGCCGGGTCAAACCAAAGACTTTACAGTTTGAAGTACTGGCTTCCCTCCTAACGCTCTGGGCTAAGGGGACAGCATTACACCTGACTCGTCGGTGTCAGTATAATGGACTGGCCGGATTCAGTCCCTGGGCATATCATAAGTGCTCCTGTGCTATAATGATAGAAATGTCGCTGCGCAGTACCGGCTAATCACATCACAGTTGATATTATAAGTGTAAAATCCCCGAGCAGGAAGTATCAAGGTCAATGCAATTTTACAAAAACTTGGTTTCACCGAATAAAAGTATTGAATCAGCATATGCATAATTTCTCTGCACATGGATTTACATATAATATCATGTTTCTTTGGGATACACTGTGTACATTCATTAGCGATACCTGTTGATATACGAAACCCAAAAGCAAACATAAGCATGATACACGAACCTTCATTTACTATTTTGAAAACGTCTTTCATCGAAAAACCCAGGTGACCAAGCGTCGCTGATCTAATAAGAGAAACCGTGTACTTAAAGGGTGACAAATAAGGCAAACTCAAAAGCATCAATTATAGCGTGAGTAATGGTTTGCACATTTATTTGTATATTTTGGGAATCAAACTGTCAATCATATTTTCAGTGTCAGAATTAATATAAGACGAAAGTAAGTATGAGACCAAAGTATGTTTGGCGGTAAACTTCGACAGTGTCCCTTTAGCATATCTACAGTCAGTTACTACAATTTGATACAAAGTTTTCCCTTTATGTTCATTCTTTGATTCAATGGCCCTCGCCGCGTAAAGCAGAGTCCCCGTCGGGCCGAAAACTTCATGTAAGGAGGTCTTCCAGCGGAAAGGCAGTGTGCCGATGTGATAATTTCAAGCAGCCTCAAATTCAAGCTATTCCATGGAAATTTAAAAGGTTGCCTAATTTTCCCTGGGAATTCAGCGATTGAGAGTCTAGACTCCTAGATTCGGCATTCCTTACACCGTTTGCAAATGTCCCCAAGAGGATAATGCCTACACAAATAAATTGACAGTAGACATGTAAATATTAAATTGTATGTTTGTTAACCTCAAAAGTCAGTGTAAGTCAGTACAAAGCTGTCAAACATGAGGCCAGGATAGTCATTTTAGAACGTATTCAAGATCATTAGAAAACGGCCTTTGCTGGAGGTCAATGTAACGCGTTTAAGAACATTCTCGGTGAGAGAAATTAAATCGTGGGAGGGCATTTGAAGAGGTGTGTTTGTTCTAGGAGAGAGTTTTAAAACGGTATAAGGTATCGGTGAAAACTTGAAGGGGGGGGGGGATTCATTTAAGATTTGTGCAGAGCAAAAAAAAGCAATCTTCGGGTGTCGACTGTAAGTCGAAGATATGGTCTCGTGGTGTCACTGTTACGTTAAAAGTTGTTTCTATATCTTTCCTGACTGAAATGTATTGTTTCTAAAATCGTGTGTTATTGTAGAAAATACGCTGGAACATGTCATCATAATTCTTTTTACATACCGGTATAGATTCTATCCCAATTACAGCACAATATGTTCTTCTTTGAACTCATCAGGGCACAATGTTGGTTACACCGAACCTCAAGCCTCCAAATGGGGTTTCCTTCAATCCAATACAGCACAATGTGGGTTTCTCCTAACCCAATACCTCCCAGTGTGGAATTGATTTTCAAACCCAATATACAACTTTTTGGATTTATCTTCTTAACTTGACATTTTAGTGAACAGCACAAACTTAATAGTATGTTGCATACGAAGTATTAAAGTTGTTAAGTTGAAAAAAAAACACTAAGCCAAAGAGGTTTATGTCCAACAGAAAAGGAATTGAATTAAATCCCGGCTGAATAGATTTTGATATCGCTATGCAGAGATAATGTCGACAGTCAGTCAGGAAGAACGGCGATAATACTAATTATACATTATGTCTCTATTGCTTCACTAATTTACGCTTTCGTCTGTGACTAAATTTGTCATTTTATTGTTTATATTTTGTCTTCGTGAATTTTGCTCGACGATGCCGTCGTTTTGGGCAGGTTTGTATTTCGTATGTTCACTGAGCAACGTAGCAAAGGGAGGTTACTGCGCACTAGCAAACTGCAATCGGTACTCCTCGGGTAATTCCGTCCTCGGGACACTCATTCCTCGGATGTATCTGGTGCAATAATACTTGCTCAAATCACGATCGTTTTGTTTGCCTGAAGTCGGAAGAAGATGCTTAAAATGTAGTTCGCACAAAACATAAACAATGGCGTTGTTTGACAGCTGTGTCTTTGCTGCGCCGGGTAAATGTAACTTGGATGATTAAAATTTAAAGCAGCCACAAAGTGAAGTTTTACAGGCATACTATAGTGAGCTGTCATCCGAGCTGCCATATTTGTTTTGACGTCTGTCAAAAAAGCAGTCCCATTTAGGGATATGGCCGAGGTGATCTGACTACCTACATACACCCGAGAGCTGATTCTTGAATTATCCGAGGTGTTCCGATTGTAGCAAACTGCAATTCTTTTCCTTATCGCATTGTTTGGGACGTACATGTATACAATCCATGAACGACAAAATCCAAGTTCTCCGAAAATAACGCTATGGTTGAAAACTCACCAACAAAAATGTCGAAATCTAAGCAAGGAAGAGTAAAAAACCCCGATGAAAACTGACATACTATCGGCTGCTAGCTTTCTTATTAAATTGAACCAAGGCCTAATGAAATTGTCAGCAGTTTATTGAACAATCTAATAATGAAATTTGTTTCATCGGCGAAGAAAACGTTGCATTACTGCATGTACATGTTTAATCAAAGCCAGCAACCATTATTTCATGTAAGCCTTGTAAAGACTTAAATGCCAATAACAGTTGAAGATATTTCTTTGGATTGATCTATTGAATTGCCAGATCCCTGATGTCCTAATCCATACCAGTAAGTAATTAGTTAATATAAAGAGATAAACATATTTAACATGTTCATATCTTTATGGATAGGATTTTAAAGAATGCAAGCAAACAATTACATCATTTCTATTTTAAAATTTTTCAGGTTTATTCCACACACTGTAAAGCTCATTAGAATGTGAAAATTAAGTAAAATTAATTGAAAAATCAGAAAAACTATTCAAAAATGCAGAAAACCTATTTGATCTTGGAAAGCATTGTTGAAAAACTAATTACCATGAAAAGCTTGTAGTTAACACTAACAGACAAAAAAGTTACCTGTTGCTCTCTATGTAGATTTATGTTTTCATGAACTTGAATTAGTTAACGATGCATTTCATTTGACAGCATGCTGTGGATCTTAACACACAACCGATCAAAGGATTTTCGCGCTGTGTCAGCCAGTTGTGATTCGTATTAGCTGAACTTTCACAAAAGTGGCACGGTGCCGGATAAGATATTCATTTTTAATAACATGTATACCTATCGATTTGGAATGATTTTAGCATCCTTCTTAACTCGAGGCTGCTGCGTTCATGTGACATATTATGCACTTCCTTAACACCGCATTATTACACTGTAAATATATATATTTAAATCAAATAAACAAGTATTCATAGATAGCATGCTTCAAGTGCAATTGCTCATGTTTTATCCAGTTTTATTGACCCTTTTTCTTACATAATGGCGCATTGCACACTAATTATTACACACTTAGTGAGTATGCAATATTTTATTTTTGGATATATTTTATACTTGAATAAATGGTTTGACATCAAAATGTGGTTGATTCCGGGGCCCACACAATTTCACGACTATGTATGCGATCTTATAGACATTTTATGTCTGTGGTAATGGTGATGGATTTACACACCGCATCTTGAAAGCTAGCAAAGTTACTAGTAGAAGTATAAGAAAATAATACATAAAATAACACATAAAATGTTATCACTTAACTAAGTGAGGTACAGATAGTGCAACTTTAGTACTAATCAACAAGATAATGTCTTTACATGCATACTCTTTATGTGTTTCATATTACGTAACACACTCTTAATGTAAAACTATTACTTTATTCGTCTTGTAGTTTATTAAACGCGAAGGATACAGCGACAGAAAAGTATGTTTCATTACCTAAATTGTATGCGTGTCAATATACCAGCACATTTAAGTGTATATTAACATGTTTTCATGCGTTTATATATTTTCTTCTTTCAATGATTTCCTTTAATGGGTTCATTGTCGGGGATAAATCTCCTGTGTTCTCTTTGGTTGCCTGCCGACTTATCATAGCACGTACTGACTTCATGACCGTCTTTTTGTATTCGAGAATGGTTAATCAGAGAAAACATATTGAGGTAAATATTATTTTTGTACAAGGCCCCTTTATAAATTGTATTTTATTTTACGATAAACAACAACAGCACAACAAATCAATCACTGACCCTTACATGGATCTCCATGGTTGCCTAATAGATCGTTCCAAACCAGCCAATTTTGGCTAATCAGAAAGCGACAAGTCATTTACCCCTTTTAAAATGTGATCACAAGGCAACGAGGAAAATCTGCATCCCCAGCGTGTAAATTATAAACGGCTTTGAACATATCGGAACCTAAGGAAAAAGGTCTAAAAAGTCACATTCATGTGAACAAAATAAATAGCTACATATCAATAGGGTTGCCGATTGTAAATAGTGACTTAAATGTTTTATTTCAGCAGAAAAAGACTTATCACATTCCGTTCGTCTGTATTGTATTGGTACATTTTGCTATGAAGAATCTCCATTAAAAGATAGCTTGTGAGCCTGAAACAACAATAACTAAGGACTTATAACGGTGTTTTGGTAATCTTAGTAAATTAAAAAGACCAATTTAAATGCACCCTGAGTTAAAACTACCGTTACTGTAAGCGTCATTGTTTATGTATGTCAAATTAGGACCAGATTAATGACATATTGTACATATACACTCTGATAGTCTAAGTACGCCATACGGTACAAAGAAATATGCAAAATAACTTAAGCGTACAAATATATTGACGGCTGTATTGTTTTCAATGCAGCTCGTCATGTACGTCTATCTGTAGGATTATTTTATAACAATTGAAAACAGACTTGTCAAATTGATCGAAAATAAAAAATACCACTGTAATGTGATTGATTATCCGACATTTCTTGATGCAATGACACACTGCTCTTTTAGCAGTCGGCTGTTTTAAGTCAATGGGGCTAATTTAAGCTTTGATTTGATAAAACGACTGTCTAATCGCTGTGAACCTACAGCAACAGATTTTCACACCACACATCTAGTGACATC
Organism: Sinonovacula constricta; assembly: GCA_007844125.1. Classification (NCBI taxonomy): domain Eukaryota; kingdom Metazoa; phylum Mollusca; class Bivalvia; order Cardiida; family Solecurtidae; genus Sinonovacula; species Sinonovacula constricta. The sequence continues at coordinate 42,358,378 of CM017562.1, forward strand.
TAGATGAACGCTCTAAACGAACTGGCCCCTCGTTTGAAATTTGTGCCGATGTACCTGAATCAATCTTTATTAATTGTGACATTATTCGAATTATATGGAATGCACAAGTTTTGCGTTTCGCTTGTACCTTTTTTATGTTATGTACGCGAGAATGCGGTCATCGATATATCTATATTTACAATACAATATTTTAATGAACCAGTATTAAAGAAAGGACTTAAGCTTGTTTGCTTAGTGATTTCAAAATGAAACCAACGAGTTTAGAAATGGTGGATGTAAATCTTCCAGGATACGGCTGACAAGCAATAATCAGTGGCCTATACAGAAAACACATGTTTGTATGATAAAGATATTTATTGTATGCCTCAACAAAACATAAAAATATCGCATTAAAATGATGACAAGTTTATAAATGTGAGCCGATTGGCCATTTAAAGGTGGTATTTAACAGTTGTATCCCTTTTTTTCTCTTAATCATCCTTATAAATTATTGTTAAAAAAGATCTCGTGAAATAATGTTTATTGATGCCTTGCGTCTACATGTAAATGAAATTTAAGGAATAACACTCCACTTGTCCTAAAATATGCATTTACTACATGAGCCTCGCTGCACAGTTAGTTATTTTAAAACTAAGAATGCTATGGCGTCAATATTTTTAGGAGAAATCCCAAGCGTGCTTATTTATAGATTTTGAAAGAAGTGCATAGCGATTTTTCATACTTGTAAAAATAGATGTAGTGTTCAAATTCGCCATTGCTTAGAGTACAGTACGATTGTTTGTAGGAATTACGCCCCAAATCCCCAAAGCTGGTATAAAATATTGTTGCATGTATTTCATAGGCAAATTTAACTTATAATGCCAAACCTCTTTTGGCCCGTTGTGCTTAGAAAGTCGACTACATACGCCTTTATAAAATCTATAACCTCTCTAAGTGACATGAAATAGCAGATCTTACCATCGCTTTTAATATACTATTTGCTTTTAAAGCGGTTCTTTCTGCATACCTACAAATACCATATCAATGATATATGACTATACCTACTAGTAATCGTTTACTATGACTCTTGTTTATCAAACTATTGATAGAATCTAATTCACAAGCTTTAGCAGGACCCAAACTTTGAAGTTAACTAAAACAAACATCGTTTACATCCTCAGAAGCGCGAAGGACACGATTCCCAAACGGGCAAGGACTTTAACTAAAGGTTAATGTGCTGAACGGGATTGACCCAAATTGACAAACTGTTGTTGCAATAAAGTTACGCTAGAATGCGTCATGAAGGAAGCAACTTATACAAAACCAACAACATAGATCTATGTATCGCTCTTGACGTTGTAAAGTACACTATATACTTGGCTAAGTGAGTGTTAGTAATTTATACGACTTAATTATATATGACAAGCAAGGGCCGCAACTCTTGTCTAGATGGTATAATTGAAATAACTAGGAGACACAGCAAATGACAGTTTGCTCACCAGGTTTTAAATGTATACCTATTTTTTGACGCCGCTCATAAAAACGGCGCCTTCTGTTGATTAATTCATAATTCTGTAATGAGCTATTGCTTGGTAGTGTCCTGGTCGGTGTCTTTATTTCGTAAAAATTGAGATTTACTCCGAATATTAACACTGGCAAGCATTGCAATACATATCAGTATAGCAGGCAATGGCGAACATAATACCACATGCACCTGTTGTCCTTTTGCTTTCGCATAAATAGTGTTAATGGGTTCAACATGAAATAATTGTCTGTTGTTTATTTGCGTGTTGTTGTTTTTTTCACATTGAATCTTACGTGAATGTTTATCATTTCGCTCTTGTCTTTATAGTAAAGTAAAGGAGAGTTTAATAGCATATAAACGTATTTATTGGTTTTTAATGAGTCACTTTGTTAATGTATTAGTTAATGTAAATACTTACTAATGATTCTTTTTCCATATCTTTGTATATAATTGTCCCATATTGCGTGTAGGTAGGCTGCTGAACCTAACTGTGCATGTCAATGATATTTCATGTGCTCCCATGTTCCTAACTTGCAGTAGTAATATCACCAGAAATGGTGAAAGTAAAAGTATTAATTGAACTAGTAAACAGAAAACACAACCGGCGTGTTTAAGACATCTGCATATGTTTAAAAACAATAGATCTAGATATGTGTTGTAGATTTAGATCTGTGAATAGATCTAGACATGTGTGAAATATTTTAAAGTTTTGTTTGTGTTACTTGTATTTTATAATAACTCATTAAATACGTGCCTTTTGCGGTGTAAAAGATGTAATTTTCTACATGATCCTTTCTTGATATCTGTTGTACTGACCGAGCTGTTAAGCAAATGGACCATGATTCGGACTAATTTGCCTATCATTTCAAAGCATTAATGTCCATCTGAGTAATAGTCTCTAACGAGGACCATGTGTATCCCACGGATATATGGAACTTCAAACAATTACGTTTTGTCATAAACTATTAAGTTATGGATAACAGATAACACATTAATAATATTACTTAGGTTCTCCACTCAACATTATGAATATATATGATTAAGAAAATGAACCCATTGACCGACCAAGCATGCCGCAACAGGAAAATTAGTTTAAATTAACAGAAGAACTATAGAAGAACACTGAGAGTCGGGATTGGTCTGAGTTCAGAATGAACCGGAATCTGCCTCAAGAAAAATGTAATGCACTCATGAAAGTATTGCACTATGAAACGGGGCATCTTTTAGATGTTAAAACTGGGCCAATTAAAGTTTTATTGATGAAAAGAACCATATGCTCGCTTAGTTTGCTTTTGTATTATTTTTATTATATTTGTTACATAACTAAGACGTTTTCAAAGACCGAATTTAAATTATGTGGAAGTTCTTTCAGAATATTCAACCTGAAACATCTTTGTCAAACCATAAAATCCATCCAATGCGTTTATAATACGTTTGACTCCAGTACGATACATATTGGTGCTGCCGGCAATGGTAAAATAATTGATAACACTTCCAAGGCGATGTCTAAATTTGAGATGAAAGACGTTGAAATTCCGTTATGATCCGTACTCTTATAAGTCATACCAGCAGACAATGTAAAGGTACTTGCCTCTCTTTCATGTCTTACACCTATTTGTAAAGCTGATGAACTTACTCACTTCGTTGGACGTGGCATTTCGTACATTCCACAACAAAGTGTCAGCTTTTGGTAAGGTGTAAACTTGTAGGACTAGATGTGTTGAATCGGCACATTAAGCTACAGCCTTCAGTAGACTGAAGACATATTTCGCAATTAGCGTAACGCGTTACACGTGTTTTTAAGAACTAGCAATCCACGTTTGATTAAGGAAGATCTAATTCTTTCTTTGCTGAGCAAAGTTCTTAACTTCTTTTATTAGTCGTGAATGTAATTATGTGCTGTAGGTGCTTTTTGGAGATTTGTTTTAAACTTTTTAGCTGATCATGCATATAAATGAATATAAATTCCACGCATAACATACAAGCTGGAAATAATTGCCAAAGTAATTGTTGGTGAAATCGATCAGCCTAATATAGCACATTTAGTGTACGGTGTATTGACAATAGCTGTGAATAATTTCAAGCCATCAGTGAACAACAACTGTCCGCAAAGGAATGTGTTTACTCAGCTAACTGTATCTGATAAAGATCTGATTGAAGAACAACAACATTTTTAATTAACATTTTAATCTTGGTAGAGAAAATATCTATCCGAAGGCAAAACACTAATCCGTATGTTATGCACATCAAACCTTTCTGAATATTTATGTTTCTATTATTTAAAGAGGTTGAGAAATAAAATAATAATGGCAAAGACTTGAGACGCCAGCAAAGATCCAAGTTTTAGTATCATTAATTAAAATTGAATCACATAACTGCTAAATTGCCTCGGTAATAAGAAACTGATTATACCGTATTTTATCCGACGGCCGTGTATTAAATAATAAGTTAACCGTGGGTTGTTTTCCATTTATTAATGCTGTTTTGACAGACATTCCGCTTAGAAGAAGGTAGTTTATGTGGTTAAAAATGAACAAAAAATGTGATACATATATTTATACAGGTTATATGAGCATTACAAGAATTATGAACAAGGAGCTGAAAACTCCCATACTAGTTAATCATCTGTCTCATTGGCTTTAGTGCCAACCATACTTGTAGTGTGTGGAATGAAATAAGAATTTCTAGTTATTTTGCCTATATTTAAGTTCATATTATCAGTTTTAACTACTTACTGCTAGTTGTCTCACTTTGACGGGAAATTTTTTATTTACACTGTTTGTTTGATAAAAAAACCTGCAGGGAAGTGCGAGGTTGGAGTGCTCCACAAACCAGGTTTAAGCACCCCAGTCGATCCTTTTGCCGACTGACCGTTCCAAGGCGGTAACGGATGGTTTTTCTTTTTGTGTGTTATGTCTCGTCTCTGTGTTTTTGTCACATTTACATTTACCATGTTTGCGTTTGTCTACAGGTAGTTAGAATTAAATATCTGTGGTAGTTTTGATGGGACCTTTTCTTATTTGCCTTTCAAAAGTTCATGGAGAAATTTATTAAATCATCATTGTTGCTTATAAATTTCAATTTACGGAATACTGTTTAAATAACGAACATGTAGTGCACTCGCAAAATATTTCAATAGTCCATACAATTGCTTTTAATTTTCCGTTTCTCCTTACATCGGATTTTTTTATTCATCACCAAACTCTCTGTAACCTGTGTAAATAACATGATAAAAGTAATATATAAATAATCCTTTGGACTACTGTGTATTTGTAGGATAGAGTGGCTGTAATAGTACCTTCGGATATCCTTATATAACCAATTAATTGCGACATATTTCCTAGCTCAGTACCTGTTGTCTGAGTATGCTACAAACTTTGCCCCGGCTTCCAACACTCCACACGTCCATCAAAACAAAGGCGACCGGAAATGCAAGAAAAATACAACAGAAAACCATGCATCATACCCTTCTTTCATGAATTCCGTTATCAGCATCCAGAGATAACCAGCCCGACAGGCAAATGACAGAGGCGGTAATATGAACGCACTTTGACGATTGCTTTGTTTCCGCCTACGTAATTAAATAACTAAGCAAGAAGAAAGTATTTAGACTTGCCTGAAAAAATATTTTAAGTAAATCAAAAGTTTTTTCTCGCTAACAGAAGTACTGTTAATCTTTCAATTATACGGGGGAGTATGTTAAATGCGTACAAAGAAACGCATTCGCTGTCACAGCATGCCGCGAACACATGATAATACCACCTCTCATCTTATTCAAACAACGAGACAGTGCATCATAAAACTACCTGTTAAGTTGGTCTATAGCAAAACAACATAAACCAATACCACTTGGAATGTGGTTGAGATATACCCAAGAAGTACTCAAATTAAGTTCTCGCCCCGATCGACACTCGAACTGAACCAGTCACGTACACCATTGCGCATACACTTTATGTGGACATTAAGAATGTCATTGGCTTAAATTGAAAGAAAACAATAATGTTTATAGACAACATTATATGCGCCATCGATGCATTGGTGCATTAAATGTATATTATATTCTGTTTTCATAAGGCTGATAGCGCATTGCATTGTCAGTATCTACACAACTTCAACAGAGGCCAATGTCCTCAAAGTCTAGATTTAATCAAACTTTAGTCTTTGTTAATCAAGTTTTTCATTAGAAAGAGAGCTTTATAAAACCATTTTGAGAGTTATGATACTTGATTCTGACGCAATAATTAGAAGAATAATCCATCGCAACTTCTCGAACGGATGGAAGATTGCGTTATAGTGGTTAAAGAATGGGAACGAATCTTACTGACATTGATTGAAAGTAAACACAAAAGGAAACATATATAACTGTATGCACGATCGCTCACCCATGCTAAAATAGTCTTTGAGGGTGTATTACACAGCAGCTGCACATCTATGAAGCGCTTAAATCAATGCTACTATTATGTCTCGTTTAATATAAATTGCATTACCTGGAAACAGTATTAATACCGAAATGTATTTATTTCTAGGACCATTTATTTCAAAGCTGTGATAATAATCGCACATATATTTTATATCTGCTTTTAAGATGGTGCGAAGGCATGACATTAATTGCAAGTAAGAAAATTGGACTTATTTTTATGCATTATAGGTATATTATTGCATAAATGCACCCAGCATGTTGGTATGGTGCCACAAGGTCCCTGTAGAAATTATGTACTCGACAACACTTCGCCTTAGACATTTGTCATGGTTTATATGTTTTAAGAAATCATTATGAATACACAACCCTCCATAAATCACTGTAGTAAAATATTATACACAACTGACTTGACAAAAACTAGCGTATAATTACGACCAGTATGTGTGTGTATGAATGTGTCAATATTTTCATACGTCTGTAGATGTGAGATGCACGTCTCTGGGGACTTCTTACTCATATATAGCTTTTAACTTATATATAGTTTGCAGTAAAATGCAGTAAAGTACATTATAGGTTTTGTTTATCTATTAACTTAATATTTCACACTATGCAGATGTATGACATGGCCATCTTCGATATAAAACATTACCAAGAGCAACAACGATGTATAACAAATAAACTTGAACTTACACCAAGATGGAAGTTTTTTATTTAAACTACAGTGAAAGGATCAGGTGTGTTATTTGCAATTTAATGCCGAACGAACTAGAACGGAGATGATATCTTTGAAATCTGCATGTTCTTTTGTCTGATTGTTTACCTCTCAAAGTTCTATGTTACTTATACATGTGGAAGTTCAGTAGCACACCCATTACTTACCGCAAATTAGATTGTGTTGAAAGGAGATCTGACAGAAACCCGAACTTTAAATTTGATGCATTGTGGTAGGAGACGAACTTTAAGTCATTACGTTAGGCATATCAATCTTTATCAGTCTTTTCAAAACAAATAACTGTGATTTTGTTTCAAAGGTGTTGAAAACAATAAATCACTATAACATATATTAAGGATCACAGAACGGTACATCTTTTTGATGTTTCAACACAAATTGTGACGTAAAGAATAAAAAACAGCCACAATTTTTACGCTTTGTTCAAACACACGCTTCTAGAAAATTAAAAAAGTAAAAGGTCACCGTATATTTTTCAAGCAAGCATTGCTTGTTTGTGAAAATACAATGTCTCATTACACTCAGGGCACGTAAAACCCCTTGATGCAACACGTCAAAGGTGAAGCAGACACTGAAAAACATTTTATTTTATATGAGACCTAATTGTAGGTTGACATTAATAACAGATAGATCTATAATGTAAGTGCTTCTGTGTTAAATGAGCATTTAGACAAATAACTGAACAGCCATAAAATTATATTTTTGTACACACTTCAAAAGAGGTACACATTGCGTTTCATTATTAAACAGTTTGGACAGTCTTTTGAATGTAAAGCATCAACAATATTGAATGAATTCAGTCTGAAATAAATTTTTATCAATAAAAAGGAGATCTTCGCAGTTTGAAAATTTTGTGAGAGCTCTACACTCTCTCAGTAAACTTTAATGAAGAAGGTCAGATGTTAATATTGAACCCAAACCTTTTGTCTGAAAAAGCCTGACATTGATAGCTGATCTCGGTAATTTGAGCAGTAATTCGGCATTTGATATAAACATATTATATCAGTTATATTATGTCAGTTATATTCCAAAACGTATAAAATTGCCTTATGGTAACAGCAAAACCATACACCGGCCTCACACCTCTACAAGCGCTTTGATGAAGGGTGAAGTAAGTATGCTTTTTTATTTGTATTTCTTTAATATGCCATTTTAACTGTGCTTGATCCTCACATAGCTGGCTATTTATTCTGCATTAGAAGCTTTCATATAAGCTCCTGTATTGTCAATGCTTTGTTCGGAAAAATCCCCACGTTGTTATAAAACTATTGATATCTTTTCATCAAAAATGAAAAATACATGTATTTGAAAATCCGTGTAAATTACAAAATTTACTTTTAAAGTTACAATTATATAATTACCTGACATATCAAAAGAAATGAGCCATTGTTTCCCCAATGAGGCTTAATTTTGGTCATTTTTGTTTCCGTTACTGAGATCAACTTTTTCCGAATTGGAACCAGTAGTCTCAGTCGTCACAAAATAGACTCACTTTCCTCCCACGTGAAAATTTATGTTATTCCATATATAGGCGTTGAGCTTCTGTCCGTCTCCAGTAATAGTAAAATTTAAAGCAATTGTATTGTTCTTTTTTATTGTTTTCAATTGTATTCAATCTTCAATCAGAAATATAGATATCATTTATAAAATTTTCACATGTGGTCGAACTGAGATACTTTCTTTTAATTGTCACTGCGCATGCGCGCGGCTTATCTATGTAGTCGTTCCTAGATAAGTCCTACGGATAGAGTGATCACCATATGTCATATGGGTAAACAAAACCTTTCGAAAACCTACGGATGGCGTCATGTTGTCCTATAAACAAGTGAAGTGCGGCGCTTTCATGCAATGTTTTTCGGTTAACATTCAACTTTGGTGACTATCAGAATTAAATAAAATTGTAGTTTAAAAAGTTTGATACATCTTTAGCTGTCACTTAAAATTGTTAAGGTTCCATGTGTATGTATGAATTGTTTAATTTAAATTGCATTTGTTACGATGGTGCACTGTGTCAAATGTTATGTTGTTCTGTTATTTGTATTCGGAACCTTTACCATGCGTCCAAAGGAAAATCGTTACGGCAAATAATTTTAAGACTGAAAAGTTTGACGGCATTGTAAATCTTTTAATAACAACAATGTTTTGCCTTTCTTCGTCGGCTTGTTGTAAGATAAAAGGTTCTAGTGTTTAAGGAGGACTCGACGGCGACCTTTGATGATTTGCATCAATGCTGTCTTGTACATATCAATAGCATTAAACATGGGAAGAGTGTAAGACAACTATGCACACTAATTGATACGTCAATTACTACTTCTTTCGTATGTGGCTGTGTACGTCTATTGGTACTTGAACATATTATCTATATCTTCGTTCTTAGGCTCCAGACAGTTGTTGACCCAAATGGTATTGATAACGTTTTCTGGCGTAAGTGTCTAACCTTACTTTTGACTTATTTATAAATGCTAACAGCATATTTATTTAGTTGATTGAGTGCTGAAAAGATCCACAAATTGTGGCAATTAGAGCCAATTTGTTTTAAAGATGTATTGTTATTATATGGGACACTTATTTTAAAAGAAAATGCATATATAATCGAACTTTTGCACTGGGCGACACATTCAATGGAATTCAATTTAGATTTAAACATACGCATTTATTAAAAAAAGTATCAGATCAAGTACAAAAAGTGCACTTTTTCTTGAATAAGACAACATTAATGGCATACTGTTGATTGACGTTGTTGTTATGTTTTAGAAAGAACAAACTATATTAACATATGCATACATGGACGCAATAGTCTTTCAGAATTTCTTTCACAGATACCTTTATCAGGAAAGGTTAACTAGTATCAAATCTAAGTTATCAGTGACACTAACCGTGTCAAGTTGTGGGGTCTGTCGTTTGAAAATGATAAGTGAAGGATATAGATGATATCAAAAAGCAAATAGTTGCTGTGATGGTTATAAATTATACAAACTGCACCGTAAATGGTATGATAACATCACGACACCTGCCCCAGTTTATACCACCTAGTCTCCAAGTCTGGAGAGGTTGATAACAAGCGACCCTCAAAGGAAAAAAGGAAAATACACACTAAATATAATGATGCTCAATGAAACTAACGCTGTGTATTTGACATTGGAGCATAACATTTGTATTTATTATCAAAACATATGTCAAAATAGTTCAAGTAAGCTAAGTATATATTGTAAATTATATAAATACTGATAGCCTAAATGCCGGTAAAAAAACAAAAAAAAACAGACAGACAGCCAGACAGATACACAGACAGATACACAGACAAATCATAGACAAATACACAGACACAGACAGATACACTGGCACAGACAAATTCACAGTGACAGATACACAGACAGATACATTGAAACAGACAAATACACAGTCAAATACAGATACACGGGCACAGGCAGATACATAGACAAATCATAGACAGATACACATACAGACACACAGACAAATCATAGACAGATACACAGATACAGATAGATACACAGAAACAGACAGATATACAGGCACAGGCACAGACAGATACACAGGTACAGACAGATACATAGAGAAATCACAGACAGATACACAGACAGATACACAGACACAGATAGATACAAAGACAAATCAAAGACAGATACACAGACACAGCAAGATACACAGGCACAGACAGATACACAGGCACAGACAGATACACAGGTACAGACAGATACACAGACACAGACAGATACACAGGCACAGGCAGATACACAGGTACAGACAGATACCTAGAGAAATCACATACAGATAAACAGACAGATACACGGACACAGACAGATACACAGACACACTCAGGGACAGAGACCCGATAACGTTTCTTGACACAGAGTAAAAACTTACACATAACATATCTTTGTTTCATTATAAGAAATAATATGAGTACTATTATTTTGTGTTGGTAATAGGAACTAAGATCATTTCCACAGACAAGTTATTAGTTATACTTTAAACAAAGCCATCATTGCAACTTTACACATACAGTATGAATGAATGAAACAGTTGATATATTAACTGCTATATATATCCGTAAAATCAAACGAACAACACGTGCATCTTTTGTTATCAATTTTCTCACAACTTTCGCGGCTTTGTCTCTGTCTGAGGTGTTGAACTGCTAATTTATTTGGAGCTGATTCTAATTAAGATAAGTCTCGCGAGATGGACGGCATTTCACACGATTAGTGAGGGATTTTCTTACCCGCCTTGATATGCAGGGCGTTGCAACAAGACAGAATATCGTGCTCTTAGGGGAATGAATGATGGTGCAGAGCTTGTAAAACAAAACACTATTTTCTGAAGATGACACTAAAAACGGCCCGTGAAACAGTATCTCGACGCACTGTGTTTTGTCAGTGTTGCAAATATTTATGAAGTGACTCGTATGCTAGTTGGCGTTTTTGTTAGACATTTGCATGGTCGCACTTTATAATTTTTGTACTCCTTTTAAATAGCATTCCCTAGGTTAGCCAAACGCTATGAAAACAAGAGACATGAGGAAAGGCAGAGCAATTAACGTGCCTTTAAGGATTGACTTATTCTGTCTAAGACGAAATCGAAACGAAAAATATTTCAGTTGCCTAAATGTCACCTTTGTGAATGTAAGCACAATATATTATTTGAACACTTAATACTATAATTAGTATATAAATCTTTTATGATACTTTGAATAAAAGTTGTCAGTTATGTACAAACTGATTTCAAACGATCGGTTAAGTCTTTCATGTTGACCAATGATAATGTTACGCAGGCGACACCCACCTCTGACATAACATGTGGTCCGTTAGTTAGGCGAAAGGTACTAACATAGATGTTTGGCTAAATGAAGAGCTATGGAATGCAAAGAAATTGTGACTTGATATCTAAACATAGTAAACAAACTTAACAGACTATGTTTAATATATTTGTTTAAGTGATTTTGTAGTTATTTTCGAAAATAATCTCCCATTTCTACATATTATATATACACTCTAAAGTTCTGTCGGTTAAGTACCTAAGTTCGTTGAAGTTCCGCCACAAAAAAAATACAAACGATAATATCCAAAATACTTCGTTTTTAACAAGAGACAAAGAGTTATTCGGCATGTCGCCAAGGAGATATTACAGAGTAATGGTGATGTCGACATTGAAGGTAAAAAAAGTTTGACAAATGGTTCTATTCTAGTTATTAATTAGGCAAGTAATGAGATAATTAAGTTTACGTGCAGATATCCATCCTCTATTAAATCTTCCAGTATATTGGACAATATTAAACTGGCACTGATGCATATTCGCTGTTTATGTTGGAGAGATAATGGGTTTTTGGTCTGTTTTGACTCGGGTCATTGGCAAAGTTTTCTGTCAGATTCAAGATAAAACAAAAGTATTAATATCTTATTAAATGTTAAATATCCCGCACTATTTAATAAGTTTTTCCCTTGCGATTTTTGTTTTAAAAAATGTGATGCCAGTAGAACAAATGGTAGACTAGTTGAAGCAATGACTGAGTCCTATGTATGCCTTCTAGTTATTTCCTTTGTTTTGTATCGCATGTATCACAGTAACATGGTAACTGTGTTTGACGTTTACGATGAAATCCACATTCCAATAGACACTATCACAGACTAATATCCACAGTTGTAATACCCATGTTTGGATGTTTAATATTGTTTAATTTTGTGTGTGTAAATGCGTCCTTCTACTTACCATACTGGCATTAGAATAGCCATATAAAGGATAAGGAAAGTGACGACTATGTGCACACGCCAATGTGTTCTTACCTGTATATTGTGCCTTTAGCACTTATGTTCATTTATGTTCTTACCTGTATATTGTGCCTTTAGCACTAATGTTCACTTATGTTTTTACCTGTATATTGTGCTTTTAGCACTTATGTTAACTTATGTTCTTACCTGTATATTGTGCTTAGCACTATTGTTCACCTATGTTCTTACCAGTTTATTGTGCTTTTAGCACTAATGTTCACTTATGTTCTTACCTGTATATTGTGCTTTTAGCACTTATGTTCACTTATGTTCTGAACATAATCAAAAACTACTTCTTTGCAGCAGACATTCACTAGTTGGCTTCAAGTGCATTTGAATCGTAAGTGTTTTTGTATATTGGGGAAATCAGTTTTAGCATGTACGCAATATTACCACAATAAGCCGTTTAGGATACAATGGCATTTACGTCCTTTACATGTAATTTTGTTTTGTGCTGGTAGAAACATTGACAGTGGGTATAGAAACAATATGCAACCGCAACGTACAGAACTCAAAGCCTTGATCTACCTCGGGAAGAAATATGAGTAGAAGTACTTTTAATAACTAATTCAAGTAGCTCTAGTGTAATAAACATTCCTTTTCAAAGTTCCATTTTATTACGTAATGTAACATAAACATCAAACATAGCAATATTTTGGTTTTTGTTCACCAAAATAGTTTTAAAAGTTACAACGGTTTGTAAGACATCGATTCTGAGTGTTTACGCTTATCTTTGCTAAAGGGTACCGTAAATTGTTGAAAGCAGTAACATATGACCTTAATCCTCGTTTAGCACTTTTTACGGCTAGCCTCGATCTTTTTAATCTCCATCGTCGATTATTTAGACGTTTTATCATACTGTAAATAACAATCCACAGCTGTTACAAGTATGTAGTGGATTTAACAATATTAAATCATAACACATACAATGAGCCTTCAATTGCTGAAACAGCTGTTTGTGGTCTTTAAAATAAGCCAATGAATTATTCAAGAATATCAATCCATATATGTGCACCTATTTTATTACTTTTCAGCTGATTTTGAGCATGTATTTAACTAGAGCATAGATTCTAAGTCTGCTGGTAAGGAAAATAAAGAAATATTGTTATCGGTATATTTGGCGAATAAAATATGAACAATACTAATTGCTAGTAACAATGCATCGAACTTTAAATCCGTATCATGGTGCCATTATTATAAAATCCTTAAAAATGTAAATAATTGTTGTAAATAGCATCCAATACATCAGTCAATACATAATATATATCAAGCTGCTGTTGTTGTTTTTCTTTTAAACCTTAAGGATAATATCATGTAAATGCACTGAAGTAAATATCATGGAATCCTTTATGCAAGTCGTGAAAAATCTGGACATTGAAACAAACATTTTAATTGTAGAGATTACATCAGTCCGTAGATAAAATTCAACCTAAGCATTTGCAGTTCTGATATATTTATAATACACCTTAATTACATTTTATTGAACACGTGCACATTGTGATGATGTCTGATACGGTAACTATTGTTGTTGTTGTTTTTTGCTGTGAGTGTATTGTCTCGGCTCAATCCTTTGTCACATGTATGTGCCTTCGTCTAGAGGTAGTTCAAAATAAATTTCTCGATAAAAGTTTCATATTTCTATTCTTTATATTATACATATTCCCTACACTACTAAATGCAATAGTCTATCGTGTCATATCCACTTCTTGATCAGTAATGCACTTAATATACAGTTCGGCATATTTATAGACATACCAGATGAATATTATTGGCATTTTTATTAAATATCAACGTCATATTAAACTATGGTCCAAATGCACACATTCGAACGTTTAATTCATATAAAAGCAATATTTTGCGAGAGTTAGTACCAGCCTGTCTAAAACATTATTGTATACATCACCTTATCCCAACCTATACAAAATCTAGACTGCAGCTGTACAAAAAGTATTAAACATTTTTTGGCCATACGGGGATTGTTGGCAAAGGTCGAGCAAACATTATTTACATTCTAACTCGACATCCTGATTTATGTCAACACAATTTACCCTGTTTATGAAAAATAACATACATATACACATGGTCACATAGACCATTCCATTATTAACACTTCCCGGTAAATAATGTAAACTTAACCTCATTGCGTACCAGATAAAACCTACAGCAAACGACATTTGTGTAGTTAATACTTTTGTAAAATTTGATCTGTTAAAAATAATTTAAGACAGCAACCTGTCTGTATTGGTGTCAACCAGATACTAAATGCATCGAGAAAACGTAATATATGGAATCTTTAATACGTATGTTAAAACTGTTTAATTGAAATAATGAAAAATATGGAGACCAGTTGGATTTTAAACTTAACTTTAGAAACAGACACTTGACTAACTTTACAAGTAACATGTAGCTGACCAAATGTCACATCTGCTGACAACTGGCATAGCAGGAATGGCTAATCTTGTGCAGATTTCTGGAATATAAGAAACATTTTATCACCCTATATGATGCAATAGAATTAAGCCTGTAATGTCTTCAATACAGTATTTAAAAAACGAGAAGTTCCTTCATAAAATGATTTATCGGTTGAGGCGAGGATGTTCAATGAAGGGAACAACTAATTAGGCGTCACTGTGACGTCAGGCTATATTCGTTGATTGTTGATACCGCTTTTCTTTATATGTAACGTATTGAGTTATATTTGAGTCGTGTTAGAAATATGGTTTTAAGTTATTATAATAAACAAGCTCTACATTATTGTGACTAGGATCGCGAACTATTACATGTTCCTTTCTAGTTATGTGAACTGTTGTTTTTTCCTTATCTCTTCTTTGTCTTTTTCTCGCGTGGGCGTGGATTATGTAATAACATGTATATGGCTTCAACTCGGGTTTTATTGGGTCTTTTTTCAGAAACAGGTTATTGTGCTAACTTTATCTATTTATCTGAAATCTTAGCTTGTAGATGTTGGCAGGATAACTTAAAAATAATAATGTAATGTCACTTGGGAAAAACAGGCTTTATTTCGTTTTATGAACGTTTTACCAAATAACAAAATATTAACATGCAAACCCAGCTTTGACAACAGTTGAATGTTGAAATAATAATACACCATGCTGTGATAATCAAACAAAATTGAAGGCAGTCTTTGCTAAGTGACATATATGTCATTTGTATTAAATGTCAAAATGTCCATTTTGTTCCATACATGTTGTTATCAACTTTATCTTGGCACTAGGACTGTGCATGGTAAACGTTGTACGGAAACTCTGTTAACATACATTCTAAATGAAGGTTACGGGATATTTATGATATTTTTTAGAATAGTTCTATGCTAAGAATGTATGTTTATCCATCCTTCAACGGTTGTAGTCCCACTATGTGTTTACCAAGGTACAAGTACTGGTACCCATAAGCTTTCTTCTGATATCAGTTCAGATCAATCCTTTACGTGTATGCTTGCGAAATGTTATCGATTGAATATATTCCTTCAAAAATATTATTAATCAAAGTCTGAAGTTAAATAGTGTCAACCCGGTTTTTACATTTCGTCCTGTTCGGACAGAGTAGTTTTTAGAATTGATTATATATATATATATAGTTATCCGATTTAAATCCAAATACTGACTGAAAAAATACGCTTAAGATTTTATCGACATTTTTGTCGACCTTTTGTTGCATGAATACGTCATATTTAGCCGTTGACGTCGCGTGCAACGGCCCAGTTGAGTGGGCCGGAAAAGTATATATGTACACGTGCATGCTGTCGGCCTGTAACCAAGGCCGTTTTGTTACTGTTTATAGTAACACTATTCATTATTAAGAGAATATTATACATCCGAAGGCAGTTTTTTTGGGGTTAGGGCCAACTATCAGCGCTCGGCCCAGCTTCGTCGTATATTATCGTTAATAATAAACATTGTCACTACCTGAATACATAGTTTGGAAATGTCCTTCGCTGTCAGGAAATACTATTCTATTTAAGAAACATCGACTGATAAAGACGATGATGATTTAAACGCCGTCTTTCGATGGCCATTTTGATGAAGCCTTTAGCAAATTGTCAGTGCTTGGCCCGGCTCCCCTTTTGTCCAACTTTAGTTCTTGAAAAAATATTAAATTTATAAAATTGTGACTGTTTAATTTTCTTGTATAATACTGTTATTAATTTCCAATATACAATCATCTAGAAGAAAGATGTGCCAGATATTTTCAGTACAATTTTACCTGATCTTTTTTGTGTTGTCCTTTCCAGAAATCTGCGAACAGAAACGCTTCTTACGTATATTCTGATCATGTTCATCATAGTTTTTGACGGTTTACGCTGTTCGGTTTATTTTGTATTTTATTTCGTACGATCTATAGGAGCCCTCTCATCTTATGCATGATTCTCGTTGACCGGCAGCGAGAAAGTTTACTAAAAGGTAAATAATCACCAATATATAATTAGGTTTATAATTACGTATATATAATAAGACTTTAGCAATGTGTTCCCTAAAAGTAAGATGCATTTATAAGAAACCCTATTTTATCTTATCTTCTTAAGTAAACAAGCCGCTCATAAAGGTTCTTCTAATAACCAAATATATCCAGCTATGTTACTATCTTGCAATAAAAAAATAAGGTTGGAAACACTTTATTTAAAAAATAATTATTCTTTTATAATTATGTTGTTTTAAAGGTCCTGATTGATAATTATGTAAGAAATTTTATAAATCAGAGCAGCGTTTTACCTTGTTCCATTTTTCTTGGTCAACACTTATATAGTTTGCGGATCATGTGAAATAATTCTGTCACATAAACAGAGAAGTGTGGTTCATCTACCTCATATTTGTTTAATGGCTGCCTCCTTTTGATCAAAGCATATTCAATTTTAATGTTTACTGGCTAAATGAAATGTTCTCTGTATTTAACATTTTCAAAAATGGTGGGTTGTTACTTTTACCATGTTCTTAAGAAATTGTCTCCAGAGTTCTGACGCTTTCCCCGATGTAACATATGTTGCATATCTCCAATCGAATGTTGTATATGACTCCGCATTTATTTAGTTTACTAGTCTGCTATTCGCAACAACTGCTTACTTAGTGCTAAGGAAGGAGTGTAAAAATTCCAAAAAGAAAAAGCAAATACAATATGACATACTCTCTACGTACAAACATTTGCATTTTGTACCAAATGCTGTATAGCATGCCGTCAACTTTGATCAAGGATGAATAAATCTTGAATGACAGGAATGTCGGTGTTGCAGTCATTGTCTAGATTAATCATTTTAACAAAAACCGCATATAAAAAGAACGTAAACTATTGCCCTTAAACTTATCAAATACAACTCTTGCACACATAAAGTTACTGAGTTCCGCAGTCAACTTTTTGCTGTGCCAGCCAATATACTAAGCATCATTTCTGAAAGTAACAATCTAAAAATTAACAAATATTGTCAAAATAGCACCAATTGTAAAAAAGAATAGAATGCTCTTTTCCGTATAAAAGAAGAAAAAAGGCTTGGTCAGCAAATGAGCTTTAGCTTTATTAAAGGGAGCAACTTACATCTGAACATCCACGTACCATTAGAATTTGATGACTAAACAGAATGATGACGATGTTAAAATGGCATAAGCAATAGTTCCTAATAAATTACTGTTTGTCGTACTATTTTCTTTTTTGTGTGTATATGGCCACGGTATGTCATTATACTAGCCTTTATTAATTTCGCAATTTGCCTGTTTAATATGTTGATATACGTCTTATGTAAACTGTTGTTTTACAAGTTGGAATTGTTATCCTGCTTTCCGTTACATAAAACCACTGTAGTGTACATAGGTCACAGCAACCTGTTTATAATGTCCGTTTAAGCATTGCAATGACCATGAATGTTAAAAATATACATAACACCTCATGCAGGTAATTGTCTTGTAACAAAAGGTTACGGGTCTGGGCCCATCTTTGGCTTCCTTCATTTTTCCACTTTCATCACACGGTTTAGTCGGCACAAACCTTTCCAAAGACGAGGTTCAAAGCGACAGGATTGGGTTGACCCACTTACAATGTTTCTCCCGATAAACAATGTCGTATATGGCGGACATACCTACCTATACGTTAGTTGGGCAGTAAAACAATTTTGATTTTCTAAGAGTGTAGTACGTTCACCTGTGATGTAATGATAGATTATAATGAAATGTACGTTGTAATTATGAATAGCTGTTCACTAGGCAGCTTTATTTGATATTATAGCTTTATTCTTTGCTAAACTGTCGAATGTTAGAAACCTAAAATCCTGATAATAAAATGTTTGTGTGTGTGATTTTTTTAAATAAAGACATTTAAAAGTATTCGGTGTTAAGTTCATTTTCGAACTAATGATCATACACTTTTACTTTTACGTATTTGAGACGACTGGAATTATTCTAAAAATTGTTGTCGATCTATAGCGCTAATAAGCTTCGCGAATTGGCTTCGCGAAGGGTATTTTACGATAACAACACTGGGCTACGCTTGGAATGTGGAACAAAAAAGTAGCTCTTCGGCGTGTCGCCAATGTGAGGCGGTGAACTGATAGTGCTGTCGACACTGGAATAAGAACAGTTTGATAAATGGTCCTAGTAGTTCAGTTTTACTAGCTACTAATTAAGCACGAATGAGAAAATTTCCTTCACGTTCGTGCTAACTATAGAATATCTCAGCATATGAAGCAACACTGCTATATGCATATAACTAGTGTGTTGAGACTTAACAGTTCTCAGAAAACAGCTCTGCTTATAATATTAATTTCATTTGATAAATATTCTACACAAACTATGAAAATGTCTTAAAACCAAAATAACTGCAGACATGGTTCCCAAATGGTAGAGAAATATCCAAGTTAAACATCTTGTGTTATCTATCTGATTAATATGAAAGGCTCAACTTAAAAGTTTAACTAATATCATTTATCAGTTTATTATGGTAAAACATGCAGTTTTATAGATCATGTTTACCTCAGAAAGTGCGAGTTAAAGCTTCATAAACTGGTTTAAACACAGTCGGATCTTTTGTCGACTGAACGTTCATTGTTACATATTGTTGAAATGTCTAGCACAGTGTCTTTTGTCACTATTTCCTCCAACTTGAATATAAGTGCCCTAGTCTAGCTCGCCCTCAGATTTTAATATATGATGTAATTCTCATTGGTCTAACTGAAGTCTAATTTTAAAGAAATTCGTTAAAAATGATTAAAAATATGCTTTCGCGCAACAATAGTGCACACCTTTTGAAGAGACTCGAACAACTCGATCAAATTATGATGTGATTTATGAAAAGTTTTTACGAAGAGAACCTGGCAACTTTCATCCATTTGTACAAATTGTAAAATTATCGATAACAGTAAACAAACAACGACAATGTGTTGAAATATAAATTTTATCTTTTCGACTTTTTAACAAATTCCACAGAGTACGTAGTTTCTGTATCCTAAACACTCAGACCATCTGTCTTAAAAGCGATTGTTTAGTTAAAAAATACACATCAGCTTTCTCAAAATGTTGCTTTTCAGCCTAATAATGACAAAGTGTCATTGAATTAACGGCATGTTACTTGAAAAGCGCTTCGTTCACATACTCGACATTATAGTTTTAAATGCATTTCGAGTGGACATTTAACAGTTATCTTTCAAATGGTTTAGAATGTATGTAACCAGATGGAATTAGAAGATAACGTGCTGTCTGTCCGGCAAGCTCAGTTGATAGAGCATTTGCAATGCTATTTTGCTAGTATAAAATAATTTTGAACTTTTTTTCATATGCAAAATGTTCGCTGTTTACTGTTTTACAAGAATATAGCTTTAAAGTATCATGTGTTTTCAACAGTGTCAAATTTACTCATTTAAAGTTGTTATTTTTCGCAACTATGCCGCAAGATCTCCTGTTTTAGGGACATGAGCCTTAGATGATAACATTTTAAAAGTTTATAATTAGTTTTAGGCATCATTGTCTGGTATCGAAAATTTCCATAATTTTAATATATCTCAGACATGACA
This sequence comes from Sinonovacula constricta, assembly GCA_007844125.1. NCBI lineage: Eukaryota > Metazoa > Mollusca > Bivalvia > Cardiida > Solecurtidae > Sinonovacula > Sinonovacula constricta. Next base: position 42,378,826 of record CM017562.1, read on the forward strand.
GTTTCCGCTTCCCATAAACACGTTTGACATCAATATCATACAACAATGAATGTATGTGTGTGTGTAAATGTGTGTGTAGATATTGTGCCGTAATAGGACAGTTATGTTCTTCAAAATAAAAAATATGACTCCACATTATGATATTCTTTGATTGACCCTGTGTGCATGAGACGTTATATATACATACTATATATGAAATACAATATATATATATATATAATATAATATGTTGATAGATATGGTTATATAGATACCTATGAAGATTCGAAATGAAAAAAAAATCGTCTGGACACGAAATTAGCTGATTTAGATAATCAGTGTATATTTATTGTGTAATACACAAAATCAGTTTTAATAAACTTTCAACAATTGTGTTCACAAATGAACCACAGTTTAATGAAACATATACGCATTACATTAAAGAACATTCTTAAGTGCAAATACATTTAAAAGTTGCATGCCTAGATAAACATCATAACTGTTATTTAGTTTTAATAGCTTTTTGGTTTAAAACGATCTTAATACAAGAAATTATGCAACCATGATCTCCATGAAAGTCCCATTTTAAAGACCTTTTAAAACTGTGGTTGCTATAAACTTAATAAACAATAAAAGTATAAAAGTTTAACGTTTTATGGTTAGTGCGTTTGTGAAAAACTGTGAATATGTTATCGAAATATACTAATAGAAGTAAATCAAACAACAACCTTAAACAACATAAGAAAACATACACAACATGTACTGTACATTAAATTGAATCTAATAATTATCAGGATTTGTATGTATTTCGTGGGAAATTTTGACAAACATTTAATTGCAGCGATTAAAGCAGCGACATAAAATGTCGATGTAAGCTTATTTAGTGTGGCTTGATAAGGCAGCATTCGCAATGTAATCTGAACACGCATGCGGTTTCATGTTGCGCGATATGCTCTTTACTGTACCTATTCCATACCATCTCGCCCTTATCGCCAGCTATCTTATTGATAATTGCAGTGTATTTGCGAACTTGACAGCTGTATTTGAGCATATTTTATCAAACTGTTAACTAATACCATGATCTATAAATATATATATATACATTTAATACACATTTATCAAGACTTATTTTGCAAATGTATATTAAGGTATATTTAAAAATATAATAAGTTGTATTATAAAATATAAACTTATCCCATGTAAGAATGTGTAAGCATTTAAGCCCAATAAAGAACATAAACTGCTTGTTGATATTAAACAATCCACTTCGTAGAAGATTGCAACTTATTTATCTTAGACATTTATTGTTAAACGTATAGTATTCAATTTTGTCCACAAACTTGTGTCGGCAAACTTCATGAGATTGACTAAATGAATTGGAATTTCTTACGAAGTTGTTATGCTTCAATACTTACGTCATTGGAAGCATATATAGGTCACTCTGTCTGGATATCGAATAGAAGTCTAATTAGTTTCGCGCTGGCGAAAAGACACTTTATACTTAAAACAACGCAACAAAGCCAATCATAAATAGGCCAAATTATCCATTATATTATAGAGAAAGTAAATAAAAAATGTACATGCACTAATCATAAACACAAGTTTGAAGTGCCGTCTGTGTAGAATGATAGGGTTTTCATTTACACGAAATGTCAACATAGCCATTATGCTTGATAAACATTATGGTGTCATTTTGAAGGGCCCTTGGCCTTACGCCATTAGAACATTATGGGAAAGCTCTGTAAGAGTACATACTTTTGGTAGCTGACGAGACAAGAGCCATATCCGAGATTTATGACATTCTTTCGCATAATGTTAGTTAAAACAGTAGGTTGTTTATCCGCCCGCCAAACGGTAAAAGTTCCAACACGCGTACTCTTGATTGACATCAGTCAATATCAATCCTTTTACGTGTACGTATCTATTCGTACTGTCTAATTTTAACCATTCAGAAGGGATTTAAAGACGTCTAAAATTAATTGGTATCCGGCTTTTATAGCAATATAGGGTGAGCCTTACCTGAAAAAATATACGGTTTCTCTGGAATAATACTTGTTTGCGTCAAGCCGTCATAATCGTTTAAGTCTTTAAATTAATGTCGTAAAAGGAGCATTGGATATTAAACGAAATGAACATAAAATAATGTTTAAAGTTTTCAAAAGTGTACGTTTGTGAATACATTTATATTAACAAAGATTTATACAGTAGTCGATAGACTTTATGTTAGTTCGCGCGCATAATTTATTGTTTCATAAAGAATAAATCAAACATCTATTTTAACCAGTAATCGGATATGAGATCTAACACTAAAACTTTCCAGTTACTACACTAGCTTCATTAAAATTCAATTAAACTGTCGTAAATAGCCTATTTTACATTAATCATTCCAATAAACATTCATCAAAACGTCATATTTGACATGTTCATAATGAAGAAATTATGAATAATGAATACTCGTTACAGAGACACCTGAGATAAAACATCAAGGTAGTTAATTCAAGTATTGTATCAATTGTAGGCAATATATAATGCGATGTCTCGATTGAAGTATCTTGTATGTTTAAACTCGTCAAGCCTGGAGTAAATAAATATATTAATACATTGTCTGAACACAAGGAACGTAGCTATGCTTTTTAATGGTTTTTGTTTTGGTAACTTTAACTGTGCAAATGCGCATTACGACCAGGAAAAGTCCAGAATAGAACTTTACAATTGACAACCAAATTAGTATTTAATGTGAGGATGTATGGAACCATTCAAGAACGTCAGAAAGTATATGTTGTTTGACTCAGTCAAAATTGAATGTAAAATTTAAAATAGTAGAACAACAGATGCTATAATTATTGAGTAAAGAATATACAACGATCTTATTATTGCATATACAATGTATATGTTACCTATATGTTGCAGCGTCTAAGGGCACACAAGCATATTTCATTGTAAAGACATATATTACATCGTTTCAAGTTTTATGACATAACTTTGATTGTTGCCTACCACGGTCCATATACATGAATGATCAATAGAACCATGTACCCATCAAGGGTTGATTGAGGGCTCGGTAAACTGAGAGGTGCAAATGTACAAACTATTTCCACGGTTGTGCATGTCATGCCGAGCGAGGGTCTGCACAATACAACCTGTTGTAAACGAGTGTGCACAAACATGTAATGATTGTAGAGGGATTTGATTTATATATGCAGAGAGATCTAAATATAAATGGTGAAACTACTATACATGCTATATAAACGACAACTTCAAACGTTTAGTTCAAAGATCCTAGACATGGGATCGGAAGGCCCAGGTTTCAATCCTTAAACCCGACACGATTTGAAAGCTCTTGGGTATACTATTTACAGCTTTTGTTCCAAGTACTTACCTGCCTAAAGGTACTAAACTGCCTAACTACTTAATTTACATATGAAGTGTACTATAGGTAACGGTTTCTTTCCTACCTTATCCTTGAAAAGTAAAAGAATATAAATGTGTGTGACTAAAATATTTATAATCACTCGTTATTCTAATGTGCCTACATGTAAATAGTTATCAACTTCCTTTTTTATTCAAACAACTTTGATTAAGGAAGCACACGATATCTTTCAACGAAAATGATATAAAGAAATATTTATATATTGACTTTAAAAAGATGTTAAAACTACTTTCCAGTACTGTGACATGTTAACATTGCTGATATTCTGTGAATTTTTCGTCCTGGAATTTTATTGATTATTATTGTAATGCGTTCGTTTAGTAAAGTAGTTATCGCAGAAACTCTTACCATGAAATTGTGTCCGTTCGGATACAAGAACGGTTTGGATGCGTGACATCAAAGGTGACACATAAAGCAAGGAAATAACTGGCAAACTTTTATGGTCACCGGTACACACATTAACTAATTTTAGGGCACATACATACTAAATGGTAAATGTCGGTGAATATTTCAATATATATTGTATCATTTTAAAATGTATATGTATCTGTTTATCATTTCTTCGTTGTTGTCTGTTAGCTACATTGATATTTTTGTAATTGCAAGCTGCACTAGAACCTTCGGAAATACACAACCATTTTCACAGCAAACACTTACTAAAGACATTGCAAACAGCTGCGAATTCCTGTTATTACATCCTACAGTATGTTCCCTTTTGACAGGGATATTATAATAGGCCTCACTCTTTAAAACGGCGCCAACCTTCAGTGAATCGGACGTGTGCATTACATGAAAGCAGATCAGATCATAAAACAGGACTATGAGAGGCACATTCTATAAAATTCAACAAACTAGCTTCATCTTCTGTTTATATTAGGCAGTCAGCACAAATTCAAAAGCATTCTGCGTTTCTGTTTTACATGTTCTGGTGACAGGGAGATTTAACATAGTTTTTCACTAGACGGATAATAGGGTAGTTTATCTTGTATGCTATACAGTATACACAGAGTAGATACCGACCATGTTTACGATTGAGTGAGCGTTTAATTGTTTGGAACGGGTAGACAGGTTCATTTAAGGATGATTTACACCCATCTAGAACCCTTAGTTATACATTGTCAGCAGAATTATCCACCCTCTCATCTCAATATTCATTCACCGGTGGCGCTGTTTAATGGTGTCATGATACATATAATAAAATTATTATCCACAACGCACCGATCTTTCTGGTAACGATTAAATGGGGAAATTCACACTTCTTAAGAGGTCCTTATAGATAACATGCACAACCTAAATACTTCCCTTTACTGTACACCTGCCTTGTGTACCTTGATGTTGCATAGTGCTATATTAAAGCATTAAACATATCGGTATAAATTGTAATCCTGCTTTTTCAAACAATATTCTTGAAACAAATATTTAGAATTCTGATCCAGCTACCGGTGAATGTAAATTATGATAAACTTTTTTCTGTTATCATCATTTATTTAAAAAAAAGTAAAGAAATGTGTCACGTGAATGGAAATCAACAGTGGGTATTACGAAGCAAAGACTTAAGTGGTTAATTTCTTCATTTTTCTGTGCAACGAAAGTCTTTTTCGTCTTATCAATCCATGATTGTTAGCTAATTCGAAGAGCAATTTACATGTACATTTATAAACTACCAATTTAGAATGTCTAAATTCATGGCATGAGGTTGATATAAATATTGTTTTGGCGACACGTCCTAATTATAATGCACCGTATCGTTCTGTTTTTCCTCTATTTGCAGTTTGCATATCACATTGTAGGCAATATGATAATATCGCATTGTTGATGTTATTAAACTCGTTTATGCTTGTTTGCATTGCCTGCTTCGGCAATGAATTATCTAAAAAATATACATTTGTAAACCGGGAGAAGCCTACGTATAGCAGTTACCTCGCCGTTTTACACTTGTCACTACGGGTTTTAACCGGATATGTTGTATCAAATGGTCTTGGAATTATGTCTGAATCATTTAATTCTATTTTTGTCTTTTCTGCTAATGAATCCTAGTAGGCTAGTTTTAATGAGACATCATTTGTTTGACACCAGTAACATGCCTCTCATGATAAACTGAGCCCTAAATGACTAATTATACATGTATGTACTCGGACCACACATAACAGAAGTTAAAAAACAACAACGTTTCTTCGGGTTCACATTTTAATTTTAGTTTTGAGTTTATGATGTTCATATGTTTACTTCTAATGATATTTTTACAAGACTTTTGTGGTTTATGTGTTATCAGGGACAGGTACTCTTTAGAGGGATTGCCATGCCACTAATCTTGTCTTCCAAAGGTCGCTCATCTCTCTTCTGTAACTTCGCGAAGCTGAGGCATACCAAGTGTCCACACGCGGCAACCGCTTTGAAGGGAGGACTAAACCAGGAGGAGGGTAGCCGGATGTGTCTAGAACGCTCCGTTGACAAAAGTAGGGTGGATTAAGAACCCGTCGTTGACAAAATTAGGGTGGATTTAGAAACCTCCGTTGAAAATCTAGGCTATATCTACCTATGTACATGTAGACCGGCTTCGACAAACTGGGCGGACGAAACAACTCGCTTAGTTTTACGGACGTAAATGCGGTGCTAGCTTAGTGTTATGTTTTGGAGCGTAATAAGGGCACCGCAATACAAAAACGGCTCTGTTGAAGACACGCTTGCAACCTGACCCACCTCCGGCTGTCTTAACTATGACGTACACATAAACAATGTCTGTCAAGTTTGTCGTGACTTCTAATTTACATGCTTTGCTTAAGAAACAAATGATATCTTTGGTATAAATGGTAAAAAGGCTTTCAGCACAGTTTTACATAGTACTCAATCCATAAAAGCTTTGCAGTGCCAGAAGCATTCTATCTTTTAAATGACCTTGATGTAACAATACATCTGTTGTAATCCTACTTTAAATAACTGCCGGAACATCTTATGTGTGCAAACATTGCTGATGACGTCATCCATGTTTTAACATGACCACATACGAGTGTTTGTCAAGATTTTTTTGAAGACTGCTCATTAGTTTTAACATCTGTTTGTTATATAAAGCAGATCAAAAGGAGTTACACTGATTTTCATGACTAGATAATTTATTCCCACTTTAAAACTACAAGTGTAATAACTGTAAAAATTAAGCTTTCTCCCTACGAAACGGTTTTCACCTTAGCCTACACAAGTGGGAAAGTCGTATAGGAGAATTGAGTAACGCTAGAAGCTAATTAATACGAAAGAAGAGACAATTGCATAAACGATATGATTTGAACCGATTTTTTAAACATGTATATCTTCAATGTATCTTTTATTCATATTGTGGCAGATTCGAACAGTCAGTTAAACTTTCAGCCTTTACAACAGTGCAAACACACAAAACTTCAAAGAAAGCTTTTTAATTTTAAAATCCCTAAAATGCATCGAATTCTCAATTTAACATAGAAGTGTACACTTTTCATGATGCTCGATTCGCTCTATCATGTACATAATTAATCCATTGAACCCAAGTGTCACAACGGTTCTTTCACCTTCCAACAACATGATTTTATTGAACGTCGTGTTATTACTGCATATCTGCATTTTTATATTGTTATATTTTACCAAGGTCTATATTTATATACACGTGTACCTCAATCAAAATATACTATATGACTATTTTGCAAATTATTGTTTTGTTTTAAAAATAATATGTTTATGATATCAACTAAAATGTGAATGAAGTTACATGACGTTCAGCAACATAACTGAACATAGGCTGTTGGTAAACCGATATTTAGCAATGATATTTTATCGCAGTATATGTATACAACCTATTTGCCAAAGACTTTTCTGTGGAAGCAATAAAATCATTTATAAACTATTAATTTTTATCTGCCTAAAGAAGCTGTACGTACTAGGTTAGATTGAAGTAAAGTAGTAAAGGCATTGAAAGTAGACTGCGGGCTGTTTATCAATTCTCTAAACGATAGGAGTCATATCAAGTGTCCGTGAGTCGACAAAAACGGACTTCTCCTCCTTTCAATTCATATCAGCCCAGATAAACCATCCGAGTTTATGCTTCTGTAATAGTTGAGTTAATCTTTCAAATATGGCCGTTTAAAACAGATTTACGGTAATCAAAAGGCACTCGCCAGTCATGTTAGTATGATACATAAAGCCATGCTAGGATAGGGTGGATTGGTCGTCCGTCATGTTAGTACGTTATATAAAGCCATGTTAGGATGGGGTGGACTGGTCGTCCGTCATGTTAGTACGTTATATAAAGCCATGTTAGGATGGGGTGGACTGATCGTCAGACATGTTAGTACGTTATATAAAGCCATGCTAGGATAGGATGGACTGGTCGTATTATCATTAATGCATGAAAATATGCAATGTGCACAGGCGCATCGCACCTATATTGCTTTAAATGGCCACTTCAAGAAATATCAGGCACAGAACTTTACAGTATTCACGTGCTAACACAGACTTAAATAACCAAACTTCAAATTAATAGCATCTAGATGACAGGAAAGAGACGTTTTTTTAACAAATATTAAAATATTCTAGATAAGTATTAACATGCTCTAATAATATTCGATCGTATTTCTACATTGAAAGAAAATGTTAGAAATATGTTGATAAATTAAGGTTTCCGAATGTTTAAAATTTATGTTAAGTACATAAAAGCAATTTAAACAAGACTATTGTGGAAGTATACATACATATACATAGCCATACATATACCTTCATAAATAACATACTATAGAATCGTCATTAATTATTAAGATCCTCCTAAGTATATTGTTCAAACGTTATGAAGGCGCAAATGGCCAAATTGATTTCTCACTGGCGTAATAAGTTGACTTATACATAAATATAACAATATCATTATGAACACCTTCACATTATGTCAATATAAATGAAGTTAATTAGCCAAGATTATTCATTTTCACACACACACATTCTAATGTAAATTTACTCAGTACTGTATAATTGGCAAACATAAGCGTCTTTCTGTTATTTAAACATGTGTTCGCCTTGTTAACATTAAGATCAAGCTCTAAAAAAGTAGAAAGGTTAACTATCGCTTCAATCTACCTATGTAGTGTGAGTTTAATACAATAATGCATCGGATGGTTGGTCATACTGCTTAAATGGTTTTGGTAGGTAGGCCTATTTGAACCTTGGTATCTGCCCCTCGACCGTGGGCGCCTATTTACCCGTTCTGCTTATATTTGATTGGTTCATTCCGATTTATTTATTCGTAATCGTAGACGTTGTACTTTGAGTCTCTAATAGTAAAATATTTTTTATTAGTTTTTTGATATGATAATTTTCTGGCTCGATGCATCGTGGATCTTTGTATCGTGTTCTTAAAAGATCCAAAATGATGCGCTCAACTTCAAATATGTATAGGCAAATCTGCACATTGCACCTTTATATACGTATATATAGCGCCTGTCCATTAACATGAAGACAAAATGGCTAGCTCACTTGACAAATTATGGCTCCATTAAGAGATATGATTTAATATTTTTAATATGCATTTATAATTTCAAATCCCTTGTAGTGGCGTTGAAGTAATTATATTCTGTCCAAAGAATGTTACAAAATATTTATTCATGCTGTAATTATTTGATAGATTACGTGTTTACCTGTTTAGCACGATGAAGATTATAATTGCTCAAGCGTCTAATTGTCTGGAACGTGTTGACATTTTCATTTAGAATGTACACTTATCGTGGGACTATGGTAATGAGTCAATAGAAGAACAATATATCCAGTGACTGGTAGCTAAAGTGTTAAATGATTTCATTATATTGTTCAAATAACATGTTTTGTTAGCTATAACACATCGACTTGTCTCGAATAATCGCATTGTGTATGTTAAAGGACTGTATAAATTTAGTACAACAAATGTCACTGGAACCACTACACATTTCCTTGACTTGTATGTTTCTCATCCACCGATTGCCTTTTTGACATTTCCTTTTCAAGCCCTCAACAGCTCAAAAACAATAACACAAACAAAGCGTACATGTCCGTAGGACGATCATTTAAACGCGATTTACGCGTAGCTGACTGTACACAAAAATCGCAGATGCCAACGAATGAAAAAACGTACAAAACGATTAAAATAATATGCTATACAAATCTTACCCTAGTGGAAGTAAGATGCAGGTGAACAGACGTAACTGTTCTCTTTTAGTCGCAATGTCATAGACATTGACATTTGTTTAGTCACGTGACTTGCATAAAATTCGAGAGGCAATTCGTGGCTAAATTATCTTTGGTTTTCCTAGTTCTTGATATTAATTCGCCTCATTTCGCTTGAACCATTTTTTCTGTTGCGATTTCTCACAATGGCTTATGTTAAATGTAATCTTCGTTTTATCCATTTCATGTCAATTTTCTTGAAGATACGGTGAAAGAAAATACGAGTGCATAAAACAGATGATTTCCTGTATAAATAAATAATGTGATTCAATTTATCATAAATGGTGATAACGCCCATAATGGCGATTGTGTTTGAGCAGTTGGAAATAAAAAAGTCTCATGATTACGTACAATTCTTGTTTTAATATTTAAATATATGTTACCTTACATTCAACTTAAAATGTAGTTATGCCTTGATACAGAAACCTCCCTGTACACTGATTGGATACACCGGTTCAGGGGGACAGACATGACAGACCGCGTTGGAATCTCGCCTTTTATTGTTTGCCCGTTGTATACCTCACATGCCTTAATTCTAAAACATACTCTACACATCTAAAAAAAATTTACACATATTAATCAGGCTAAATGAGACAGGATTTGACAATGTAACAATGTTTCTTCTGATGAACAGTGCCGGTACGTGACTAATGTATATGCTGAACACTTTTAGATGCACGGGGTTTCAAGTAATAAATCCTTTCATTTTCCTTTTAGCCTTTCAACTTATTCTTAACTTGTTCGTGATGACGGATTTCCATACTTAAAACATCAATTTTATTCGTGTAATGAACATAAACCATAACAATATGTCAAATGTATTGTGATTTTAACTGTTATTTGTTCACAAATTAATGAAGCTGTGTTTCTAAACAGTGCATTTAGTGCCGGTTTGCACTATTATCTGACCTAAAAGTGCCGCACATAGCGTTTTCAATCAGCCACATGTACACTCACTTCCCTTTGATCTTTTTAGTTTCTCTATCGTTACATCTTTTTAATTGTTGGCTTTATGTGTAACAGCCAGCAATAATCTTTAAATTGTGTGGAAACTTTCGCGATGACGACAAATGATGTATTGCATGTAGCGCTTGAAAAAAGGTTTTAGGAAATAAACCAATCAAATTTTGTCTGGCTGTATATATTTAAAAACTAGGCTACTGCAATAAAAAATATACGTTTTTAAGCATTCGTATACCAGCACATACTGTTGTTGTCCAATTAGCTGATGGCTGACTTATAATATCTAAATAGATGTTATATTCTATAGGAGAATTCAAAATCAAATCAAAACGTACTTATATTAAAAAAATAAGTAACCAATCTGCATCAAATTTTTAAATCTTCACCATTACTCAAAAGCGTGGAAAATTTGTGCAAATATTTTATTTGCATCAATTACAGCTCTTAATAAACAAAACATTGACTAAGGCTTTGCGGTTCTAAAACATTAGAATGTATCTAACTTGCAGTTAAGTCTTTTTCATGATGGGCGATTCTTTTTTATGTTTACATAGATCATACAATCATGTATTTTACCGCTAAATATGTCATATTCATTCGCTTATCTGCTAACAATAATTCTTTACTTGCATTACTGATAAATGCACATTAAATGTAGAATAATTATCCTACCGTGGTTTATATTAACAAACATCCATTTAAATAACTGTGCCCAAGGTAATTTTTGCAAATGAACGCCATTTTTAAATAATAACAAAGTACATTTCAACATCTTATGTCATAACGTCAAATGAATAGCTTTTTAATAACGTCAACGTCATTTTATGAACATGGACTCTAGGTGAATATGATATTTAGATTATTCTTATTATTTTCTTCACACACTTTCTGCACTTGACCTGTGTACTAGAATGAACTACAATGAACGTGTCTGTGGGGATATCTTATAATAGTAATGTCATTTAAAAGGATGTCAAAATATCGAAAGAATACTATGTCAACATAAAACACTACATAGTCCTATAAATATAATATAGACCAATTATAACCACTCAAATCCGCCCTTAGCCACAGTTTAAATAGCGTTACTGCGTGCAGTCATAATACAGATCAGGTTTGAGTGCCATCTAATTGGTAAGGGTGGTCATTTGGAGGAAATGTCAACAAAACCATTATGCTTTATACATACTTTGTTCTAAACATTGACAGAACTTTGGCATTGTGCCTGTAAAACATATTGGGGAAGTTCTGAACACATACAGAGTAGAAGTACAAGTAGCTGAAGGGATAAGGGCAGTAAGTTATCCACGATTTGTGACATTCCTAAGGATAATGTTAAGTAAACACTGGTCTGTTGATACACCCTTTAAACGATGGAGTCCCATCAAGTGTAGCCTGGCAGACAAGGGTCTCCTCCCTCTAGACTGATATCGGCCCAGATCAATACTCTTCTGGTATGCTTCTGTAAAGTCTTAAAGGTGATATCTGACAGTCTGGACCAATTGTCTTTCTTTCAAGCAGCCAAATTATTAAAATCTTGCGTCAAAAGATCCCGTGAAAAAATGGTAATGGTTGGCCTAAGTCTATAGGAACAGTGAAGCATAACACGCTACGCGGCATTACAAACATGTATGTCCAATCTTACGCTTTTTACTTAGGAGTTTTAAACTTGTAAAACCACGTGACCATTTTCTTTTTCAGATCACAATATATCATCATCCGGGTAATCAGCTCTGACGTCGATATCTATTTTTAGCAACCCCCACCATCTTGCTCACTTATAGACTTGAACAGAATAATGATTTAGAGCGATTTATTACACGATCTTACTATTGCGCTCAAGGGTGTTCCTTAGATTAAAATATTAGTTTATGAAGAAACTATGTCCAAAGTTCCCCAAACATGGGTAAAACATTATTACATGTATTTTATAGAGAACAACTGTCGGTATCACCTTTAAGTTATCGCTCAAATGCAGCCTTTCAAAAATTAAAGCCGTCTAAAGTTAATCGGTTGTTATCCTGATTCGTTACATAAAGCCAGGTAAGTAAGGATGGAATATGGGAGTATCACTATCAACCATATTAAAAGCTGTGCATGAAATGCCTTCATCTTTAAAGTTTAAATTTAAATTAGATAAATCATATTTCACATAAAAATGTTGTAATTAAAATTTTAAAAAATGTGATAATTCATGTTTTAAAAAGCAGCTAAAAATAGTCGCCCTGAATTGCACATGTGCTCATTTAAACTCGTTTCTAAATGATCATTGCCACATGGCCTTGCAAGCGAAACCTTAATAGAGGCATAACGGCCGACGCAGATGTACGGATACGAAGATTAGATCGTCATATTCACTGAATAGTCAAGCTAAAAACTTTTCAGACACGAGTATTTATAAAACATACATGTAAAATAAATATTGCAAATCCACAAAGCGCATTGGTACCAACTTCCAATGTTCAAGTTTACTGTGATTTACCGAAATGTGTCATGGCTTCCATTGTTTAATTTGATTGCCTACCACGGTCTAAATTCGTCAGTGATCAATGCCATCACATGCACGTAAATTGAGGGCAGGTCAGACTGAGTGGTCGGTAAATGATAACTGTGTACACTATGTGCTAACTATATACAGGACGTGCTAACTATATGCAGTCTATGTCCATCGCCGTTCATGATGCATATTATACAGGGTGCATGAACAAATGCAACCTCCCGTTTACTTGCGTGCTCGAACATATATTGAGCGAATAGGACATGAGATGCTATATACGCCAAAAAACGCTTAATATAAATTCAGTATGATATGGCCCAATATATGAGATTGCTTCTATTGACTAACGTTTAATGGATTGTCACCTGATCTTTCAATGTAAAACCTGTTTAACAGTACACTCTACATCTTAAACGTGGTATCCGACAGTTTGCCTATATCTAATTTATGTAACAATATCTGATCTTTGTTTGGGGTATTTGTACATAATTTCTGTAAAAAAACAACAACAATTCTTTAGTTTAAGCGTTGACAATTTTCAACAGTATCTGGATTTTAGGGCAGTAAAATGATTTAATCAACACTTAAATATTCATTCTTTTCAAATCTATAAATAAGTACAGCAGGGAATTCGGCTAAAAATAGAAATCTACGTCACAGCAGATGACCTAGATGAGCTAAAACGTAAGTGGTCATGTAGTTTTGTTAGTCTAAAAATAGTTAATTGTGCATCGTGGCTCAGAAAGAAAATAAATGTTTGAAATAACGATTGTGGCGTTATGGTCCGATTGTCAGACAGGTGTAGGAAATCAATAAACAGCATTTTGTGAGATCTGTTCAGGTAACAATGGTTCATTATGATGTTTAATATGGACATATTTTTGGTCCAAACTATTGGATACCACCTTTAATTAATGCACACTTACTATACTCATCATGTTTTATGTGTAACTTGCCAAAGCGCCGCTTAAACGGTTCTGCACTTGCTTAAAGCAGTAGGCTATTTAAATATTTACAAAGTTTGAATTATTTATTTGAGTTATTAAAAGTTCCATTTAATGCTAAGGTAAAGTTGATTTTATCTTAAAGGTCGTACATATTGACTTTATTGACAAGTCACTACACACTGCAAATGTTAAATGCATCAACATCTCACTGGATATGTGTGTAATCAAACAACACTAACATACAGTGACTATTTTTATTTACTTTACATATCATTGCGTCAATATGATTTCTAAACGATAAATAACCATTTGATTACAGTTTAAATACTTTTGTATTTAAAATTTAGTTGGATCGCAATGACATTCTCTTGAAAGAATAAAAGTTTTTGAACCTAAGCGTTCATAAGCGTAAACATTGTTGCTCTTTTTATCGGTGTAAATTCTTGTCTGAGTGTTTTGTTGTCACGTTTATATTATCTTGCATATTTATATTGTGTCTTGTGATAGTTCAGATGTGAAAATATGTGGTAATTCTCATGGGGCCTTTCCTAGTCCAACAACCCCCACCCACCGCGCTAATTACAGTTATCATGATGAAACCTGTCGGTTAATCTAGTAGGTCGTGTTGTACGATATATAATAAATATACCGGTTAAGCGTTCATATATTTCGAATGTGTTCATTTAAGGATCACTTACATACATCTTCGGACCTAAGTTAACATAATTGTCCACACTTTCTTCTTATTTATATGACTAATTAGGAAATCGAATGCATTTCATTATAAATCTAACAATAAACAGGTAGTCTAATAATGGCAAAAGGAACAACCATACTAAACGATAAATGTTAAAAGATCTTCTCCTAGTCTATGCTTTAGAGTAGATCGAGTATGTGTGCTTCTGATTGTACTAGCCAGTTGGAAGTATTATTTAGGTTACCACAGGATAATCATACAGAAAAAAAACGCCCCTATACTATTTTACTGTACTACGATAAGGGGCGGGATACTAGCCTATCTTCTACTTTGATTTCTTTTCTGTTGTCTGCTACATCTTCTTGTATTTGAAAGCTTCATTGTAAACATCAGCATACTCCGTTTCTTTTGTGAAACAAGATTTCGCCAAATAGCGGTAAATTTCTCTTATTGGCAACTACACTTTTATAACTACAAGCTACATTGACAACCACGGCACACTCAGTGTTTTTCTCTGAAAACAGTCTCTCCGGATTGTTGTATTTTCCTGTCAATGCCTAATACATATCGTTCCTATAATTAATGTTACACCACAAGAAGCCACAAGTTGAATTGGAAACACACACAGACGTATGTACATGTACGTTTGTCCCTATATGGTAAAGACTCAGTGATTTCAGTCATTCACACAATATAAATATCTGTTAATAGCCCGACTCGTCATTGCATACACTTATTTCAAATCTGGGCCCAGCTGCAAAGTTAAAGTTTTTTAACAGCTAAAAACTTTTTTAAAAGCACGTGGCCATCTTAGTTTTGAGGTCTCGTTATATCATCATCCGGGTAATAAGCTTTGACGTCGGTATTTTTTTTAGCCAAAATCCAAACTGAGCTTATTATTATAGACTTAAAAAAGATAAATATTTAGAGATTTTTTTTCTCGATTTATACTGTCTTACAATGGAGGCAGTGTTCAAAATCTCCTTTCTTTAGGCTGAAGCGTGGGTTTAATCAGAAATTATGCAAACATTACCTCAAACAGGGGTAACGTTTTGTTAATTGTATTTGGTATAGGTAAACTGTAAGTAACTTAAAGAGGCCCTATAAGATAACAGGCTGACAAAATACTTCCCTTTACCCGCATCTAAATTTAGAACTCCTATAATTTACAGATTGCTCTCAACTTTGACCAATGATCGATATGGCAAGCAAAGTAGGAATGTGCATTGCATTATCAGTGTTAAGGCATAAAACATACCTGTCTATGTGGTACATAAAATACATGTACATTTACAACGCAACATTAATTATGCATTCACCATTGATACACGGTATAGTGTTAGTTTTCTCTTTAAATACTTACTTTGTGTATACAGTGACAATGGAATACTGTTTTACAATATGAATCAAATATTGTTAAAAGCCTTCGTTTGATAATTTGATAAACATTTACAAATATATATCTTCCCCACTTTAATGAAGGGTGGCATATAGAAGTCGTGCTATCCGTCTCTCCTATTTCCATGTCCAAGCCCTAACGTCGCATTTCCGTGTATCAGCCCTAACGTTCCATTTCCGCATCTCAGCCATAACGTCCGATTTTCGTGTCTCAGCCATAACGTCCCATTTTCGTGTCTCAGCAATAACGTCCCATTTCCGTGTCTCAGCCATAACGTTCAATTTCTGTGTCTCAGCCATAACGTCCCATTTTCGTGTTTCAGCCATAACGTCACATTTTCGTGTCTCAGCCATAACGTCCCATTTTCGTGTCTCAGCCATAACGTCCCATTTTCGTGTTTCAGCCATAACGTCCCATTTTCGTGTCTCAGCCATAACGTCCCATTTTCGTGTCTCAGCCATAACGTCCCATTTCCGTGTCTCAGCCATAACGTCCCATTTTCGAGTCTCAGCCAAAACGTCCCATTTCTGTGTCCCAACCATAACGCCCCATTTCCGAGTCTCGGGCGTGCCATTTGTCTCAGCCATAACGCCCCATTTCCGCGTCTCAGCCATTACGTCCCATTTCCGTGTCTCAGCCATAACGTTCCATTTCCGTGTCTCAGCCATAACGTTCCATTTCCGCATCTTAGCCATAACGTCCCATTTCCGAGTCTCAGGCATAACGTCCCATTTCTGTGTCTCAGCCATATCGTCACATTTCCGTGTCTCAGCCATAACGTCCTACTTCCGCGTCTCAGCCATAACGTCCCATTTCCGCGTCTCAGCCATAACGTCCGATTTCCGTGTCTCAGCCATGACATCCTATTTCCGCATCCCAGCTATAACGTCCGATTTCCGTGTCTCAGCCATAACGTCCTATTTCCGTGTCTCAACCATATAGTCACATTTTCGCGTTTCAGCCATAACGTCCGATTTCCGTGTCTCAGCCATAACGTCCCATTTTCGCGTCTCAGCCATAACGTCCCATTTCCGTGTCTCAGCCATAACGTCTGATTTCCGTGTCTCAGCCATAACGTCCTATTTCCGTGTCTCAACCATATCGTCACATTTTCGCGTTTCAGCCATAACGTCCGATTTCCGTGTCTCAGCCATAACGTCCGATTTCCGTGTCTCAGCCATAACGTCCCATTTTCGCGTCTCAGTCATAACGTCCCATTTCCGTGTCTAAGCCATTACGTCCCATTTCTGTGTCCCAACCATAACGCTCCATTTTCGTTTCTCAACGATAACGTCCAATTTCCGAGTCTCAGCCATAACGCCCCATTTCTGCATCACAGACGTCCCATTCCGTGTCTCAGCCATAACGTCCTATTTCCGTGTCTCAACCATATCGTCACATTTTCGCGTTTCAGCCATAACGTCCGATTTCCGTGTCTCAGCCATAACGTCCTATTTCCGCGTCTCAGCCATAACGTCCCATTTCCGTGTCTCAGCCATAACGTCCGATTTCCGTGTCTCAGCCATAACGTCCTATTTCCGCATCTCAGCCATAACGTCTGATTTCCGTGTCTCAGCCATAACGTCCTATTTCCGTGTCTCAACCATATCGTCACATTTTCGCGTTTCAGCCATAACGTCCGATTTCCGTGTCTCAGCCATAACGTCCGATTTCCGTGTCTCAGCCATAACGTCCCATTTTCGCGTCTCAGTCATAACGTCCCATTTCCGTGTCTAAGCCATTACGTCCCATTTCTGTGTCCCAACCATAACGCTCCATTTCCGCGTCTCAGCCATAACGTCCCATTTCCGTGTCTCAGCCATAACGTCCGATTTCCGCGTCTCAGCCATAACGTCCTATTTCCGCATCTCAGCCATAACGTCCCATTTCCGTGTCTCAGCCATAACGTCCTTTTTCCGTGTCTCAACCATATCGTCACATTTTCGCGTTTCAGCCATAACGTCCGATTTCCGTGTCTCAGCCATAACGTCCGATTTCCGTGTCTCAGCCATAACGCCCCATTTCCGCATCACAGACGTCCCATTCCGTGTCTCAGCCATAACGTCCGATTTCTGTGTCTCAGCCATAACGTCCCATTCCGTGTCTCAGCCATAACGTCCGATTTCTGTGTCTCAGCCATAACGTCCATATTATTTCCAGTACTTCAGATTTCATCATTGATTCGAATAACCCGATTCTTTCAATCCTCATTAGTTAGTGTAACAATTACTTATGTTGAGTAAATGTTACAACAATGCTAACAGAACCACGTGAAAATTTCCGACTACTGCCAATTATAAAAAAAAATGTTCGGTACTCTACATACAGTCTCCTACTGGTTTGAGCCGCATGTCTTGTAAAATATAGCCGCGGATTTGTGTCTATTTCAGGATACCTTCATTGTTAAACTTGTCAGGACACTGTTTTAATAGGCCCATGTGTTCAGACGATGAGACTTAACAAGAACACAACATGATTTGTTCGTCCTCGTTACACTGTATCTCCAAATTAAATACGGTGTGGTATTTGGAGAATATACGCTCAGAGATTTGGCAGCTTTTTTAATGAAAGTGTTGATTTCACATTTAGTTGTCAGTGTTGATTTCGTTAAAAATCTTGAAACACATGACGATCTAATTGTGACCCATATGTTATAATACCAAATTTCGATTTGCAATATTAGGGCATAACTACATTATACACAACATTACGTTCTACAAAGCCTTTTTAAACATGCTTGTTTTGAACTGAATCTGAAACGTCTGAATCTAGTGACCAAAGGAAAGACTGTATGCGAAATGTACAGTAATAAGGCGGATTTTCCGAACAATGGTTGTTAATTACTTAAAAGTTAGCACAATACGTCAGAGTCGTTATGCATAAAGTAATGGAAGCTGGTTCTTCCGCGCGCTTACAGTTTTAAACATGTTTGGATATACAACTTATGTTGTCTGTTGTTGGTTTGAAGGTTTCTTTGTGCATGATAGTCGATTGTATTAAGCATTGTCGTTATGCGACTCCCGCCAATCACTGTCGATTAAAGTTATAGAAACCTTGAAAGTCCACCTCCAGTCATTAATGATTACATTAACGTTGTCTTGTGGGAGAACAAACGGTAATCAATGAACTGCTTAAGAAAATGGCAGCGCTTCCTAAAAGCCACATCTCACTGTAATTTGGTGAATTAAGTATAAAAGCACACGTTTAAATGAACATAGTTGGCAGGACAGCGAATGCAATATAATCGTAATCAGATCGTTTAAGTGCTAAGACGCTTCTATAAATGGTCATTTGCTCCGTAATTACAGGGTTAAATTTAATTCCAGCCCAGTCCTTAATGTGGTCAAATCACTCACCTGACCGGCACTACTTTTGTATTCATTCGTCCACCGTGTGTCTGACAATGTCCTACGATATCCGTATTCCCGACCCAATCTGGCCAGTGGGACAGCTACATGTAAAGCTATTCACCTCCATCTTGACCCTGCAATCTGTAGGGCCTATCATGTGACAGAGTGTATGGCAAGACATGTTGAACAAGTGCGTTTTGTTGGATTCAACTTCCCACCAACTACCGTGTCCTTTTATATTTCCGAGATAGGGCTCAATTTAAGGAACGAATACCATTGCCTTCACTGATACAACATATCGTGACACATATAAACAAATAAAAGCTTGCATTATCCTATCATTCGGACTAGTCATGAAACAGAATTGATCAGCTCGGTAATGCCTATTTCTCTTTTTATATATTGCTTCCATTTTAACGTCTGTAAAACACGCGTCACTTTGGTCATAACTTTTGAGTTTTCTTAAAATTTAGTTGTCAAAAACATATTAATTGTATACTTTAATATACACCGCACTATATCTTTAAATAGGACACAATTGCCTACTGTAGTGTATTTACAGGCTAGTTTAGAAAAGTACAAGCATAAATAATGATGAGAAAATATGAGTTTAAAACTGGTTTAAAACTAGCAACCTCCACTGCCATGTACTCCACTGTAAACTGTGTCGTCATTGTTCATCAGATAAACGTAGCAACATTTACTTGATTGGTTATTGTTGCAAACAATTGAAAGAGGACGCAGTTTAGGTAAGAGCCGTAGTGATTAGGGATGTTATTATTCCGTGTTATTATAAAAACCACTTAAGATAGTTTTGCATAAATGACGCGATAACGATGTAATGCTCCTATAACTGCGATAGGTTTGAGCCAAAAAGCATTTTATACAGGGCAATACAGTAACGTGTCGTCAAATATGATTTAGAAAAACAATTTACATTATCCGGGTATTTTATACCAAGAACATCTTAAACATTTCGCAGTTAGTACAATGATTATGACACTGGCTCGTTAGGTTTATATTATCTGTCGGGCGGTAGCGTTTTCTCTACGTGCAATAAGATGTTCTTTTTATGTGAGTACAAGTAAACACAGTACAATCAACGTGACAGAACCTATTATAGCTGATGAAGATATATTACAACACTAGACAAAAAGTGTGTCTGCGTATCCAGGATTCTGTGATGGTACCAGACGAAATGTTCGCTGGTGGTGGCGATTCTTGGCGCCATAAGCTTCCTATCTACCACATTTTCCAGTATATAAGAACACAAGAGTTATGGTACCTGCCATCTGCACTACATCACACTATGCTCTGACGTTTTCGGGTATAAATATATAAAACATATTGATTTAAGCACAAATGGATGATTAAATGGGTTTAATTAGAAAGAATAGAGGAATGGAAAGAATCAAGATATAAGTTATATAATCATTAACTATCGAGTGTATTGCTATAATTTACCTGTATATCATTGTATTCATTTAAAAGAAATACAAATCACTTTTGATTCTACATAATACTTTTTGTCGCTCTGAGACGAAGATTTCGTATTTGTGTTGTCATGTAAATACTATCAAGTTTTTGTTCCTCCTGGGTCACCATTTTTTCGTTATGTCTGTCTCTGTTTTAGCCAGTTAAAATTTAATTGCCACATTATACCATAATCTAGTGCTTCTTTAACTTTTAACACGGTATGTCTGTTTATAAGATTATGTTATAGACGATGGTACGATGTTTTACATGTCTATAAATGGTATACAAAGGTGATATTAAGGGAATTTAAGTAGTAAAGAAGGTGAGAATAAGTCTTATTTATGAAAGAACAATGCTTTAAATTTATGTAACACGGTAAGTATAGCAGACGATGTATACTGAGCATGTCCCTCTACCAAAGAATTTGTCGTAATAATTGGTTTATCTGATACCGTTCGTTTGGCCGGCCGGTTTTCCTGTCATAAAGAATGTATGCAAATCAAGAACGTCATTGTGCATAATCTAGCTAGAACAAGTGTACGGTCTTGCAATAAATATGTAGATAATTGATTATATGATTGTACATAGGTACATACTACGCACGTGTTTTATACATAGTGTACAAATATAGACAAGAACTTGGTCGTCATTGAATAAAAGGTGGCCGAGGTGTATTTATGCAATATGTACAGGTTTCCGCATCTGGTCTCAAATGAAGATACATAGGAAATAAAATTTGTAACATGTTTGATATTTGTCAGCCGATTTTACAGCATGTCATCTCTTTATCAGGGTTGAAATTGCAAAATGTTTTGCAAAATATGATCTCATTTCTTAAATCTGTATCAAAATGGTAATAAATTAAACGTTTACACCAATAGAAGATCATGGAACGTTTGCAGTTTCGAAACTCATAATACATGTACAACCATTGATGTCATTGACTGTGTTGTTTCAAGGTCACATCATTTCTGTTATGTCTTAAATCCGATCACAATAGTTAGGTACACAAAACAAAATACTTAACTCTGTCTTTGTTAAAAATGTATTATTTCATCCTTGTCGCATTTGAAAATCATGTCAAATATTCAGCTTTTATAAGGCACGGGTTTCCCTCTAAAGCACTTATGCATATGTGCTTGATGATAAGTCACTCGCAAGAGCTATGTTTCATAGTACAGTTTTTTAATTACTAATAGATTACTTTGAAAAAAAATATACCCAGTTTAAGTACTTAACCATTTCTCGTTATACTTTTCCAATACGACGGTCCTTCTACATGTAATAATCATGAGAACACAAGAAATGAGTTATATGAAGTACAATGATAAAACAGTTGTATGCTATTATCTTTTTCTGAACCAAAATGTTCGACATATACAACTCTCAAAGATTGTATGCGATGTTGAAGTGCATGTTCATTAGTACCTGCTACATGTGTGAACGTGTGTAACATATAGCTCCAAATGGCATATAAATTATATTTACCTGCAATTTAAACCAGCTTATTATCAAGCAGTCAATTATACCAATTGTATTCATACTCTGTGATACGACACAATCACTTGCTACCGGACAGGCGTATGTCTTCGTTTTGCAATTAATCATAAAATTGAATATCCACAAATACCAAGCGATGCTCATTATCTCGATCGGTTGTTTTTATAAAGTAACGCGTAGCGCGCACTGGCAATATTTGCATACCTCAGCATTACTTTTAGGTCGCTTTAGTGTAAATGTCCGCCAGTTCTTATAACATGTAAAGTTAGTGATTAACGCTAACTTTGGACAACGAATCATCATGTACAGGAATTATATTGTCATAATTGAAATATAATGTTTACTTGGACGCTGAAAGGATCCCTCTGTACATCGGGTATTAAAATATATACAACATATAATATAGGGCTACACAGATTAACAGAAAAGTACCACAAAAAGTACCTTTTGACTCTGACTGACAGAAAAATAATATGTTAGGACAGATGATGGACCCACTGTAATACTGTCCTGGTTAGTTAACGTTGGGCTGATTTGGCAAATCACAAACAATGCCAAAAGATGACTGCAGCATTTAGCGTTTCTGCTGTTTAAGGAAGAGTTACGTGGTCAATTTGGAATTGCAAAGACAAAATGCGATTGGGCTCTTTGGTGTCACTTATGTGTTAATGTGGTCAATGGAGTCCTTACCTCTGATGGGTGCGGGTGTGGTCCGCTGTCCGTGACAGAAAGAGAAAAAGTCCGGGCAACAATCGCCGCGGGTCCTGTTACAGAACTCATCACAGTAACACAGTGTGTCCAGAATAGGCACGGAACAGTCGTCAATACGGCCAGGACAACAGCCTCCGGGCCGTTTCTCGCAGTACGGTCCAGCAATATCAGGACCCCATTCGATAAATCGCTTACTTCGGTGCAACTTCCGGCCACCACGGCGGACGCCTTCTACGGAACACACGTCCAACAATGCAACAAGAACAAAAATTCCAACGCCGATCTTGCTCGTCAACTGTAGCATTGTTGCAAAAAGGTTTAACTACTCCTAATAAAATGTTATAATCCTCTTTTGCAATCAAATTAATTTTTATCCCACAATTAACCATTAAATTTGCGATTCCAATGTTTATATCCGATAAAAACGCCAGTGATTACATTCCAGAGCGAAGCTACTTTCACCGATTCTTCCGCTGGGAACACCTCCGGATTCAGTCCGTGAATGAGGGAAGCGATGTTGGGAGGAGGCTGTCAGCCGGCTGCAACTCGAGCGGGAACGCCTGGCTTGTGTCTGCTCAGCGCCAACAATGATTCGTCTTATCACACACCGCGTTCTTCAAGCGCCAACCCAAACGCCTACAATGGCTACATTACCATTTTTGTTAATCTCACTATTGCCACTTACAACATCTAAACGGAGGATTTTTCTTTTCTCATTTACGATTTCATGCTCAATAAAACGCTCGAAACGAACACTTTGAAAATAAAATGATAAAAAAAGCACACGAAGTGATCGGTATCAGCAGTTTGCATCCCACTGTTGTGTTTAAGACGCGTTGTCCTTAAATATCAAAATCATTTACCATTTACGGGCCAGCGTGGTAAAATACACAGCGTTTTAAACCATTCAGTTGATATATGGGAATAGATTTGGCTAGTCGACCAGTGAACAAGGACAGGGACTATGTTTTGACATCTAGGTTACGGCGTATAGGCTTCATTTCGTAATAATTACTACAGGTGACTGGTGAGCCGAATAAATGGTCGGAAAATGAGTGTATTGCTTGTACTGTGGTGTTATTTTTGTTTTGTAGTTGGTTTGCTGTTGTTTGTCGTGTGTGACAGTAAAGTCAAACGCCACTGTGTTCAGATTGTTTCCGGTGAAATGTGACACAAGGTAAATGCCTGAGAAGAACCACGGGCGCATTAGTAAGCTCAGTAACTAAGTTCCATATCGGTCGATCGGTCATAATTATGTTAGTAAATAAAGCAACTTTTCCGTTTAAGAAACAAACGAAGAATAATATGGAAGATTTATGACAGTTTTTAAGGCCTGAAGTGATCGATACAGAAACTAGTTAAAACTTAACATGTCATTTTAAAAACGCTTTGTCAGACCGTCAAATTTAATAAAATTGAAAAAAAGGCTCTAACTTGAAATTTTACAGATTGTCTATTTTTTACATCCCAAAACATCAGTAATAAAGTTGTTTAAAACTTTTTTAAGGTAATAAACCTCCGCGGTTCAGAAACGGATTAAGTTTTCATTTAAACTTCTACAAAATGGACTAGTCATTCTGATTGGCTGAAATTACAATATTTTTAACAGTTTACATTTTGTATCTACGGCGCTCACGTAAACCGAAAGATAATAAAACTCTTGCCTGAAGCAAAGCCGCTCATCGTCTAAAGGACAAATAATGACAACTGTGTGTATGAGATAGATAAATCAAGTATTTAAGAATTTATTCATTTCAGAGTTGCTTCCCTTGTACGCCATGACGTGGCTACTACAGACTCACCGGTGTAACGTTGTAAACTTACCTTCTTATAATATAATTGAACGCACGCTCATTTTCATTTTGGTGGTATTTTTGACCGAACAATAGACACTAAAGCTACCGAACCACCGATAAACGGAACTGGCAATAAAAATTATTTTTCTTCAATTTTCAGCGACAATGCTTAATGTACTTAAATTAGATGAAGCAAGCAAGCTGTCTTTTAATTTGCTGTAACAATTATACTAAGAAAAAACATTTTAATGCCAAAAAAAGAGATAAAATTCTCGAAAATTCGAAAATTCAGCTACCTGATTATTGTGTCTAACTGAGGACAATGTCTTTAACAGGCTCCTCTAAAGTCCCAGACCATGGACACGACGTTACCCGATGGTTCACAGCATATTGTATTTGCTATTAAAATTACACAATGTTATAACTCCCGCAAGGTCACTGCTTCACTGGCTTCCTCTAGAACCCGTATCCATAATCATACCCATGTGAAACAATCCTACGTAAGATTTCATTTACAAATAACTCGTATTATATTTCTTTTTCTAAGTTATTCGTTCTTATCTATTCGCTAAAAATAAACGTACAAAGTATAAAAATTGAGTTATTGAAAACATAGAGATTATGGATAGAATCTACATTATACCAAATTTCATTTGAAATTAGAAAAAGATTGTGGACACCGTACCTCGACAAGCACATGTTTATGGTTTGAAAAGGTTTTATGGGGGAAAACGTGTTATGGGCGGGTTTTGAACCCAAATCTTGTGGTTCAGAAGCCCGGCTCTAGTCCTCTTAATCACGAATATGTACCGAATGGTCAATTATTCTGTATCAGAGATTAAGTTCCTATTTATTCTGAGAGCTCTTATACGGACAATGATAAACTGGTACAAACTTCCTAACATTTCATTAATATTGACGGTCCATGTACTCAATGGATTATTTTGAAGAGTACAAATAGTTGGTGTGTTGAAAGATCAAGAACATCCCAGATTATAACAGGAGTCAATATTTAAAGAAAAAAGATAATATTTTGTTGTTCTGTATGATAATGAATCTTCCTTTAGAGTCATGAAATTATTAGGACCAGGTGTCATAATATTATGGCCGGTGGTCATAATCGGGGATCATAATAGTATTACCCCCCATCCCCGTCGAAATATTATGACCCCTGTCATAATAGTACGGTTTTGTTATTAACTAGATAATGAGAGACATTAGTGAATTTATTATCTAACAAGGGAGACAGTTTCCATTTCAACAACGTACCCCATTGGATAACTACTTTTAAGCAAAAGTGACCGAAAATCGTTATTCTGTATGTTATATCACTTCAGTTAGGACGACCTTGATAGAATAACGATCTCGTGGTCATCCTTCTCAAGGAATGACCCATTTTCTTTGAGATACTGACTAAGTAAACAAATAATGATCCCGATTATAACCATATAGCCTAATGGATCATTAAATGAATACTAGCGGCGTATCATTCTACATACGTACTTATTGCTCTTTTGTTCCTGTCGCCTTAGTACTAGGCTATATACTCTACATGCACATTTTTCAAATTTGAGTTAAATATTATCAAGCAAAAATCACGTGACTCAAGATCGTCAAAATGTGATTTGTGAAGCATTTTGTTGTTGTTTGAAAATTTGACCTCGTGACCTAGTTAGGATCTCACATAACCCAGTTTCGAACGTGACCTGGATATCATTAAAATATTCATTTTGACCAAATTTGGTGAGAATGAGGCAAAAATTGTGAACATGTTTTTGACCCCACTCAGACTTGTCCTTAATTTTATTACGGTTGATAATGTTGCCAAGTTTTGTGAATGGAAAATAATGCCTGTAGCTAAAGTGGCTTTCTCTGGTGTCAGGCGACGCCACAATAGTCGAGAAGTAAAAGTAATTGTATTGCCATGATTCCTCGCTATGAATATACGAATTGTTAATTTTGCATGTTTCAGATTTTTTAAATTCCATTTCGTTGCCTATCAACGGGCTTTTTGTGTGCAACTGGTGAATATTTCAGTGTTCCTTTGCATGAATTGCTTATTCTTTTTGTGCCGAATGATTTAACAAACCACTTTACGAATGCTCGTGAGAAACGAAACAGAATGATAATTTGTTTGTTATTGATAGCTCCATAAGTTTCACTGTGTGGACCGTTTAAACGCAACCAAACGCAACCAAACGCGCAAATTTGGGGATGCAAAAACATCACCATACAAATTTTGGTGTGAGATTTGGTCTACGGAAATGATTCAAATAACTTGTAACTTACCGTGATTTTTTGCTTAAATATTTGGTTGGAGTTACTGGTTGACTCCTAATCCAGCGGCCCGGGTTCGATCCCCAGGCGGGGAAGCTGGATGTGAAATACATGTTTCCTACTCCACTAGAGAAGTAACTGGTCAGCGACCAAGCGTTACTGGATAGTAATCTAGGAATCCTCGCCGCCTGAAAACTAGAGAAATCCTTGCTATCTAAACGAGGGTTTTAAACTTAATATGAATAATATGAAATATTAACAAATTTATGCATAAGAAAATGGGTGGAGGTGGGGCGGTCTTACCGTCAATTTATTTTTACAAATAGCAATTACATTAAGATTTTGTAACGTTGAAATTTGTGTTAACGTCAAATGACGTTTAGGATTCAATGATGCAAGCGATGTAAATATTTACTTCAACCGCATTGTGTGAAATATTCCACGGAAAGACTCCCCATTTATCTCATAAACTCTTTCGGAATTTTTCTAGCAAAAAAAAAAAATGCGTAAGTCGTTAATAAAATAAACCGTTTTCCGTCGACCAAATCGTTCACCGAAGCTCGAATGGTACTTTTATCTTTTGTCTTTTATAATTGTTTCCCTTGTTAGGAGCATCCAAATGTTGTTGTGTTTTTTTAATTAATGCCGCGAAAAAGAATTATCCCATTTTACTCCAGATACTTAATTCTTTTCATTACTTGTATGAAACAGCTCTTTGCTAAACAAAAAAGAAATATAAAAGATCTGAATCGTACAAAATGAAGGAAAGGTATCCTTGTATTTGAATACCAAATATCAAGGCAATACAATATCTTAACTTTTATTACGTCGACCGAAATCAAAGAAGTCGGGCAAGCCACCTTCATGCACCCTATTCTTCGAATTGCGGTAGAGTAACATCTTATCTTAAAAGAATACAGCTAGACCGGCTGAGTTGTTATTTCCCAGTCTTTTGTCCCTGTCTCCTCTTTATGAGGACATCATGGTGTGGACATACTGGCTTTACATGGTAAAGTAAGATCTCTGGTGCCCCTCCGGTCAATTTTCAGGCTCGGGTGTGTGTGTGTGTGGGGGGGGGAGGGGCCTGGGTAGAACCACTGACGTTCCGCAAGTTAGCTGGTTAGCTTCCTCCCATGAAAGATCTCGACCCTGATAGGCATCGAACTCGCAGCCGTGCGGACAAGTGATTCTCAGTCGGAACCTAAACCACTCGGCCAAGGACGCACCTTTGCTGTGGCCTAATTACGCATCCGCTATAACCACTTTGTGAGCATCGGTGGCAAAATGATAGCACTCTTGCTGATTTAAGCTGCTAGGTCTCACCAAAGGGATATTGTCTCGTAGTATCATACCTTTGCTAATAGATTCAGGTTACTTAATGGAATGGCGATACATAAAAGAATTCTTTTGCAACTTTAAACAAATGCAACTTTAAAGGTAAACGTAGAACATACTTAGAACATGGATCACGAAACACTTAATTCAAATGTGGATGACTTTTTTTTAAGAACAAGTCTTAGGTCTAAATCGTTTTGTGACGTATAAAGGTATCATGCCTCAAGTATTTCATCAAGTTTAAGTTTTATTTCTCCTAGATGTTTCCCATATTCCGTGGGACAGTTCCTAAGGACATCACTAATTTATGAAACGAAGAGTGCGAAAGGCATGGGAAACATGTTATTTAAACGAGTGCTCCACTGACTATGCGTTATATACTAGACCGAAATATTTGCAATCCCATTCACTGCGTGTACATGTCGAGTCGGTATCATATAAACTGCGTTTACATGTCAATTATTACCTTATATAACAAAACCATGACGTACCTATATGGACATATAGTAAAACAATTGAAACTGATCTTACAAAGGGCTTGTTCCATTTCTAAAGAAACTGTAAATAGATTACTGTATCTAACGTAGCATGTCAGTTACCTGGTCTTATTCTAAACACAGCAGATTGGTAGAATCTTGTAACTGACTTATAGTTAAAGCTTAAGTCAACACTTTTGTCACGTATACAACTTATTTAATAACAATATCAGCAATCTGTTATTTATGAGCTCAAAATTGATACAATAAAAATATCAGTTGAAGAAAATAAAAATTCTCTATTTGACCATCTTGGAATAAGGGATACCCATCTCTTGCTTTTGTCATCAACTTAAAATATCATTTATGACTAACAAGCTGTTTCAACAGAGTTGGGACTGAAAACACTCCTACAAAATTCTGCACTTGAGTATGTTATTCCACAACTTGTCACATAATATTATGTAACTATGAACGTCATGACCAACACGAAGACAACAGATGGAAATAATAAAATAAAACATTTCAATGAGAATGGTGTATAGGTTTGTCCTTTTGATAAACGTTTATTTAGAAGCAGTCTTCTGTTTTGCACAAAAAATCTCATTCATTTCCCAGCAGCCTTGGCATGTTACAGTCTTAATTTACAGTTTTTAACAATTAAAATGCCTCAAACTAGAAACTCCTTATATCTTGAATATAGATGCAGACTCTTTGATATGTTTTGCAGTGCTATCTTATCACTATGCTAAGTTTGCCCTAGTTTGGTATCCAGCATTTACAATGTCAAAAACCTATTCTACCCACACATAAAACATACAGATTAAACATTAGGGGAGTCAGCAATTATCATTGACTTTTTTGTCGATGTTTACCTTTTTACTTTTAGCTCTGATACAATTAATATTTTGTTCTGGCATTATTTTAGTGATTGGCAATGAACCTTTAGCATGGCTGGATATTCAAGAAACACAAGTCCATTTTACTATGGTTTATCGTAAATCAATTTTTGTAATTTGATCAATAAAGTAAATTTAAGAATATTAAATTAATTAAAACTAGAAGTCTGTCAAACATGTCTGCATTGTCTGCATTCATTGCTGATTTTAAATCGAGGCAATGAAAACAACTCTGACCCATAAGGAGAAGCTGTATGTCAAATATTGTTAAAACAAAGTCAAATGTATTAAAAAGCAAAACATCCTTAAAGTACCTGTTAAACCAGTGAATTTGCCGATGAGACTAACTCATGAAGTACATTATTTAGTTGGAAAACGATTGTCATGTTAATTACATCTATCTGAAAGTTCATTTGTCTTCTGCATCAATATTCTTGTTTTATCTTAACACTTGGGTCCCAGTTCAACGGTTCTATCAATTGATGTTTATTTATGTAATGGCTTTTGCTTAAATCATCCGGGTCACTTTTATACTTACATTGCAAGAGTTGTTAAGATGAAAACCTCTTTCAACTGCTTTTCTTTTGTTTTCATTTGCATTGCTCCCAGTGATTTGTCTGGGAAGGCGCACAAACAAAATGAATACTAATTATAATGGTCTATAGGTTGGAATTTTCGGAAAAAGCATAATAACCTAGCCTAGTGTGAACCAAACTTCATCTGAGGCTTGTACTAGGAATTACGAGCAGATCGAATGGGGTGGGTGGGAAACATTTCCCAAGGACGATCAGACCACACTTTGACCAAAAAATTGTTAATTAATGCTACTACGTGCCAACTTGTTGTAGAATGAACAGGACCTGTCCCCATAGAAGATA
Organism: Sinonovacula constricta; assembly: GCA_007844125.1. Classification (NCBI taxonomy): domain Eukaryota; kingdom Metazoa; phylum Mollusca; class Bivalvia; order Cardiida; family Solecurtidae; genus Sinonovacula; species Sinonovacula constricta. Next base: position 42,409,646 of record CM017562.1, read on the forward strand.
GATTGCTGAAGCAGACACAATATTTATTGTTATGTTTTGCTGCATGCAAGCAAAGGAAGATTGCTGATTGGAGTAAACAGAAGATTTGTAATCAAGCTTTAGCTGCACCTGAAACTAGGGTTGTCATCGATTTAGCCGATATTGATATATCGATACACATTTTAAAATATCGATATATCGATACGCATTTCAAAAGATCGATATATCGGCGGGAAAAAAAATAGAAAGAAAAAAGTTTAAAAAATCGTTAAAAACATTATTTTTCGTTAACCGGAAGTCTACAGAATGTTGTATGGAAGGGAGGGAACTGTTGTAAACTTAATACCATTGACAACGATCAGAAATTCGACAATTTGTGAAAAAAAAACCTAAGTGCTTAACATACCATTAACAATTTGACGATGTTGCATTTAAGTTAGGAGACAGTTGCAAGATCAGGAATTTGTCAATTTGTGAAAGAAATCAACATAATACATAATTATTCTGTTAAAATTTGAAGATTTTGTATCCAATTGAGTGGTGGGGCGGCATCAAAAGGAGTTCCATAGACTTTCAAAAATAGTCATCCACTATCTTCAAATACATTCAACTAGTTTGCCTACAGAACGTGGGTTCTCTACAGCAGGAAATATATCATATCCAAAAAAAAAAAAAAAAAAAAAAAACGATCATCGCTCACGACAGAAAACGCAGACATGCTGTGGTGTTTTTATACCACAACTACCGTCAGCTCAAGGCCTTATAAGTTTTAACTGTTTGAAGAATGTTTATGACTTGTGCTTACGGGGTGTTGTTGTAAATAATGGGAAAGTGTTACTAAAAAGTAGTATACTTTGCTCCACATACACATGACAATGTGAATGTCTTTACATTGTTATACTATCATATAAGTTCATGACTTGGTGTACCTGACTGGGGACTTTTCACTTCTGAAGTTTATGAAAATGTTTTTATTACTGTCTGTAGTTGGTTTATGTCAGTACATTTGTTAATCTGACTGTAATCACTATAAAGTAATAGTGTTTATTAGTAAAGTGAAGAAAACTTTCTGTTTTTTAGTTAAATGGTTAAAACATAAGCATTTCGTTTTCATCTTTGGATAAGTTATAAAGAACTAAAAAACATTTTTTTTCAAATTTTATTAGAACATTACTGTTAAATATCAAGCTTTAAGTACAAGAGTGAAATATATTAAAGAAGAACACTATGCATAAGTATACCCAGAATGTGCATACTAGGAAGTAAGTAAACAAGAATTACAACTTCTCTAAATTCCCTTCGATATGTCGATATATCGACGATATTTTCTTTCGATATATCGATATCATCGATACGCTTTTTGGCGTATTAATGACAGCACTAACCTTTTAAAGTACAGTGGAATGGAAGGTTCAGAAAGTTGCAAGCACTGTTAAGAGACTGAAAACCATCCAATTAAAGAAACCGGAAACAAACAGAAATAGTAGGTGAGTTAAATGGCATAACAGCAAAAAATGGTTTGAAGTTTCAGGTTAAAATCCTGAACCCATTTTGCTTGTATTCCGATTTAATAGCAACAATCAACTCCACTTCAGACGAACAGCTATGATTGTTTGTTAAATGCAGTTGCATCAACTTGAAAATATGCATGCTGCTTAATACCTCTCTCCTAAAGATGAAGAGATCAAGCCATTTGAATCTGCGTTATTATAACTCCTTTCTTTATGTATCCCGAAGTGAAAATGAAAAGATTTGCAATTAAAAAACGCCTCCTGTAAGATAACTTAATCTAGTCAAAAGGTCCATATACCCTTTTCAATTAATACCCTGTTTAACCATTTCAGAAAGAACTGATGGTGTAACCATAACTTACACTAGTACTGTCCATCTCGGTAGCGTAAAAGTGTGTGGTCGTGGGGAGGGGATGCAAAACCACTGGAGGGGGTGGGGGCAAAACCACTTCCGGTGTGCGCGCGTAGCTTGGGGGTTTAAAAGCCACTTCCGGTATGGTTAAGTCACTTTTGTGTCCAATCATGTCAATGATGCATGATGTTTACTATTAAAATCATGTTTGAAAGTCTCCCTAAATTTGTAGCCATTCAGAAGATATGAAAATTCAAATCTTTCAGCGATTTATTTCAATAGAACTCCTTTCTATTTTCTACTTTACAATGAGCGAAATATATCGATCTATTTTACTAAATGGTTTTATTTTCAACTGCGCATGTGCAACAAAACACAAACGTCAATGCGTTAACGTTTATTTAAATGGATCGGTTTTCTTTTCACTGCTTGCGTTTGAGAAACCCATCAGGAAGTGCGAGGTTAAGGCTCTTTAAAACCTGTTTAAGCACCCCAGTCGGTACATATTGCTGACTGACACTAGAAAACATTGTGTACGAAATTACTATTGAAAAGACAAAATGGTTAATTTATGCTATTTACAGACCACCATCTATGTCAAATGTCATTTTCAGTAATAGTTTGAACATTTTACTTGATAAAGGTTCCAAATGTATAGAAAACTATATGGTTATTGGAGATTTGAATTTTGATTCACTGATTTCTGAAAAATCAAAGACACTTGATGACATTTGTGATATTTTTGACCTTACTAATATTATTACCAAACCGACAT